>CM029022.1:85874917-86467416 GCA_016801055.1 Panax notoginseng | reverse complement strand
GGCAGACACGACATACTATCAGCCATGATATTATTGCCGGTCTTGCCAAGGTGGATTTTGAGAATGTCTTAAGGTAGATGTGATCTAGTAGTGGCTAAAGTAGTTAGATATGTAAATATTTTGTATCTAGTAGTGACGTAAAATCCTCTTCTGTATAATCAAGGGTAGTCTTTTGTAAATCCCAATTTTTGGAAAGTAATTACGGAAAAGTAATGTAATCAGCTTAAGCTGTGTAATGTAACCAATGTAGTATTATACTACAAGGAATCAATATAAGTTTTCATTTTCGGAACATGTTGAATAATGAATGTTTAAGTTATTGTTTAAAATTGAATAATAACTAACTAACAGGAAATGAATAATAATGAAATGTGTGACTTATTGTAACAGCAAAATGCCGCCAAGAAGAGTACCACGTAATCAGGGTGCTAGCACAAACCAACCAGAGGGAGGTCCGGTTAACCCCATGCAGGAGTTCGTAAATCTGTTAACAGCCACGTTTAATAGAACTGGGGCAAACATCCCCGTAAATCCTGGAGTAGTACGAGCTACTACATTTAAGGACTCTAAGAGTGTGGGTCCGCCGGAGTTCAAAGGAACTACGGAGCATATCGAAGCCCAAACGTGGGTAAAGGAAATCGAAAAGGCATTTGTCATCGCAAATGTCGATGAGGCCCAGAGGTTGCCTTTGTAACCTACCTGATGAAAGGAGAGGCCAACTTTTTGTGGAAGGCTAATCAAGCTAGAGCCGGGATTGAGGTTCTAATGTGGACAAGGTTCAAAGAAATATTTTTCGAGAACTACTTTCCCACGAGCATGCAGGGAAGGATGGAGATGCGGTTTCTAGAATTGAAGCAAGGGGACATGACGGTTCCTCAATACGCCGCCAAGTTTAATGAACTGGCGAGGTTCTCTCCACACCAAGTAGACACCGAGGTTAGGAAGGCACGATAGTTCAAGCAGGGCTTGAAACCCTGGCTCTATAACCATATTTATATGTTCCAAAGTACTTCCTTTGGAATCATTTTAGAGAAGGCAATAATTTTCGAGGGTGGTAGCGAGGCGTTGAGCCAGTACCACAAGGATAAGAAGAATAAGGGGATGATGGATGGGGGAGTGAAGGTCGAAGGAGCCAGCGGAAGTGGCGAGGGATAGAAGCGAAAGGTATTTAACTCTAGGAATACCAGAGTGAAACAAGGAGACCCGAAGAGGAGGATGGAGGCCTGCAAGACCTGTGGGAAGACTCATTTAGGAGTCTGTATCAAGGGTAAGGCTGTGTGTTATAACTATGGACAGGAGGGGCACATTGCGCCGAACCGTCCAAGTCTGAAGAAGAACCATGGATGCTTTGTGTGTGGGTCAACCGACCACATGGCAAAGAACTGCCCAAAGAAAGGGACGGACGGGAATAAGGGCGCCAATAGTTGTAAGTTAACTATTGGGGGTCCAGTGCAGCCGGGTAGGCCGATGGCCCGTACCTTTAACATGACAGTTCAAGATGCGATGGCATCAGGGGACGTAGTCGTAGGTATTATTCCGATCAACGACCTAAATGCATACGTGCTATTTGACTCAGGTGCTACTTGTTCGTTTATCACATATGATTTTGCTAAACGATTAGGATTACTTCCCGAAAAGTTGCCAATACCTTTAAATATTAAGGTAGCAAACGAAGAGATAATTCCTGTTGAAGATATTCATAGGAGTTGTTGTGTAGACATACCGGGTTGTAAGTTATCGGTAGATCTGATACCGATAAAGTTACGAGAGTTCGATGTAATTCTTGGAATGAATTGGTTGGTTGATCATGGGACAATTATAGATTGTCAGAAGAAATGCATAAATATTAAAATATTAAGACAACCTCAGGTAATATTTTACGGTAATAAATCACCGGGACGTTCGTGTTGTCTTACCATGACACAAACTAAGAAACTATTAAGGAATGGGTGTGTAGGTTATCTGTGCCATGTTGTTGATACCCAGAGAGTGGGAGCGACCATGGAACAAATACCTATAGTGAGTGCATTCATGGATGTATTTCCAAGTGGGTTGTCAGTTCTTCCACCGGATAGGGAGACCGAATTTATAATAGACATTGTGTCAGGAGTGGCACCAGTTTCCAGGGCACCGTATCGTATGGCGCCAGTAGAGATGAAGGAGTTAATGGTGCAGTTGCAAGAACTGTTGGACAGGAAGTACATTCAATCGAGTGTTTTACCGTGGGGAGCGCCAGTATTATTTGTCAAGAAGGACGGATCGTTAAGACTGTGTATCGACTATCGAGAGTTGAACAAGTTGACAATAAAGAATAAATATCCATTGCCCAGGATGGATGATCTTTTTGATCAGTTGAAAGGGGCAAAATATTTTTCTAAAATAGATTTACGGACGGGGTATCATCAGCTGAAGGTTAGGAGTGAAGACGTGCCAAAGACAGCATTCAGAACTCGATATGGTCATTACGAGTTTCTGGTGATGTCATTTGGGTTGACTAATGCACCTGCTGCATTTATGGATATGATGAACAAAGTGTTCAAACAATGTTTGGACAAGTTTGTCGTGGTGTTTATTGATGATATTCTAGTCTATTATAAGACGCTAGAAGATCATGCTGAACATCTAAGAATAGTGTTGGAAACACTAAGAAAGGAAAAGTTATATGCGAAGTTAACTAAATGTGAATTTTGGTTAGAGAGGGTACAGTTTTTAGGTCATGTCATTGACCACGAGGGGATTTCAGTAGATCCAGCGAAGGTGGAAGCCGTGATGAATTGGGAACAACCAAAAATGCCGACTGAGGTGCGGAGTTTCCTAGGGTTAGCGAGATACTATCAGAGATTCATTCATGATTTTTTGAAGATAGCTACTCCGTTGACTAACTTGACAAGGAAAACAGTGAAATACGTGTGGATAGAGAAATGCGAGGATAGTTTTCAAGAACTGAAGAAGAGATTGAGTGAAGCACCTGTGTTGTCATTACTTGATGACACATAAAATTTTTTAGTTTATAGCGATGCTTCGCATAGAGGACTTGGTTCCATGCTCATGCAGTATGACAAGGTCATTGCGTATGCATCATGGCAGTTGAAGGATTATGAGAAAGTTTATCCTACTCATGATCTAGAACTGGCCGCTGTAGTTTTTGCCTTAAAGATATGGCGACATTTTCTTTATGGGGAAAAATGTGAGATATACACGGACCACACGAGTCTAAAATATATCTTCACACAGAAGGAGTTAAATACGAGACAGAGGAGATGGCTGGAGTTGATAAAGGATTATGACTGTGAAATCCTGTATCACCCTGGAAAGCCAATGTAGTGGCCGACGCCTTAAGTAGAAAGGGTCAGGAGAAGTTGTCTATGTTAACGGCTCAAATTGAGTTAATAACAGAGATGGCTAGGATGGAATTAGAGGTGAAATTGCTAAGTAAAGCGGAGCAGAGACTGTTTGCGACGGAGATACAATCTACCATTGTAGAGAGAGTTAAGGAGGTGCAGCTCAAAACTGATGAGTGTGACCAGATGAAGAAGCGGTTGACCAATGAAAAAGATATTAAGTTTAGTCTTGGTAATGAGGGATTGTTGAGATTTGAGGGAAGAATTTGGGTTCCAAATGAGACAGAATTAAAGGAGCAAATTTTACAAGAGGCTCACATTTCAAGGTACTCGATTCATCCTGGTAGCACTAAGATGTATCAAGACCTTCGACAAAGTTTTTGGTGGCTGAACATGAAGAGAGAAATAGCCGAGTATGTGAGTAGGTGCTTAACTTGTTAGAAAGTTAAGGCCGAACATCAAAGACCAAGTGGCTTATTACAGTCATTAGAAATTTCGGAGTGGAAGTGGGAGCATATCACGATGGACTTTGTGGTGGGACTTCTGACTACTTAGAAGGGATATGATGCGATTTGGGTAATAGTGGACCGGTTGATGAAGTCGTCTCACTTTTTGCCAATTCGGGTCAAGTATAATTTAGATCAGTTAGCTAAACTTTATGTTAAGGAAATTATTTCTAGACATGGAGCACCAGTTTCGATTGTGTCAGATCGTGACCCACGATTCACATCAAACTTTTGGAGAAGTCTGCAAGAGCAGTTGGGAAAGCAGTTGAAGTTAAGTATGGCATATCATCCACAAACCGATGGACAGAGCGAGAGGACAATTCGGACGTTAGAAGATATGTTAAGATCTTGCATCATGGATTTCAAGGGTAGTTGGGATGATCATCTTCCATTAATAGAGTTTGCATATAACAATAGTTATAATGCAAGCATAGGTATGCCACCATATGAAGCTTTGTATGGGAGGAAATGCAGAACACCATTGTATTGGGATGAAGTGGGAGAACGTAGAATGCTAGAACCAGAGTTGGTATAGTAGACAGCGGATATAGTAAAGCTGATACAGATACGTCTCGTAGTAGCTCAAGACAGACAGAAGAAGTACGCAGACTTACATCGAGAGAATAGGGAGTTTGAGGTAGGCTCGTACGTATTTCTAAAGGTATCTCCTTGGAAAGGAAAGATACGCTTTAAAAAGAAGGGGAAATTAAGCCCAAGGTTTATAAAACCTTTTGAGGTATTAAAACGGGTAGGTGAGGTAGCATACATGGTAGCATTACCTCCAAACTTAGAGCGAATACATAACGTATTTCACGTTTCAGTGCTACATCCTTACAAACCGAATTATAAACACGTGATAGAATTTGAGCCTATTCAAATCGAGAAGGACTTAGCATACGAGGAGATGCCGATTCAAATCATCGATAGAAAAGAGCAAGTTCTGTGAAACAAGGTTATAGCGTTGGTAAAAGTATTATGGAAGAACCACGATGCCGAGGAAGCAACATGGGAATTGGAAGAGAAGATAAATGAGGATTATCCTCATTTGTTTGCGTAGTGAAAGGCGAGATTCTGGGGACAGAATCTTTATAAGGGGGGAAGAATGTAACGACCGAGAAATTCAGATCATTTGTAAAATACTTGAAAGAATTAAATAATGAATAAAATATTATTATGTGTTAATAAGATGTATATTGTTCTATAACCTAGAAAGGTCAGAAAATCGTAGTATTTGAACCACGTAAAGGAATTAAAGTGTTTGAATTGTTAAGACGAAAATAAAAGTTTTCCGAGAAAGTTTCTGAAAAATACTATTCACCGTTTACCGCTCGGGAATTATTTTTGAACTTCCGAGAAATACGTAACGTTATAATATCGAGGCGAGATGGATTATGTAATAATAATCTAAGTATGGAAAACGCAAAATTTCGCATGCGGACTTAATTCAAGAATGCTTAGTATTAATTTCTAATGAAATAGAATAGTGAATCTTGTATGAAGAATAAGTCCAATAAAATTAAAAGTATAAACCTATGTGGGGTTAATATTTAGCCCAAGTGGTTAATATTATAAAGCCCAAAAGATAAGTTAATTAGATTAAGAACTAAGCCCAAATGATGATCCACTAGTGAATAGGATCCATGGGGCAACCCATGGGTAAAGTAGTGGGCAAGAACTTTATGTGATGCCCAAGTACTTTATGTAAGGCTCAAGTGTTGTGATGAGCAAGAAAGATGAGTGGCTAGCAAGTTTACTTAGTGGTTAAGTAGATGAATAGTAAGGAGGTTAGTTGAGGAGGTGGGGTGATTAATGACTAGTATGCCCTCACCTTGGCTCTCCTATAAATGGAAGAAGTTACTAGTCATTATTCATTGTTCAAATTTCATCTAATACAAATTAACTTAAGTGTTAGAGAGAATGAGCACTTTATAAGCCAACACATCCTTTGCAAGATTTTCAAAGAAGAGAAGTACAAGTTCTTCAAGGGTAAGACTCTTGTCTAATACATCATCATCTCTATCATTGTAGGGTGATAAGAGAAGTGTAATTTAATAAGCACGTATGCTAAGAACATGTAAGAATTGATTAAGCAATGGACTTAAGCCGAATAAAGTTATGAATAAGTAACTTGAACCTAAATAAGTTATTAACTTAGGATGAACTTGTCATATAAATTTAGTATGTTGGATAAGATGTGAGAACATTGAGTAAAGGACTTAAACTAATAAAAAGACATAACCTAATTTGGATGTAAGTTGTTATATCATGTAAATTGAGAAGCCTAGGTAATGAAATAAATGTATGTGGAATGATGATCAAATCCTTAGTAATGGAGTTTTGCCGGAATTCACACAGTTGGACGATAATCGTCGAATTCGTTAAATTCTCGGAATGAAAGTCGGATTTTACGTTTGAACTCAAAAATGTTAGCTTTCGATGGAGACAAGTCGTATTTGGCATTATAGAGTTGCGAACTCGAAAATGACCGTATTTTGACTTAAAACGAAGAAACGAGCGTTGAACGCTCACTAACGTTTATCATTTTCGTTAAAAATGGACTAATAGGTGAATTTTTAGTTAACGAAGTCAAGTAGATAAAATTCTTGTATGTACATGTAGAGTATGAGATTTGTGAACCATAGGCTCTTGAACGAGCCAATTCGGACTTATAACAAAGAAGTTACGAGCTCGGAAATCTCACAAAGTTGAAAAACTGTCAAAAGTGTCTGGTGCACAGAGCTGGCGCCGCGGCGCCAGCCCAAGGCTTAAATGGGGCGCTGCAGCACCGAGCCAGGCAGCTTAACTACTAAACTTTCGCGTCGCAGCGCGGTATGTAACGCTAGGACTCGCACCGCAGCGCCGAGTCCGGTCCTCAACCACTGCAAAGTGGAGCCGCAGCGCGGATTAAAGAGAAGAAGCTGGCGCCGCAGCGCCAGCACTAGGCAAGACATAGTAAGAAAGGTTTATGAATAAAGAAAGAAAGTAAACTAATTAACAATAAACTAAATCTCAATTGTGACATTGTGAAGGCATTGTTAAACACTTTATGTATGATGATTAAAGGTTGATAATCAATTAACATGAACGGAATGACAATGTAAACTATATCGTAAAGCCAGAACCAATAACTAACAAATCTAATACATAATTAGATTGAGAAGAAGGGTAAGATTCTTTAGGAACCTATATATTGTTCATAACCTAATATGTTATGTGATATGATCATCGATTGTAGAGACCTTAAAGACTTAAAGTGCACGTGTTATATCTGTAAGCAGACACTAAAGGCAAGTACTCCAACCCTTGTTCCAGTTCGATCTGGACAAGCTTTATGATTCATGTATTCTTACACATGTGTTAATGTCTGATGAAGTCAAAAGCCAATTCATTCGGCTAAACTTATACTATGTTGGATTTCTTATAATCTATCAAGTATTGACAAGGATTTACCAAACAAATATTGTTGTGGTTTTTAAAAGGAGACTGAGTATGCTAAATTATTTTGTCGTCAAACGACAGGTACGTGAGGTTGCCACAACTTAAACGTATACACGTTTATGGAATGTAGTGTTGATCAACATAGGGTACTATAGGCTGATCACCTAGACGTGCTCGTAAGCTATGCCAAACTTACGGACTTAGTGCCGGGACGTCCTTTTTAAAGTACTTCTGAAATGCTCATGGTCTTGAACCAGAATTGATGTTTTACTGAATATTGTTATTGTAAAACGTTTTGAATGAAAAGGAGTGCTATTTTGAATTATCGATAGTACTTCATAACTATTGTTCAGTTATTGAAGATATACGATTTCTATGTTTTAAGCATGCTAGTTTTATGAGAACTGTTATACTTGCTGAGCTAGTTAGACTCACTCTTGCTTGAACCATATGAATGCAGCTAAGACCGAACGGACCAATGGATCCGGCAAGGATAAAGGGAAGGCTAAGGCGAACCCATAAATTACTTATGTAATAGTATAGGTTTTGTAATCATAATATTTTATATTAAGAGAAGAATAAATGTAATGGTTATAAAGAACCTGGGGAATGTTAATATTATTTTGAATATATATAAGACATATTCGTTCTTTTGAGGCATTTTAATTGAATGGTTGTGTGAACTGTAGCACCGTTGAGCACCATTTGTCGGGTTGGAAAATACCCGGATTTAGGGGCGTCACATCTTAAATTATTATAAATTAAAAAATAATAATACATTTCAAATTTATTCTAGCTAAAAATTTAATTTAAAAAAAATATTGTATGTGGTTATTATTTATTTATAAAAATATTTACTTGAAAAATATTTATTGAAGTCCATAATCATAAATTATCCATCATTTTTTTAAAAAAATGTTAAAAATACTCTTTTATTTTTATATTACTATAAAATACCATAAATTTTTTAACATGTCCTTACTTTTATTATCAAGTAATTACATTTTTAATTAATATTACAAAATAATTAGGCAAAATAAAATTTTAAGTAAAGATTTTCATTTTATAAAATAAACGAAGCTAAAGCCTTTAAAAATATTTGTAAAAACATGGGTATATATACGACTAGATCCATCTTATGCAATAGGTTCTAGTTTTAAATCTCCCTCTCCGTTTTTAATTTGCGAGAACTTGTGGTTCAAATGATATTCTGTGTAGTATTTTAATTTTTTATGGAAAATAAAATCTTTTGATATAAAGATTAATCCTTGCAAGGTACTAATAGTTGACTTGTGGTGCTCTAGTGGTCATATGACCAATATTTTAAACTTGAGGTTGTGAGTTCGAACCAGTGGAGATATAATTTTTTGAAAAAAATTCGAAAGAAGCCACGTCAGATCTGCCACGTGTAAAATTAAAACTATAAAATGCCCACGTCAAATCTGTCACGTGTGACACGTCATCAGGTCAATGTACATGTAACGCCTGGGGGTTCAAAATCCAAATTTTTTAATAGAAATGGGCTCAATTTGCGTTGACCGGAAGAAAAGTACTCAATACCCAAAAACCACTAAAGTTCAGTGGTCGACTTTGCATTTAACCCACTTACACAACATTGATGCAACTTAATTGGTCTATGCCGGAACCATTGACGCGACTTAATCGGTGCAGTTTAGTCAAATTTTGGTGCAATTTCGGGAGTAATTTCGATTCCTTGCCCATCCCTTGTTAAAAAGTATATATGTAAAATAATGAGTTACGAGAAAATTTCATATAAATTATTTTAGAAATTAATTATATTTTTAAAAAAAAAATTATAAGTGTGTGAATATGATCATTAGAAACTACATCTAATTAACTACAAACTTTAATTTTTGTAAATTAGAAAATATATCTATATGTGCTCAATTTTAATTTCAAAAATTATAACTTTAAAAAAAAATAAAACTGGGCATTTATTTTGAGACGGACAGAGTGAAACATTTCACTGTATAAAACTGTGTCCAAATAAATAAAAAAATTTAAATGAAAAATGATGCGTTTTAGGAGAAAAAAAGAGGCATGCTTATTGGGTTTGTCTTAATTTTGGGCAACAATTTACTAGTCGTTGCAAAAAAATGTATTAAATGCGCAACGAAAAAAAAAGGTTGCCAATGAATGTTGCTAAATGGTTTCTTGTTATATTGTGCAACATCGTTTGCGGGAAAACTGCTGAATGAGGTGCTATTAGCAGCGATGTTGTGCTGCTTGTGCTATGTGTTTCTGCTATGCAACTCGTTTGTTTCTTGGCGTGCTACTGCTTTGCAAACCTATTTGGGCTATGGTATTTTTATTGTTTTGTTAGTCGGATGCTCTGCAGTGTTCTTGAAGTCCAATGCAGTGCTCATTTTCTTTGTTTTGGCCTTATGCTCTTGTATTGTCTTAGAATCTGAGTTTAACTGTTTGTCATGTTGAGTTCCTTTTCTTGACATTTTGTATCGATCTGGGGAATGCCCCTAAGTATATGTATTTCTTTTCTTTTATATACATTTAAATTTAGCAAAAAATAAATTAAATAATATGTAACAACTTATAAGTACAATTTATACAGCTTATATGTACAATTTATATTAGTAAATTTTAATTGATTTTTATGATCAATTATGAATGATGATGTATTTGATATGTCTCCCATTTATGATATGTATTTTTATAACTTTAAATGGTTGTGATTTGTTAGTAATTGGTCAATATTTTTTTATTTTTACTTTTTATAAATAAATTGAATAAATTGTTTATTAGGTAATTGACATTCGAATTCGGATATTTAAATAATTTGTTTATTCAAATAAAAAATGGAAATGAATATGTTCAGCATTTGGACATAATTTTTAAATACTAAATACGAATATTTTTTTGACAATTCTCCGAATACCGAATATGGTCTTACAAAAATATGCTTATTGAGATTATCTTAATTTAAGGCAACATTTTAATAGTCATTGCAAAAAGTTGTATAAAATATGCAACAAAAATAAAAATTATTGCCAACGAATGTGGTCTATATTAGGCAACGAAATATAGCAACAAAAAAACTTTCGTTGCCCACGATGAGGAGAAATGAAGTGGTTAAAAATTTTGTAACGAATTTTGTTTCCAAATTTTGCAATGACTTATGAATTTCGTTGCAAAAAGTGAAAGCCTGATACAATCTACAATGAAGGACAAGTTTCGTTGCTAAACATACATTTTTAGCAACGACTTATAAAGTCGTTGACTAAAAAATCGTTGCTAAAGCCCCATTTTTAGCAACAAAAAAACTTTTGTTGCCCACGATGACGGGAAATCAAGTGGCCGAAAATTTTTCAACGAATTTCTAACGAAATTTTTTCCCGCCAATGAATTAGCAATGAAATTTTGCAACAACTTATAAATTTCGTTGTAAAAAGTGAAAGCCTGATACAATCTGCAACGAAGGACAAATTTTGTTGTTAAACATATACTTTTAGTAACGACTTATAAAGTCGTTGCCCGAAAAATCGTTGCTAAATGCCAATTTTTTTGTAGTGATGTAATAACCCAATTTTTTCGATATAATTAAATAAGAAATTTTGCGTCTAATTTTTTTTTAGTAAAGGTAAGAATATGTGCAGGGTAAAGCGTATGTATATATGTGATAAATAAAAATTGATTTATTACATGAATAATTACAAATAATTTTTTTTAGAAATTATTGATCATTATAAATTATATTTTTATAATAAATTAATTTTGTTGTAGAAATGTTTTTATTATTTATTTTCTATGAAAATATGATTATATATTATTTCAATAATATATGAATGATTATTAGAATTATTATAATAATTATTTTATTATATGAATTTAGTTCAGATTAATTAAGTTAATTATTTTAACTTAATAATGGTATATTTGAAAGGTATGTCGGTTATGGATTCAAAACCCTAATTCTGGATTTTGAATAAGGAACGAGAATACTAATATAATATTAATTATATTTCAGTGCTATAAATATGTACCGTATGTGTGGACTGTTAATGGATGGTCAATTAAGTTGTATTATGACCAAACACTAACATTAATTTGTTTAACCCTGTTTTGAAACTTAAATGGGAGATTCAAGACTGTGTAGCGATTGTGTTATATGATTTATGTTGCGTATTATAGAATTTAATGTTAATTAGAGAAATTCTAATTAAAATTTGGAAACTCTAATTGTTAGAAATCCTAATTACTAAATTAGGAACCCTAATTTGCTAATTATGAACCCTAATCGCTAAATTATAAAGCTTAATGTAAGACCCCGAATTTTATGAAATAAAGGTATTCAATTTTTCTTATAATTACTATTCAGTAAATGGTTAAATTGATAAAAGTTTAAAGTTATGGGTGAAATATGAAAATTTTTCAAGTGGCTATAAAATACTCATTGTTATTGGGGAATATTCGTTTGGTCGTGGAATATTCTTTCTGTCGGGGAATATTCGTACGACGGCGCAGCTATTTATGGGCCCCATAACGAATAACTGTCGGATGAAGAAAACAACAAATTTGAGTTTTTACAAATAACGACGTAGTTGTTACCGTTAACACTGTTAGAATACCCGGTGGTTAAAATACAATAATACGCGTTACTGCACAGTAGCACACGGTATTGCACAGTATTTTTGAAATTATTGATTCTTACGTAAGAAGGCACTACTCAATAATTGTTACAGTAATTACTGTTCAATATTTTATTTTATTGATTCAATAATTGCTGCGTTGATATTTTATATTATTGTTGTTTCAATAATTGTTGCTGCACAGTATTTTCATTTATCAGATCAATAATTCATATTATTTGAATAATATTATTAGATAGCATTATTGGCAATGTCTAGAAAGTTCTGTCTAAGGAGAGGTTTGGTCATCTAATTGCGCGCTAGTAAGGAGAAATCCTTATTGGAAAGCCCCCTCTTTCCTGGGAACGGCCTGGTTGTCATAAATGTGATTCTGTAATATTATTTGTGAATAATTAATTATTGATTCATATGATAAGGAAATATTTATTTTATGTGGATATAAATGAGGGATATATTTTTGTGGTTAAAAATGAAGGAGTTAATGTTGAGATTTTTATCAGTATTTTTGTCGGAATGGAGGTATTAAAAATCAGGATTTTTGAGATATTTTGCGGGGGTTATAATTTTTAATCCGACCGTTAGATCGTGGTAATTTTTGGATATGTTATACATATATAAGTTGAGTATATGTCCATAAATTTTGAACCGTTAAAAATGAACGTATGATTTATTATGAATTTTACAAGATGACTGGTTCAGAAATTGTTGAATTTTCGGAGTTAATCATTTTGGTGGAAAATTTTAGAATTGGTGGGCTCCACTTGTGGTTGGTGAAGAAATGTGCTGAATTATATTTCAAATGTGGTGGGTGGGAATAGTAGCAGGTAAAGTCATCAGGTTACAGGTCAAGCCTACTAAAATTTTCCTATAAATAGAGGGTTAAGTTAGAATTGAAAATCACACCAGAAACATAAGCTTTCTCTCTTTCTCTCTCTATATTATGAAGCATATTTTGTGAGTATTTAGATACTTTGAGAGTTGCTATTCAGTGCAAGTTTCCTTCGACTTTGCATACCGATCAGAAGTACTGCTCTTTTGAGGTAAGGGATAGTAAGGGATAGTAAGGAATTTTAAGGGTTGTTATATTTTTTTAGTTTCGTAATTTTTCTGACCTTCAAAAATTCTGGAAAAATTTGAAATGATATTTTGATGAGTTTTCTTGATTGTGTCCAAAAATGGTGATTTTTGGATGTATAGATTGAGAGTTATGAATTTTATGAGAAAAGACTATTTTAAAAGTAACCGCTTATAATTCCTTATGGTTAACTCCAAAATTGATGAAATTTTTATTGGGAGTACATGTATATGATAGAAGTATACTCTGTGAATTTTAGAATTTTTAGATAAAAGTATAATTTTTGATAAATGTCTAAATATTCGGCTGTTTTGGCCATATGAAAAATAGTAAATGACTTTTAAAAATTCTGAAAGAAATATATGTTCACTATGGGACTATATTCTGCTAAATCCCAGAAAAGAAATATTTTTGGAATTGATTTGGTATTTTTCATGAAAATATGAGTAAATGAATTAAATATGTTTTGTGAAGTAAGAAAATTGAAAAATAGGATTTTATGGCTTGAGAATCCTATATGAGGTATATGCAGATTTTTTATGAGGGTTTTTGGTTATTGGTGATGAAATATTATGAGTTTGGCATTTTAAAATGATTAAATACATTATTTAGTAAAGTGTAAACAATTAAAATAAATTGTTTATAAGCTTAAGAAATGTTATTCTTTCAATATCATTATACCAAAATATTGGTATAGATTTTATTGTGGAATTTCTACCTTTTTGTGTCGAGTTTACTATTCATGAGTTACTATTCATGAGTTACTATTCACGAGTTACTATTCATGAGTTACTATTCACGAGTTACTATTCTCTTTTTCTGACCAAATTATAGTTGGTTTATGAATATTACTCTTGAGATTAAATCTATATGTTGATTATATTGATTTTATTATCATATATAACATTTTTTATAACCCTAATGATGATATTTCTCTTTGACTTGAGTGTAAAGATGGGTAAATTTCTGGTATGATCATGACTATGGGTTCTCTTTGGCCAGTAGTGCAAAGTTGAATTGTTGACTGGTATGATCATGACCATTGAATTTATAAGTGAATATCTTTAACTTAAGTGCAAAGGTGAATTGATCAACATGGTTATAATTATTATTTATATAAATTCTGAAATGATTATATATTTCTTTGAGATATTAATATATTTGGCCTGTAGTGCAAATATGAACTGTTGATGAATATATTTGGCCGTAGTGCAAATATGAACTGTTGAGGAATATCTTTGGCCTGTAGTGCAAAGATGAAATATTGATGAATATCTTTGGCCTGTAGTGCAAAGATGAATTATTGATGAATATCTTTGGCTCGTAATGCAAAGATGACTTGTTGTTGAATATCTTTGGCCTGTAGTGCAAAGATGAGTTGTTGATGAATTTATTAGTATGATTATGAACATGAACTGTGATTTGGTATAACCATGATGTTTGATGTTTCAGGTGATGAAAATTATCTTTGTCCTAGATGAGAAAAGGAATTTAGAATTACAATTACGATTATGAGTTATACACGTGATTGTGGACAGGAATTGTTAATTGATGTTACAGGGATAAAATATTGTTGGTGGATTTTTATCATGGAGAAAATAATAGACTTTATAGTCTATTTTACTCTTCTAATGGATTGCTCGTTCCGCTGCAACTATGGTTGAAATTTTTATCATTTACCATATGTTCTAAATCTCTGATTTATTATTGATGAAGGCTATTGATAATTTAATTATCTTTAGTCATGATATTCTTTACTGAGCTAGTTGTGCTCACCCTTTTGCTTCACAATTCCTTTTAGGTAATAAGAGTGTAGCTGGGTCGGGCGAGGGTAACGGAGAAATAGAACGGTGGTCTCTAGCTGTGGAGGTTCTCCCTAAGCAGTATAGAAAAGTGTTGTATACATCATTTAGTAGTTATATTTGGTGAATCAAATAGGGTGAGGCGAACCCAACGTTAGAAGGGTGTTTTGTCACTATCATACAAGATGTCTAATGACATACAACCTCGTGTCATCATAAGACAGGGTTGTGCTCATCCACTTGCTGAGTATCTTTACAAGCACTACCTATATAATCTTGGTGTTTGTTTGAAGTATAATTCTCAATTAGAGACAGTGGAGATAATGATAAGTCAAGAGAAGACTCACCATTGGGAAGAATATGATAGTAATCTTCTCGTTTTTCTTTGGGGTCTATTGGGTCAACCAAGGATAATTCTGTGGCCATATGATATCTATCATAACCTAGACGCGTGGCCTCCCATGTACGAAAGTTTCCTTGAGCACTTCCCAAAGATTCTAATTTCTAAAACAGTTTTTGACTATACCTTTATGTAAGGTGTTATTGTGAGGTGATGTCCACGGTTGGAACATGAGTCACATTTGGTATATATTTGTATCCAAACTCACAGCATATGTGTTGTTGTATTTTGCACGACAATTGTTGTAATAAAGTTGTAGTTGTTTTCTGTACCATGTATTTGACGACTCAGAATGGGTTGGGTGTAATGAACCTATTTTGGGGTCGTTACACTTAATGTTAGTTAATACACCTAAACCTAATTTTCAAGCACTTATGTAATTAGGAATCTAAACATGATCAAGAAACCCTAATTTCCATTTTTAGAAAACTAAAATTTTCATTTTTAAACCTAATTAAGAATCCTAGAAAATTAATGTACAAAACCTTAGGGTTTAACCCTAAGGGTTTCCCAAGATTACATTTTAGCAATTAAAATTACAAGCATAATGACCATTTTGCCCTTCTTGTATTATTTATTAGGAAACTTGTAAATTTCGCCAACACTTTAGTTGGTGACCAACTTTTGACTTGCCCATGTACTGAAAATATACACATATCAACCATATATCTCAGCAAGTTCATTGCATCCATCAATTATATAAGGATCAAGAGAGAGAAAAGTGCTCATTTTAGCCTCATTTTTACACAAACACATCACCAAGACCCTCTCTCTCTCTAAACCCACGAATTTATCAAGCATTTCAGTCCCTTATCAAGTTCTTAGAACACCATAAACAGATCAAGAACCCTAGATCAAGAAATTGTTCATAAGAGGTATAAACCCTAGAACCAAATTTGATCTTGATTGATATGTTAGATCTTGTGTTTTTGTGTTGCATGATGTTGTATGTAGTGTAAATAGATGATCTGGGTTGCTATATAGTGAATCCATAACATCTAGATACACAAAATTGAAGTTTTCAAAAATATGGAAAACTGGAAAATATTGTCTGACAACCGAATGCCAGCCCTCATAGATCAGTGATCATTAATGATTTTTATGTTTTGAAAGTTTGTAGTTATAGTATGTCATGTTGGCTTTGATCTGAAACTCAAATCAGGGTCAAATCTGGTACAGATTGAAAGTTATGGGTGGTCAAACCTCATTGACCGACCATGATTTTCGATTTTCTGGGTAACCCAGATCATGCTCAGAACCGTCTGACAATACGTTCACGATTCTGGATCTGGCAGGTTGTTGTTGTTTTGTTCTTGTTATTGTATTTGGATTGTTATATGTTATATAGACTACATGTTAAAGCTTTTAGAACACCTAAATGATTATCAGGCTTCATGCAGTGGATGGTCAAACCATGTAAGATGATCACGATATCCGTTTTCTTGGTAACCCAGAAAACGTATGATCGTGATTTCTAACATAGTTTGACCGGTCAATAACTGGAGATTTCGTTGTTGTTATGATGGTTTTATGTAATAGATATGTACCTTGACATGTTGGCTACACACTGGATCTATTAAATCACAAAAAGAATACAAGGATTACAAGTTGTGGAAGCCCAAAGTAGGACAGTCGAACTGTTCTTCATTTCTGGGTAACCCAAAAAATGAAGAACAGCTCTGACAGCCACTTTTCATGCTCAGCTCTCATTCATGTTATGCTGTTTGATCATGTTTGTTGTTGGAGCTTGTAGTAATACACTAGTTCTACAAGATTTGACCATTAGCTTGCCAAGAAACACAATACACAACGATTTAATGCTGGTCAAAGTAGCTATCTCGAACACTGCTTATGAATGTTCTTGAGCTTCAAGAACACAATAGGCGACACTTTCTGTCGCTAATGTCTTTAGCGACAGACATATTAATTTTAATTATTTTAATTTCTAAAAATTATTTAAGAATAGAAATTAATTTTTGAAAATTACAAAAATAATTTTAAAAATTATTTTAAGTTATAAATTAACTTTTAATAATTTGACATATTTTTCATAAATATTAGTATTTATTTGAATATTATTGATATTTAATTTATTTAATAAATACATTAAATAAATTAATTAAAAATGATTTAATTATATTAAAAATGATTTTAAATGATAATAAAGTATTTAAGAATATTTTAAGTTATAAAACATAACTTTTGATATTTTAAGATAAATTTTATTAATTATTTAATATCAATGATATTAGATTTATTTAATAATTATATTAAATAAATTAGTTTAAAAATAATTTTAATATTATAAAAATCATTTTAAATAAAAATAAAGTGTTTAAAAATATTTTAAGTGATAAAATATAACTTTTAATATTTAAAGGTAAATTTTCTTAATAATTTAATATTAATGATATTAAATTTATTTAATAATTATATTAAATAAATAGTTTTAAAATGGTTTTATTGATTTAAAAATTATTTAAAAAGATATAAATGATTTAAAAATATTTTAGGTAATAATAAATGACTTTTAATATTTTAGTGAATAATACATTAATATTTAAATTTTAATAGTCATTATTTAAAAATAATTTTAAATGTTTTAAAAATCATTTAAGGGTAATATTAATGTTTTAAAAATATTTTGAGTTATTATAAATAACTTTAATATTTTGGCAATGGTTTCATTATTAATTCAATATTAATGATAATAGAATTATTTAGTATTTAAATAATTTAATAATGATTCAAGTGTTTAAAAAATCATAATAAATTATAATAATTATTTAAAAATTATTATAAGTCTATGAAAAATAATACGACTGATATTTAAAATATCTAAATGAATATTGAACTACAGAATAGAGTTTTAGACTCGATAATTACCCGATTAAGCCGTTGGTACACCGAAATATTTCAAAAATTGATCTGGACATAGATAGTTTGAATAGTTAAGTGTTTGTTTATGAACCAATGACTGCTAAATATATGTGACAATGTGATTAGGTTATGTGATGACTGCATATTGTACTATGTGTTATAGTATATTATTCTAATCGAACGAATAATCTTATGAATGATAGGTCGTTATATTAAAGGTAGAACTAAGTCATGTACTGTAAGCAACAGACCAGGCAAGTATCTTATCTTTGAATGTACTTTATGCAATGGACATATGTAAACCAGTTTCAGAACTATATTGTTATTGTTATTGTTCATGTATCAATACTTTTGTAGACATGCCAGTTCTTGAATTCTATCCGATCATTGGTTATCAATACAGTATTATTGTATAATTCAGATATTTATTCTATTCGTTAATTTCTAAATATTGTTATATAAGTGTCCTCACTTGGATAATTGTTATACCTATTGATACATACTTATTAAATTATGGTATGTATACATTGATTAAAAGCTGTCTAAGCTATTTGACTCGGCTAGACATAGATTTAAAGATAGCGTTGAGATATGTCTTAGCTAATTATTATGGCTAGACGAATATTTGTTAGAACTTGATAGGTTCGAGAATAGAACTCAAATATTGTAAGACCCCGAATTTTATGAAATAAAAGTATTCAATTTTTCTTATAATTACACTTCAGTAAATTGTTAAATTGATAAAAAGTTAAAGTTATGGGTGAAATGTGAATTTTTTTCAAAATAAACAAGTGGTTATAAAATAATCATTGTTGTCGGGGAATATTCGTTGGTCGTGGAATATTCTTTCTGTCGGGAAATATTCGTACGACGGCGCAGCTATTTGTGGGCCCCATAACGAAAAACGGTCGGATGAAGAGAACGATAAAAATTAAGTTTTTATAATTAACGGCGTAGTTGTTACTGTTAACACTGTTGAAATACCAGGTGGTTAAAATACAGTAATACGCGTTATTGCACAGTAGCACACGGTATTGCACAGTATTTTTGAAATTATTGATTCTTACGTAAGAAGGCACTGCTGAATAATTGTCACAGTAATTACTGTTTAATATTTTATTTTATTTATTCAATAATTGCTGCGTTGATATTTTATATTATTGTTGTTTCAATAATTGTTGCTGCACATCATCTCTATTATCAGATCAATAATTCATATTATTTGAATAATATTATTAGATAGCATTATTGGCAATGTCTAGAAAGTTCTGTCTAAGGAGATGTTTAGTCATCTAATTACGCGCCAATAAGGAAAAATCCTTATCGGAAAGCCTCTCTTTCCTGGGAACGGTCTGGTTGTCATTGTTGTGATTCTGTAATATTATTTGTGAATAATTAATTATTGATTTATATGATAATGAAATATTTATTTGATGTAGATATAAACGATGGATTTATTTATATGGTTATAAATGAAAGAATTAATGTTAAGGTGTTTTATCAGCATTTTGTCGGATTGGAGGTATTAAAAGATCAAATCGGTGTTCTTAAAGCTCTATTGCGTGAGTTATAATTTTGATCTAACCGTTAGATCGTTGTAATTTTTGGATATATTATACATATATAAGTTGAGTATATATCCACAAATTTTGAACCGTTAAAAATGAACATATGATTTGTTATGAATTTTAAAGGTGTTAAAAATCATCCGTTTGTGGATTTCGAATATTTTTGATCTGGAATTTGGAAAAACTCAAAGCTACAAAGTTGTAGAGAATTCGATTTCAGGTAGAATGGACATAAAATTCGTATTTTTCTGATAAACGGGCTATTTTCTATGAATTATTGAAGTTTTGAAAAATAAAATATTTTTTATTAATTTATGGGTGGGACCCACTTTGGTTGTTGAACATATATGGGTTGTTGGGATTTTTTTTCAGCCTTGGCATGCTTTGATTACTGATGGTTGGTGTGTAGAAAATAGAGAATAAATAATATTAATTTATTATTTTAGTCTCTTTCGGCGTTCTATCATTTTCCTATAAATAGGTGCTTAAGTTAGAATTGAAAATCACACCAGAAACAAGTTTTCTTTCTCTCTATATTGTCAAGCATATTCTAATGAGTATTTAGACACTTTGAGAGTTGTTATTCAGTGCAAGTTTCTTTCAGCCTTATACCGATCAGAAGTACTGCTCTTTTGAGGTAGGGGATTTTAAGGGTTATTATGTTTTTCAGTTCGTACTTCTTCTGACCTTCAAAAAATTCTGAAAAAATTTGAAATGATATTTTGATGAGTTTTATTGATTGTGTCTAAAAAATGGTGACTTTTGGATGTATAAATTAAGAGTTCTGAATTTTATGAGAAAATACTATTTTAAAAGTAACCGCTTATAACTCCTTGTGGTTAACTCCAAAACTGATAAAATTTTTATTGGGAGTACATCTATATAATATCAGTGTACTCTGTAAATTTTGGAATTTTTAGATAAAAGTATAATTTATGATAAATGTCTAAATATTCGGCAGTTTTGGCCATATGAAAAATAACAAATGAGTTTTAAAAATTCTGAGAAAAATATATGTTCAATATGGGACTATATTCTGCTAAATTCCAGAAAAGAAATATTTTTGGAACTGATTTGGTATTTTTCATGAAAATAGACTAGTTATGAGTAAATGAATTAAATATGTTATGTGAAGTAAGAAAGTTGAAAAATAGAATTTTATGGCTTGAGAATCCTATATGAGGTATATGCAGATTTTTGATGAGGGTTTTGGTTATTGGTAATGAAATCTTATGAGTTTGACATTTTAGGATTATTAAATGCATTATTTAGTAAAGTGTAAACAATTAAAATAAATTTTTTATAAGCTTAAGAAATATTATTCTTTCAGTATCATTATACCGAAATATTGGTATGAATTTTATTGTAGAATTTCTACCTTTTTTATGTCATTGTTACTATTCATGAGTTACTATTCACGGGTACTATTCACGATAAAATTGGTTTCTTTTTCTAACCAAATTATAGTTGATATATGAATATTACTCTTGAGATTAAAACTATATGTTGATCATATTATTTTTATTATCATATATAACATTTTTATAACCCTAATGATGATATTTATCTTTGACTTGAGTGTAAAGATGGGTAGATTTTTGGTATGATCATGACTATGGGTTCTCTTTAGCCAGTAGTACAAAGTTGAATTGTTGACTGGTATGATCATGACCATTGAATTTATAATTGAATATCTTTAGCTTAAGTGTAAGACCCCAAATTATTAATAAATGAAATTTAATTTCCTCTATTTATTATTCTGAAATAGTAAGGGTTAATTTGATTAATGTTGTTAGTTATGGGTAAAATGCGCAAATATTTTAAATAAGCAAGTGGTTATAAAATATTCATTGTTGTCGGGGAATATTCGCTTGGTCATGGAATATTCTTACTGTCGGAGAATATTCGTACGACGGCGCAGTCTTGTGTGAGCCCCATAACGGAAAGCGATTGGATGAAGAAAATGACAAAAATAAGTGGTTTATAAATAACGGCATAGTTGTTACCGTTAATACTGTTGGAATACCCGGTGGTTAAAGCACAGTAATACGCGTTGTTGCACAGTAGCACACGAAATTGCACCAATTATTGATTCTTACGTAAGAAGGCACTACTCAATAATTGTTACAGTAATTACTGTTCAATATTGTATTTTATTGATTCAATAATTGCTGCGTTGATATTTTATATTACTGTTGTTTTAATAATTGTCACTACACAATATTTTCTATTATCGGAACAATAATTCATATTATCTGAATAATATTATTAGATAACATTATTGGCAATGTCTAGAAAGTTCTGTCTAAAGTTGTAGAGAATTGAATTTCCTATAAAAACTCGCGAGATTTGAATTTTCTGAATAAAGGGCTATTTTTTTATGAATTATTAAAGTTCTGAAGTTCCGAAATAATTGATTTTTGGAAGTTTTAATTATTTTTATTAAGAAAAACGTTTTTGACATTTGAGTGGCACATGTTAATGGTGGAAATCAGCTGATGTGGTGTGCTAAGGAAATTAAGAAAATTATATTATTAATTTATTCAATTTTCTGCTTTGGTGTTCTAAGCATTTTCCTATAAATAGGGTGCTTAGGTTAGAATTAAAAATCACACCAGAAACACAAGTTTCTCTCTCTTTTTCTCTCTATATCGAGCGTATTCTTGTGAGTATTTGATACTTTGAGTGTTGCTATACGGTGCAAGTTTCCTTCAGCACTATATCTAGTATTCCAGTCAGAAGTACCGTATTTTCGAGGTAAGGGATGTTATTTCTTCTTAAATGATATTATTTTCTTTAATATCATTATCCCGAAGTATTGATCTGAACTTTTTATCAAATTTAGAACTTTTCATGTCGGGGTTACTATTCATGAGTTACTATTCATAAGTTACTATTCACGAGTTACTATTCACCGAAAAATAAAATTTTCTTCTTTTCGTCCAAAATATCTATTCTGGATACTAGCTTTGATTGTATCCATGTTTTGATCATTCTTGAATTTTACTCCACTATGATTATTTATGAGGTATTTTTGGACATGGAATAGCTGAAATACGAATTCTTAATATTTATTCTTTTGTTTCACTAGATTCGTTTCCTTTAAAATATTTTTTATCATCCTCAGTCCTAAATGATGATATAATTGAATATCTTTGGCCTGTAGTGCAAAGATTAATGATTTCTGATGAATATCTTTGGCCCGTAGTGCAAAGATGAACAGGTGTTGAGATGAACATGATCTACTGGTGATACAAATGAATATCTTTGGCCTGTAGTGCAAAGATGAATATTTGACTAAAGATGGTTATTGATTGTTGTTACATGGATAAAATATTGATGATGGACTTTTAAATCTTAGAAGATAGTAGAACTCATTCTCTACTTGACTCTTCTAATGGTTTGCTGTTTCCGCTGCAGTTATTGATTTAAAACTTGTTGTCTATTGTATTCTATTAAATTTTTCCCTGTTGAAGACTAACGATAATTTGTTGTATATTATCTTAGTCATAATATTCTTTACTGGGCTAGTTGAGCTCATCCTTTTCCTTGTTGTTCCATTTTCTTCTCAGGAGGCGAGAATATAGCGAGTACTAGTCGGGGTATGGAATGATGGTTCAAGACAGTTATTTTAGTAGTCCTCACTATTTTGTAAAATAGTATATCAATAAGTATAATGAGGACTTAATTGAGTATGAATACTGTCTAGATGACAATATTTGTATTTAAACTCACAGTATATGTGTTGTCGTATTTTGCACGACAAATGTATTAATAAAGTTGTAGTTGTTTCTGTACCATGTATTGACGACTCAGAATGGGTTGGATGGATTGGACCTGTTTTGGGGGCGTCACAGTTGGTATCAGAGCTTAGGGATATGATCTCTGGCGGAGATCGGGGAATAGAACTAGGAGAGGAGAGACGAGTAAATCCTTCGCTAGTGTGTCCTACCTAAGCTTATTTGTTGGTCGGTCATAATATAGGGATATTATGTGATTTGTTAATTTGTTAAATTAACCCTTGTTTATGGCAATATTTGAGAATGTCGATTGAGAATGTTAATAGTGGAGTAAATAAAATTGTGGAGACGCCTGTACTCACCAACGAGGAGAACGACCACTGGTCATATGCTATAAGTGCGGAAAAAAGGACATATCAGCCCAAACTGCCCACAACAGTTTAAGGTATGTTATAACTGTGGAAAGGAAGGACATATCGCTCGAGATTGTATGATAGCGAAACCAAGTTCAGCGGGGACGGTGACTCAAAAGGCTGTCCCAGAAAAGTCAAAGTCTACGGTTCCTGGAAGAGCGTTTTTCGTGACTGGTCAGAATGCGAGGAACCCGAACGAAGTTAGCACGGGTTAGTTAATTATAAATTTTTACGAAGTCTATACCTTATTAGATACCGGTTCTACCCATTCATTTATTTCTCCTGCTTGTGCTCAACGTTTAAACTTAACTCCGGAGAAATTAGACTTTGATTTATCTGTGGAGACTCCGTTAGGGAAAACTTTTATCACATCCACTGTTTATAAATCTTGTTTGATCCAAGTTAGCACCGTCACATTACCTGTTGATCTTATCTCTTTAAAGATACTTGCTTTTGATGTGATTTTAGAAATTGATTGGTTAACTACTCATCATGCCAAAATTGATTGCTTTCGTAAGGTTGTTAGTTTTCATATTCCTAAGCAACCTGTTATTCAAATTCAAGCAATCAAACCATTGAAGTCAAACTCTTTCATATCAAGCCGTAAAGTCATTCGTTTATTGAAAAACGGATGTCAAGCTTTCTTAGCCCATGTCATGGACTTGAACAAAAATACGTCAGATTTGAGTGATATTTCTGTTGTTTGTATCCATGTTTTGATCATTCTTGAATTTTACTCCACTATGATTATTTATGAGGTATTTTTGGACATGGAATAGCTGAAATACGAATCCTTAATATTTATTCTTTTGTTTCACTAGATTCGTTTCCTTTAAAATATTTTTTATCATCCTCAGTCCTAAATGATGATATAATTGAATATCTTTGGCCTGTAGTGCAAAGATTAATGATTTCTGATGAATATCTTTGGCCCGTAGTGCAAAGATGAACAGGTGTTGAGATGAACATGATCTACTGGTGATACAAATGAATATCTTTGGCCTGTAGTGCAAAGATGAATATTTGATTAAAGATGGTTATTGATTGTTGTTACAGGGATAAAATATTGATGATAGACTTTTAAATCTTAGAAGATAGTAGAACTCATTCTCTACTTGACTCTTCTAATGATTTGCTATTTTCGCTGCAGTTATTGATTTAAAACTTGTTGTCTATTGTATTCTATTAAATTTTTCCCTGTTGAAGACTAACGATAATTTGTTGTATATTATCTTAGTCATAATATTCTTTACTGGGCTAGTTGAGCTCATCCTTTTCCTTGTTGTTCCATTTTCTTCTCAGGAGGCGAGAATATAGCGAGTACTAGTCGGGGTATGGAATGATGGTTCAAGACAGTTATTTTAGTAGTCCTCACTATTTTGTAAAATAGTATATCAATAAGTATAATGAGGACTTAATTGAGTATGAATACTGTCTAGATGACAATATTTGTATTTAAACTCACAGTATATGTGTTATCGTATTTTGCACCACAAATGTATTAATAAAGTTGTAGTTGTTTCTGTACCATGTATTTGGCGACTCAGAATGGGTTGGATGGATTGGACCTGTTTTGGGGGCGTCACATTAAGTGCAAAGGTGAATTGATCAACATGGTTATAATTATTATTTATATAAATTCTGAAATGATTATATATTTCTTTGAGATATTAATATCTTTGGCTTGTAGTGCAAAGATGAACTGTTGATGAATATATTTGGCCTGTAGTACAAATATGAACTATTGAAGAATATCTTTGGCCTGTAGTGCAAAGATGAATTGTTGATGAATATCTTTGGCCCATAGTACAAAGATGACATGTTGTTGAATATCTTTGGCCAGTAGTACAAAGATGAACAGGTGTTGAGATGAACATGACCAACTAGTAATAAAAATGAATATCTTTGGCCGTAGTACAAAGATGAAGTTATTAGTATGATTATGAACAGGAAATGTGATTTGGTGCAACCATGATCTTTGATGTTTCAGGTAAAGATAGGTGATGAAAAGTATCTTCGTCCTGGATGAGAAGAGGAATTTTGAACTACAATTATGATTATGAGTGATTCATATGATTGTGGACCAAAATTATTGATTGATGTTACAGGGATAAACCATTGTTGGTGGATTTTTAATATGGAGAAGATAATAAACTTTATGGTCTATTTGACTCTTCTAATGGATTGTTCGTTTTGCTGCAACTATGGTTGAAATTTTTCTCATCTACCATATGTTCTAAATCTCTAATTTATTATTGATGAAGGCTATTGATAATTTAATTATCTTTAGTCATTATATTCTTTACTGGGCTAGTTGTGCTCACCCTTCTGTTTCACAATTCCTTTCAGGTAATAAGAGTGTAGCCGAGTCGAGCGGGGGTAACAGGGGAATAGAACGGTGGTCATCATTTAGTAGTTATATTTGGTGAATCAACTAGGGTGAGGCGAACCCAACGTTGGAAGGGTGTTTTGCCACTATTGTAAGACCCCGAATTTTATGAAATAAAAGTATTCAATTTTTCTTATAATTACTATTCAGTAAATGGTTAAATTGATAAAAGTTTAAAGTTATGGGTGAAATATGAATTTTTTTTTCAAAATAAGCAAGTGGTTATAAAATAATCATTGTTGTCGAGGAATATTCGTTTGGTCGTGGAATATTCTTTCTGTTGGAAAATATTCGTACGACGGCGCAACTATTTGTGGACCCCATAACGAATAACTGTCGGATGAAGATAACGACAAAAATTGAGTTTTTATAATTATCGGCGTAGTTATTACCGTTAACACTGTTGGAATACCCGGTGGTCAAAATACAGTAATACGCGTTGTTACACAGTAGCACACGGATTGCATAGTATTTTTGAATTATTGATTTTTACGGAGGAAGGCACTACTCAATAATTGTTACAGTAGTTACTGTTCAATATTTTATTTTATTGATTCAATAATTGCTGCGTTGATATTTTATATTATTGTTGCTCAATAATTGTCACTGCACAGTATTTCCCATTATCAGATCAATAATTCATATTATTTGAATAATATTATTAGATAACATTATTGGCAATGTCTAGAAAGTTCTGTCTAATGAGAGATTTGGTCACCTAATTGCGCGCCAGTAAGGAGAAATTCTTATTGGAAAGCCCCCTCTTTCCTGAGAACGGCCTGGCTGTCATAAATGTGATTCTGTAATATTATTTATGAACAATTAATTATTGATTCATATGATAAGGAAATATTTATTTTATGTGAATATAAATGAGGGATATATTTTTGTGGTTAAAAATGAAGGAGTTAATATTGAGGTGTTTTATCAGTATTTTTGTCGGAATGGAGGTATTAAAAATCAAATTATGATTTTTGAGTTATTTTGCGGGGGTTATCATTTTTAATCCGACCGTTGGATCGTGGTAATTTTTTGATATGTTATACATATATAAGTTGAGTATATGTCCACAAATTTTGAACCGTTAAAAATGAACGAATGATTTGTTACGAATTTTACGAGATGACTGGTTCAAAAATTATTGAATTTTTGGAGTTTATCATTTTGGTAGAAAATTCTAGAATTGGTGGGCCCCACTCTTGGTTGGTGAATAAATATGCTGAGATTTTTATTCAAATGTGGTGGGTAGGAATAGTAGCAGGTAAAGCCATCAGGTTGCAAGTTAAGTCTGCTTCGGCGTGCTAACATTTTCCTATAAATAGAAGGCTAAGTTAGGATTGAAAATCACACCAGAATTCATAAGTTTTCTCTCTTTCTCTCTCTAGATTATTGAGTGTATTTTGTGAGTATTTAGATACTTTGTGAGTTTCTATTCATCAGTGCAAGTTTTTTTCAGCCTTATACCGATCAGAAGTACTGCTCTTTTGAGGTAAGGGATTGTAAGGGATAGTAAGGGATTTTAAGTGTTATTATATTTTTCAGTTTGTACTTTTTCCGTCCTTCAGAAAATTTTAGAAAAATTTGAAATGATATTTTGATGAGTTTTATTGATTGTGTCCAAAAATAGTGATTTTTGGATGTATAGATTAAGAGTTATGAATTTTACGGAAAAATAATATTTTAAAAGTATCCGCTTATAACTCCTTGTGGTTAACTCTAAAATTGATAAAATTTTTATTGGAAGTATATCTATATAATATCAGTGTACTATGCGAATTTCAGAATTTTTGGATAAAATTATAATTTATGATAAATGTCTAAATATTCAGCTGTTTTGGCCATATGAAAAATAGTAAATGAGTTTTAAAAATTCTGAGAAAAATATATGTTTAACATGGGACTATATTCTGCTAAATCCCAGAAAAGAAATATTTTTGGAACTGATTTGGTATTTTTTTATGAAAATAGACTAGTTATGAGTAAATGAATTAAATATGTTATGTGAAGTAAAAAAATTGGAAAATAGAATTTTATGGCTTGAGAATCCTATATGAGGTATATGCAGATTTTTGATGAGCGTTTTGGTTATTGGTAATGAAATATTATGAGTTTGTCATTTTAGGATGATTAAATGCATTATTTAGTAAAGTGTAAACAATTAAAATAAATTGTTTATAAGCTTAAGAAATATTATTATTTCAATATCATTATACCGAAATATTGGTATAGATTTTATTGTGAAATTTCTACCTTTTTCATGTCGAGTTACTATTCATGAGTTACTATTCACGAGTTACTATTCACTATAAAATTTGTTTCTTTTTCTGACCAAATTATAGTTGATTTATGAATATTACTCTTAAGATTAAATCTATATGTTGGTCATATTATTTTTATTATCATATATAACATTTTTATAACCCTAATGATGATATTTCTCTTTGATTTGAGTGTAAAGATGGGTAGATTATTGGTATGATCATGACTATGGGTTCTCTTTGGCCAGTAGTGCAAAGTTGAATTGTTGACTAGTATGATCATGATCATTGAATTTATAATTGAATATCTTTAGCTTAAGTGCAAAGGTGAAATGATCCACATGGTTATAATTATTGTTTATATAAATTCTAAAATGATTATATATTCTTTGAGATATTAATATATTTGGCCTGTAGTGCAAATATGAATTATAGATAAATATCTTTGGCCTGTAGTGCAAAGATGGTCTGTTGATAAATATATTTGGCCCGTAGTGCAAAGATGACATGTTGTTGAATATCTTTGGCCAGTAGTGCAAAGATGAACAGGTGTTGAGATGAACATGACCAATTGGTGATACAAATGAATATCTTTGGCCGTAGTGCAAAGATGAAGTTATTAGTATGATTATGAACAAGAAATGTGATTTGGTGTAACCATGATCTTTAATGTTTTAGGTAAAGATAGGTGATGAAAATTATATTCGTCCTGGATGAGAAGAGGAATTTAGAACTACAGTTATGATTATGAGTTATTCATATGATTGTGGACTAGAATTGTTGATTGATGTTACAGGGATAAAATATTGTTGGTGGATTTTTAACATGAAGAAGATAATAGACTTTATAGTCTATTTGACTCTTCTAATGGATTGCTCGTTCCGCTGCAACTATGGTTGAAATTTTTTATCATCTATCATATGTTCTAAATCTCTGATTTATTATTGATGAAGGCTATTGATAACTTATTTATCTTTAGTCATGATATTCTTTACTGGGCTAGTTGTGCTCACCTTTCTGTTTCACAATTCCTTTCAGGTAATAAGAGTGTAGCTGGGTCGAGCGATGGTAACGGGAAAATAGAACGGTGGTCTCTAGCTGTGGAGGTTTCCCCTAAGCAGTATAGAAAAGTGTTGTATACATCATTTAGTAGTTATATTTGGTGAATCATCTAGGGTGAAGCGAACTCAACGTTGGAAGGGTGTTTTGCCACTATCATACAAGATATCTAATGACATACAACCTCGTGTCATCATACGACATGATTGTGCTCATCCACTTACTGAGTATATTTACGAGCACTACCTATATAATCTTGGTGTTTGTTTGAAGTATAATTCTCAATTAGTGACAGTGGAGATAATGATAAGTCAAGAGAAGACTCACCATTGGGAAGAATATGATAGTAATCTTCTCATTTTTCTTTGGGGTATATTGGGTCAACCAAGGATAATTATGTGGCCATATGATATCTATCATAACCTAGAAGCATGACCTCCCATGTACGAAGGTTTCCTTGAGCACTTCCCAAATATTCTAGTTTCTAAAACAATTTTTGATTGTACCTTTATATAAGGTACCTTTGTGAGGTGCTGACACATGATGGTGTCCAATGTCACATTTGCTATATATTTGTATCCAAACTCACGACATATGTGTTGTTGTATTTTGCACGACAATTGTTGTAATAAATTTGTAGTTATTTTCTGTACCATGTATTTGACGACTCAGAGTGGGTTGGATGGAATAGACCTATTTTGGGGTTGTCACAACTATCATACAAGATGTCAAATGACATATAACCTCGTGTCATCATAAGACAGGGTTGTGCTCATCCACTTGCTGAGTATATTTACGAGTACTACCTATATAATATTGGTGTTTGTTTGAAGTATAATTCTCAATTAGAGACAGTGAAGATAATGATAAGTCAAGAGAAGACTCACCATTGGGAAGAATATAATAGTAATCTTCTCGTTTTTCTTTGGAGAATATTGGGTCAACCAAGGATAATTCTGTGGCCATATGATATCTATCATAACCTAGACGCATGGCCTCCCATGTACGAAGGTTTCCTTGAGCACTTCCCAAAGATTTTAATTTCTAAAACAGTTTTTGACTATACCTTTATGTAAGGTGTTATTGTGATGTGCTGTCCACGGTTGGGACATGTGTCACATTTGGTATATTTTTGTAGCCAAACTCACAATATATGTGTTGTTGTATTTTGCACGACAATTGTTGTAATAAAATTGTAGTTGTTTTCTGTACCGTGTATTTGACGACTCAGAATGGGTTGGTTGGAATGAACCTGTTTTGGGGTCGTCACAGTTGGTATCAGAGCTTAGGGATATAGTCTCTGGCGGAGATCGGGGAATATAACTTGGAGGGGAGAGATGAGTAAATCCTTTGCTAGTGTGTCCTACCTAAGCTTAATTGTTGGTTGGTCATAATATATGGATATTATGTGATACATTAATTTGCTTAATTAACCCTTGTTTTATGGCAATATTTGAGAATGGCAGCTGAGAATGCTAACAATGGAGTGAATGAGACTGTGGGGATACCTCTAATCACTAACCATGATAATGTGATGTCAGACGAAGAAGAAATTAGAAAAATTCATGTGGTGAGTGAAGAATTGATAGTTGCACCCGAAATGGTCGTAGAGGTAACAACTGAGAGTGAGGAAGAAGAGGAAGAAGAGGTACCTGAGGAGAGTTTGTTAGAGGTATTATATGATCAAAATGTAGAATTACAAAATCGTATTCATGAGTTAGAAGAGCAGGCTGAAGAACGATAGGCGGTCGTGGAGAAAAAGGATGCAACAATTCAAGCTTGTGTTACCCGATATGTGATGCTTGAACAGAAGCATTCTTTGGCATAGTATAAGATGAAAAAGATGGAATCTGAGCTGAAAGAAGAAAAAACTGAACGAGTGAGAATAAGTGATGCATGGACAAAAGCCGCACGACACGTGGATATTGTGGAAAGAGATGTCCGATCTAAGAAGGCTAAAATAGTTGATATGAATTTCTCTTTTTGGAAAGCAATTGGGAGAACCCAACATCGAGTTTTGAATTACTCTGTACAGAGCGGTCAACCTGAATTCAATATGGATCGAAGATTGATGATTCGGATCATGAATCAAGAGTACGACGAGACAGTTGAGGGAGGAATATGTCCTATAGAAAAGTATATTCCTACTGTAGTGAAGACGCCAAATGCTGCCCCAGAGAAGTCAAAGCCGGGTAGTTCGAGGGACGGCGGTTGTCATGACTTCCCAACAAATGAGGAACCCATATGAAGTTATCATGAGAGATGAGCAATGGAGAAATCATGATGATCTGAGAGATAGAATCTGAAATGAAAGCAAGGTATTCTCAACTCTTCGAAATACCAGGTACGTAAATTTCGGGGACGAAATTTTATAAGGAGGGGAGATTGTAAGACCCCGAATTTTATAAAATAAAAGTATTCAATTTTTCTTATAATTACAATTCAGTAAATGGTTAAATTGATAAAAAGTTAAAGTTATAGGTGAAATGTGAAATTTTTTCAAAATAAACAAGTGGTTATAAAATAATCATTGTTGTCGGGGAATATTCGTTGGTGGTGGAATATTCTTTCTGTTGGGAAATATTTGTTCGACGGCGCAGCTATTTGTGGGCCCCATAACGAAAAACAGTCGGATGAAGATAACGACAAAAATTGAGTTTTTATAATTAACGGCGTAGTTGTTACTGTTAACACTATTGGAATACCCGATGGTTAAAATACAGTAATACGCGTTATTGCATAGTAGCACACGGTATTGCACAGTATTTTTGAAATTATTGATTCTTACGTAAGAAGGCACTACTGAATCATTGTCACAGTAATTACTGTTCAATATTTTATTTTATTGATTCAATAATTGCTGCGTTGATATTTTATATTATTGTTGTTTTAATAATTGTTGCTGCACATCATCTCCATTATCAGATCAATAATTCATATTATTTAAATAATATTATTAGATAACATTATTGGCAATGTCTAGAAAGTTCTGTCTAAGGAGAGATTTGGTCAACTAATTGCTCGCCAATAAGGAAAAATCCTTATCGGAAAGCCCCCTCTTTCCTGGGAACGGCCTGATTGTCATTATTGTGATTCTGTAATATTATTTGTGAATAATTAATTATTGATTTATATGATAAGGAAATATTTATTTGATGTAGATATAAATGATGGATTTATTTATATGGTTATAAATGAAGGAATTGATGTTAAGGTGTTTTATCAGCATTTTGTCGGATTGGAGGTATTAAAAGATCAAATCGATGTTCTTAAAGCTCTATTGCGTGAGTTATAATTTTGATCTAACCATTAGATCATTGTAATTTTTGGATATGTTATACATATATAAGTTGAGTATATATCCACAAATTTTGAACCGTTAAAAATGAACATATGATTTGTTATGAATTTAAAGGTGTTAAAATCATCCGTTTGTGGATTTCGGATATTTTTGATCTGGAATTTGGAAAAACTCTAAGCCACAAAGTTGTAGAGAATTCGATTTCAGGAAGAATGGACATAAAATTCGTATTTTTCTGATAAACGAGCTATTTTCTATGAATTATTGAAGTTTCAAAAAATAAAATAATTTTTATTAATTTATGGGTGGGACCCACTTTGGTTGTTGAACACATGTGGGCTGCTGGAATTTTTTTTTAGCCTTGGCGTGCTTTGATTACTGATGGTTGGTGTGTAGAAAATAGAGAATAAATAATATTAATTTATTATTTTAGTCTCATTTGGTGTTCTAGCATTTTCCTATAAATAGGTGCTTAAGTTAGAATTGAAAATCACACCAGAAACAAGTTTTCTTTCTCTCTATATTGTCAAGCATATTCTAGTGAGTATTTAGATACTTTGAGAGTTGTTATTCAGTGCAAGTTTCTTTCAGCCTTATACCGATCAAAAGTACTGCTCTTTTGAGGTAAGGGATTTTAAGGGTTATTATGTTTTTCAGTTCGTACTTCTTCTGACCTTCAAAAATTTTTGGAAAAATTTGAAATAATATTTTGATGAGTTTTATTGATTGTGTCCAAAAAATAGTAATTTTTGGATGTATAGATTAAGAGTTATGCATTTTATGAGAAAATACTATTTTAAAAGTAACCGCTTATAACTCCTTGTGGTTAACTCCAAAATTGATAAAATTTTTATTGGGAGTACATCTGTATAATATCAGTGTACTTTGTAAATTTTGAAATTTTTGGATAAAAGTACAATTTATGATAAATGTCTAAATATTCGGCGATTTTGGCCATATGAAAAATAGTAAATGAGTTTTAAAAATTCTGAGAAAAATATATGTTCAATATGGGACTATATTCTACTAAATCCCAGAAAAAAAATATTTTTGAAACTGATTTGGTATTTTTCATAAAAATGGACTCTTATGAGTAAATAAATTAAATATGTTCTGTGAAGTAAGAATATTGGAAAATAGAATTTTATGGCTTGAGAATCCTATATGAGGTATATGCAGATTTTTGATGAGGGTTTTGGTTATTGGTAATGAAATCTTATGAGTTTGAAATTTTAGGATGATTAAATGCATTATTTAGTAAAGTGTAAACAATTAAAATAAATTGTTTATAAGCTTAAGAAATATTATCCTTTCAATATCATTATATCGAAATATTGGTATGGATGTTATTGTGGAATTTCTACCTTTTTTATGTCAGAGTTACTATTCATGAGTTACTATTCATGAGTTACTATTCACGGGTACTATTCACGATAAAATTGATTTCTTTTTCTAACCAAATTATAGTTAATTTATGAATATTACTCTTGAGATTAAAACTATATGTTGATCATATTATTTTTATTATCATATATAACATTTTTATAACCCTAATGATGATATTTTTCTTTGACTTGAGTGTAAAGATGGGTAGATTTTTGGTATGATTATGACTATGGGTTCTCTTTGGCCTGTAGTGCAAAGTTAAATTGTTGACTGGTATGATCATGACCATTGAATTTATAATTGAATATCTTTAGCTTAAGTGTAAAGGTGAATTGATCAACATGATTATAATTATTGTTTATATAAATTCTGAAATGATTATATATTTCTTTGAGATATTAATATCTTTGGCCTGTAGTGCAAAGATGAACTGTTGATGAATATATTTGGCCTGTAGTGCAAATATGAACTATTGAGGAATATATTTAGCATGTAGTGCAAAGATGAATTAGTGATGAATATCTTTGGCCTGTAGTGCAAAGATGACATGTTGTTGAATATCTTTGGCCCGTAGTGCAAAGATGACATGTGTTGAGATGAATATGACCAACTGGTGATACAAATGAATATCTTTGGCCATAGTGCAAAGATGAAGTTATTAGTATGATTATGAACAGGAAATATGATTTGGTGTATCCATGATCTTTGATGTTTCAGGTAAAGATAGATGATGAAAATTATCTTCGTCCTGGATGAGAAGAGGAATTTAGAACTACAATTATGATTATGAGTGATTCATATGATTGTGGACCAAAATTATTGATTGATGTTACAGGGATAAAACATTGTTGGTGGATTTTTAATATGAAGAAGATAATAGACTTTATGGTTTATTTGATTATTCTAATGGATTGCTCGTTCCGCTGCAACTATGGTTAAAATTTTTATCATCTACTATATGTTCTAAATCTCTGATTTATTATTGATGAAGGCTATTGATAATTTAATTATCTTTAGTCATGATATTCTTTACTGGGCTAGTTGTACTCACCCTTCTGTTTCACAATTCCTTTCAGGTAATAAGAGTGTAGCTGGGTCGAGTGGGGGTAACAGGGGAATAGAACGGTGGTCATCATTTAGTAGTTATATTTGGTGAATCAACTAGGGTGAGGCGAACCCAACGTTGAAAGGGTGTTTTTCCACTATCATACAAGATGTCTAATGACATACAACCTCGTGTCATCATAAGACAGGGTTGTGCTCATCCACTTGCTGAGTATATTTACGAGCACTACCTATATAATCTTGGTGTTTGTTTGAAGTATAATTCTCATTTAGAGACAGTGGAGATAATGATATGTCAAGAGAAGACTCACCATTGGGAAGAATATGATAGTAATCTTCTCGTTTTTCTTTAGGGTCTATTGGGTCAACCAAGGATAATTCTGTGGCCATATGATATCTATCATAACCTAGACGCATGGCCTCCCATCTACGAAGATTTCCTTGAGCACTTCCCAAAGATTCTAATTTCTAAAACAGTTTTTGACTATACCTTTATGTAAGGTGTCATTGTGACGTGCTGTCCACGGTTGGGACATGTGTCACATTTGGTATATATTTGACCAAACTCACAGCATATGTATTGTTGTATTTTGCACGACAATTGTTATAATAAAATTGTAGTTATTTTCTGTACCGTGTATTTGACGACTCAGAATGGGTTGGATGGAATGGACCTGTTTTGGGGTCGTCACAATTATTATTGACAGATCGATGCCAATCGTTTCGGCTAGATCGAAAAAGAGATTAGATATTGAAATCATAGTATTTCACTGTTATAATTTAAATTCTGATTATAAGACTGATAAGAACAACCTTTTATATAAAGGGAACCTTTTGGTCGTATATTCGGCCGTTGCACGCGTTTAAGTATTATGCATAATATTGGGTATAATGAAGCTGATCACTTATTTTACTTGCAGAGGGGTATGACTTAATCTTTATGGTTATCTGATACACTTGGGCATATCAAAGCAAATCTTTGATAGTTACTCGAGAAGAGAAGTTCAAGATCCTTAGGGATCACTCAGCATAAACTCTGGAAAATATTCCACTTTGTTATTGTGTAGAATAAATTCTTGTTATTCAATTGAATATCAAAAATCGAAAACAAAGTTCATAGTCTGTCGACTGCTCACCAATTATAGTCAATACGTAGTTTCAAAATTTGATATAGAATTGTTACGTTGTTTAGTGTTGCTTCAATTTACTTCACAACTATTGATTCGTTGTAGAAGTGCCATTCATAGAAAACATTTACTTCTTTCAGCTAATATTTATTGTTTGCTACTACTTGCTGGGCATCCAAATACGCATTCTTGCTTTAAATGTAAATGTTTTCAGTTAAGTGTAATCAACCTGAAGGTTCAGATAAGGACAAAGAAAAGGGAAAGCTAGCAGAATAAACTTTATGGAATCTTATGTAATAGTTAGGCTATATTATGGCAATGATATTTATTATCTATCATGTAATGTAATGTATTAAAGGTTGCGTACATGGGATTAGACCACTCTGATATATTTAAATTAAGTTTGATATTTATATTATTATTATTATTCTGCTCAAAGAAATGGTATCGTGAAGCATCGAGTTCGGGTTTCAAGTACCTGAATTTGGGGGCGTCACAGTAAATTCTTGTTTTCTATACATAATTTCAAAGTTGGCAAATTATGGAAATTCTACTAAATTCTTGCAAATTGATTTGGAATTGTGCTACCAAAATGTTTGTGAAGTGTGTATACATGTATGGAACCTCTAATAATGAACTTGAGCATGTTAAACTAAGGAAATCGAAGATGTGATTGATACTCTGCAGAATAGAGCACCTTTTTGGTTTTGGTCCAAAAAGGGCACAGCTGCGCCCAATTTGTACTAGGGTGCAGCGCAGCTGCGCCGTTCCCCAGAACCAGATTCTGGTTTCTGTTATACTATGTTGTTTCTAACCTAGTGTTATAACCTATACATGCATGAAGAGAAGTATAACATGTTGTATAAAGCTTTCTTATGAGATATAAATTGTCCAACATGATTTAGTAGGATATTTATAACAAAAATTCAAAGTTTCAAAGACGAACTTTAATGAAACTCATGTTTTGCAAATTTCGAGCTTGATAGTATACATATATGACTGATTTTTGATCATAAATGAGCATGAGTTTTGAATTATGGTTCCTTTGTTCATGACCAACTTGTTTAGACTTGAGCTAGATGACTTTTACAAAGAAAACTCAACATATTAAAGTTAATATCCATGAATACTACATGGAGTGTGTTCTGACTTTGTGAATATGCTAACATGACTTAACTACACATGAAAAGAGCTTTAAAGATGGTTTGTATGTGTTAAATTGCATTGTTCATGTATAAAATAATTTCAAAAGCAAACTCGGATATATTTTTAAACTAAATTGCATTTGTGTGAGTAGTTAAGTACTGAAGATTGAAGAGGACATTTTTATGTTTATTGTGTATCTAAACATGATTCTTATGTGTTTGATGTAATGAAAGATAACCAATCATGAGTTCAAACATGTTTTAAAGTGATAAACGATGCTAGCTATAAGTAAATAATGTGAACACTTGCGAGCATGTATATTACAGTTAATATGACCATCTTGCATGTGTATATGGTTAACCTTGTAGGCCTTGTGATTCCATGTCCCTATTTGGCCTAAATTCCTTAGAAATCCCAAACTAAGACCATGATATGAAAAGATGAACTTAGGATGGTCATACGTGTATATAAAGCCCTCTAGCATATATGCATGATAATTGTTAATGTCTTGGTATGCTAAAAATTAGACTAACACCAGGAGAGCAGAAGCTCAACTCTAGTCAGGCTAGAGGACAGCGCAGCTACGCCGTCCCTAAGCCTAACAAGGGCGCAGCTGCGCCACCCTGTTGTGAAGTCTACTTTCTATTTATTATCTGAGATTTGATGCATGCTTATGTTGTTACCTTAACCTATAATACATGACCAGTACCTTATCCAATGTGTTAAGAAGCTGCTAAGCGATAGAATCAAATATTGAATGAGAAGTTATAAATTTTTAAACGTTAAGTCCGAAAGATATTCACGAGCTATGTTATTTGATTTCATAGTTTATTACAAACTGACCTTATGTTACGTATGTGTATAGTACGTAATGACTTACGTATAGGATTATACGGTTAAGTTAGAATCGTATGTGTATGATAAACATACATATCGAGTTTATGTATTGGATGTACATAACTAATGAATATCCTAAATGGGTAATTATGTTATAATAGGATTTGAAAAGTGTTGATAAGCTTTACTTTGGTAATCTACGCTTGAGGCAAGTACTCGAACCCTACTCTTTATTGAGAATTACTTGAGCTTGTACTATTATTGGTTGTACAAGTAAATAATTGGAAGTATGATTCTTATCTTATGACATAATGCTTCATAGTTAGAATAGAGTTGTATATATTCCTTGAACTTTGATTTCAAGTATTGAACTTATAATTATTCTTATATATATTTAAAGAACGGTCTAAGCCATTTGATTCGGCTAGACCTAAATCATAATTTAAAAGTGATCCAAACCAATTGATTGGTGAGAAATCTTGTATTGACTGAGATGAACAACCTTCTTTGAAGGGAAAACTATATTTTTCGGGAGACCGACGTGCACACTTGAGTACGATTAAACGATATACATAACGTATGGTACTTTAGGCTGATCACCTGTTGTACTCGTTTTGTTGGATTACCAGTATATTATTGTTAATTCTAGTAGAAGTTCGTAGTCCTTAGTGACTGCTCAATATTCATAAATTTGAAATCTCGAAATGGTTAAGTATTGAATCTTATTGATATTTTTTATCCTTAGCGACTATTGTTGAGAACCACTGATACTTCTTGCTATCCTTGAACTATCATTATTGTTGTACCCTTAAGAAAATTAAAACTATATTGAACACCCTTATTGCTACAATATTTTCTCAGTAAACTTGTTGCTCATTCTTGCTTTCCCTAAAAATATTTCAGTTAAGGCAGAGCAAGGCGAACCCTCAAGCATTGATAAGGGCAAGGGCAAAGCTACGGAGTAGCTTCATATTTGTTTAATTAGAAATATTATGATTATGTTAAGAAATATTGTGTTATGTATTAGTTATGTCTAAACTATGTTCAATTATGGTTAAGGTATGTAAGAGATGCTTAAGTTACGAAACCTTAGGACATGAATGATTATATTAAATAAATGTAATCTATTATATTATTTCCGTTGCATGAGATGTTTATAGTCATTAGATTTGTAGTACGTGATACACCGAATTCGAGACGTGAGTGGTCTGAATTTGGGGGCATTACATGTTGGTATCAAAATATTAGGTTATAAACCTTAGGAACGAGAGTCCTTAGATTATAACTTAGAAGAACTTAGAAGATAGAGAGGAATGAAACTCATGTAGAGTTTTCCTATAGAGAGATATAGTGTGTTATGAAATATAATTTCATTCTATACAATGAACTTATGTTTTATTTAACATCCTAATGGAGTTATTATTTTCTTGTCTTGTGTTTGTGGTTGTAGGATGACAGACTTGGGAGGACCCAGTAGAGTGGTAGAGGAGGAGCCCCGTGACATACACGTGGTGTATGAGGCACCATTGAAAGCTGAGCCCTTATCGGTAGTGGCTCCTATTGATGATGATGATGTGGAGGAGGAGATGGAGCCACTTTTCGTAGAGTCAGATCCAGAGGAGGAACCCATGGAGGAGGAGCCCGCGGAAGATCCCGATGAGACTACATTTGAGGATCAGATGTTGGGTGAGTATGAGGAGCAGATCTTGGAGTTAGGATGTAGAGTCGAGGAGTTAGGGGCTGAGGCTCATGAGAGGTAACTGAAAATGCAGGAGATGGAGGTAGAGATTTCGTATAGCAAGGAGGCAAGGGTCCAGATGGGGACTCTGTTTCATAGGTCGGTGTCTCGAAATGTGGAGTTGGCAGGAAAGCTAGAGGAGTCTGAGCAGATGGAGCTTAGTGAGAAAGCTGAGAAGGAGGTTCTCTGTACTCAGCTAGAGATGGAGGTGATGGATAGGATTCACTTCGAGGAGAAGTGAGAAGAAGCCAATGATCGGGCTAATGATCTAGAAGATGAGGTGAGATACAAGAGGAGGAAGATGAACAAGATGGGCTATACATTGCGCACGACCATGGAGAGACTGATTGATGGTGTATATCATTACCCAGCAGAGCAGGGACAGACCTGGTATACCATAAGCTTAGATTTGGTGGCGTACATAACTCAAAAGGAGTACAAGAGCGCTCTGGAGCGCGGGATGCTCTGGAGCGCGGGATGTTAGATTGAGGTCTAGGTGTTAGAAATTTAGTAGTTATAGTATTTCGTTTATGTGATGTATATATCATAATGTAATCTCAGTCTTTTGTGTAAGATATGAGATAGTTGTAAACCCCAAACTTTTGAAAAATGTTAGAGGGGTAGTATGTTAGTGGTTGTCCCCATCTTTTGTGATATTTTGGGATATGTGTTGACATTTATAGAAGTATGCTAGGGATGATCATATTGATGTAATGATTTGGCACATGAATATAAATGATCTTATATCAAAAACGTGTTATAAAATTTCCCTTTTTCAATTGAGAAATGTTAAGTAATAAAATAAGATAATAAAAATAAAAATTTTGTGATGCAGAAAAATGCCGCCCAGACGTAGACTAACCGCACCTGAAGAGTCGGTCAAGGATGAGAGAGGACAAGTAGACCTTATACAAAGGCTAGTAGATTTGTTAGGGGAGGCTCTTAGGGGAAGAAACAAACCAGTACCACCCAATCCCTAAGCAGTTCCAGTCACAAACTTTAAGGACTTTAGTAGTGTAGGACCTTCGAAATTCGTGAGAACTACCGATCCTATCATGGCTCAAACATGGATCAAAGAGATGGAGAAGGCCTTCACCATCGCTCGTGTGGGTAAATACAAAAAGACGATGTTTGCCACCTACATGATGAGAGGCGAGGCGAACTACTGGTGGGAAGCGAATCAACGAAGAGCAGGAGAAGGGATAATAGCATGGGAGAGGTTCAAGACTCTGTTTTTTGAGAACTATTTCCTGAAAAGCATGAAGAATAGGATGGAGGTGAAGTTCTTAGAACTTAAGTAAGGAGATATGACGGTGGCGCAATACGCAACTAAGTTCAATGAGCTAGCCAGTTTTGCAGAACACCGAGTAGGGGATGAAGAAAGGAAGGCTAGATGTTTTGAGCAAGGGCTGAAACCTTGGTTGTTTAACAAGGTGTCAGTTCTTCAGATCGATTCTTTTGGGACATTGCTAGAGAAGGCCATTATTACAGAGGGAGGTAGTGAAGCTTTGAGTTTGTACAATAAGGAGAAAAAAGGTAAGAACACTAGAGGAGATAGCTAGGGAGGAAGCAGCAGCGGGGGAAGTAATTTAGGGAAAAAGAAATGGGAGAATAACAACAACAACAACAACAACAACAACAACAACAACAACAACAACAAAAATCACATCAATCAAGTGGGAAAATTTTGTGGAGAGTTTAAGAAGAGGGCAGAGGGATGCCTGAAATGTGGAAAGAATCACCAAGGTGAGTGCTGAAAGGGGCGTAATATCTGCTACAACTGTGGTCAGGAGGGACACATTTTGCCCAACTGCCCGAAGCCCAAGAAGATCAAGGGTTGTTACGCATGTGGCTCGGCGGACCACCTGATTAAGGATTGCCCAAAGAAAGGAAGCGACGGAGGAAGCGGCCAGCAAGGGGGAAGTAACAAACTGATTATTGGCGGACCGACACCATCCAACCGTACAACTGCTATAACATTTAACATGACCGTCCAAGATGCAGTAGCTGTGAAGGACGTAGTGTCAAGTATTATCCCAATCAATAATATAAATGCCTATGTATTATTTGATTCGGGTGCCACCTGTTCTTTTCTATCTAAGGGATTTTCTAGTCGACTTAATTTACCCCGAGAACGATTAGGAAATGCTTTGAACATAGAAGTTGCAAATAAGGAAGTAATCCCCGTGGAATACATTTATCAAAATTTTCACGTAAACATTAGAGATCATGAGCTAAGCGTAGACTTGATTCCGATAAGATTGGGAGAATTTGACGTAATATTGGAAATGGATTGGTTGTATAACCATGCTACAATAATTGAATGTCAGAATAAAAGTGTAAACCTTCAGATTCCGAATAAGTCTAAGGTAGTATTTTATGGTAGCTCATCGCTTAAGCAATCGTGTTACCTTACGATGATGCAGGCCAAGAAATTGTTAAAAAGAGAATGTGTAGGTTATCTAGCCTATATAGTGGACACGCGAAAAAAGAGTGTAAAAATTAAGGATATATCCATAGTGAGAGAATTCCAAGATGTATTTTCGGATGATCTGCTTGGTCTTCCGCTAGACAGAAAAATCAAATTCGTAATAGACTTAGCACTGGGAACTGCACCGATTTTGAAAGCCCCATATCGTATGGCACCAGTAGAAATGAAGGAATTGATGATACAATTGCAAGAGTTACTGGATAAGGGTTACATTTGGCCAAGTGTGTCTCCTTGGGGAGCACCAATGTTGTTTGTTAAAAAGAAGGACGGATCGATGAGGCTCTGTATCGATTATCGAGAATTGAAAATAGTAACGATTAAGAATAGATATCTGTTACCAAGGATAGACGACCTTTTTGATCAACTGAAGGGAGCGAAGTATTTCTCGAAGATAGATCTACAGATGGGCTATCACCAGTTGATGGTACGAGAGCAGCACATATCATAGACGGCATTCCAAACTTGTTACGGATATTTCAAATTTCTAGTGATGTCATTCGGGTTAACAAATGCTCCGACAACATTTATGAACTTGATGAACCGTGTCTTCAAGCCATTCTTAGATAAATTTGTAGTAGTATTCATCGATAATATCTTAATCTACTCAAAGACGGAAGAAGAACACGCCGAACATCTGAAGATGGTTTTGGAGGCGCTAAGAAAGGAGAAGTTGTATGCAAAATTTTCCAAGTGTGAATTTTGGATGAAGAAGGTTCAATTCTTAGGACACATTGTGACGCCCCCAAAATAGGTATACACCACTCATTCTGAGTCGCTAAATACATGGTACAGAAAATAACTACAACTTCATTATTACAATTGTCGTGCAAAATACGACAACACATGTACTGTGAGTTTAAATACAAATATTATGTAATAGACAATATTCAAACTCAAAAGGAATCCTCATTACAATTATTATCACACTACTTTACAAAATAGTGAGGGCTGCTAAAACAACCGACTAGAAACATCACTCCATACCCAGAGTAGTTCCCGCTATATTCTCGCCTCCTGAGAAGAAAAATAGAACAAAAAGGAAAAGGGTGAGCTCAACTAGCCTAGTAAAGAATATTATAACTAAAATAATGTAGAACAAATTATCGTTAGCCTTCAATAAATCAGATAAAATATAATGGACAATCATTTTTAGATCAATATTCGCAGCGAAAATAACAATTCATTAGAAGAGTTTAAGTAGAGAATGAAATCTACTATCATCTATGAATTTAAAAGTCCATCATCAATATTTTATCCATGTAACATCAATCAATATACATCTTGAATCAAATATTCATCTTTACACTACGGGCCAAATATATTCATTTCTACCACTAGTTGGTCGTGTTCATCTTAACACCTGTTCATCTTTGCACTACGGGCTAAAGATATTCATTAGGTAATTGAAAGTAGTATGCACATAAGCCAATCATGTTTGATGATAAAACATATACTTTGTAACAATCTTATTCATTTAGTAATAAAAAGTATTAATTAATTAAAGGCTTTTAATTATCTACATGATGTTATTTTATAATATGTGATAAACCCATAGTTTTAAGCAATGCTTTTAGAATAATGATGATGATCATTCTAATGAGATCTAAATTCTTAGAAAGCTTAAAACTAAAATAGTTCCCAATCGTTGGATTACTAAATTGGGGATTAGTGAATCCGGATAGATTGGTACATACGTTGCTTGCTCATTGGATGAGGATGATTGATCTCATGATCATTTGTGTGGAGACACTAAAGCAAGTATGTAGGTGCTTATTAGAGAATAAGTTCACTGAACGTGGCTCGCTAAGGAATACCTAATGGAGTTTTACTTGCCTGTCAATAGGAATTCATGTAGTGATAGTAGTACAAGTGATTCTTGGACTTGAGATCATCATTGTATCTTGTGTATGATGAGTTATACTTTGACTTATTCCTTAAGACCCTTAGGGTATATCAAAGGGTATGCTTGGGTATAATAAGTTGTACATGGAGATAATGTATGATTAATAAAGAATCTACCGCTTCTAGTAAAAGAAGAGAAATATCCAATGTAATTCGATAAATGACAACCCAGTAGTCCTTGGCCAAGGCATAATAAAATTAGAAAGGAGTTTCTAATTTATATTATTTAGAGTTGTGCATTTAAGGATCGAAATACATATAATTAAATAAAATAAGACTTGATAGTAATTCCAGGTCTTATATTTAATTGGGACATTGTATGGTGGAAGGATTGAATTGTATGGTAACTATTTATTCAAAGGTTCTTTTATGATTAATGTTGAAATCTATATTATCTGAAAAGTCGTTAATCGCTACGGAGGCTTATACCTATTGTAGAATAAATATTATTTATTTAAATAAATTAATAGTTTAATTTATTTATTTAAATAAGATTAGAATTGTTTTAATTGATTTATTCACAACCGGTTTAATATGGAGAACCTAAAGGGTCACTGTAATGCTCGAGAAAATCGATTTTTTATTACAATTAATTTTTTATTTGATTATGTGAATTAAATGAATTTAATTGAATTCTTTGTGAAATAAACTATGTGAAGGTCGTTCTATGACCTAGAATGTGCTAACGTGGTTAGTATTCTGGCTACGTGGTAGAAATAGTTGTTTAGAATTTCCAAGACGATAATAATTGTTTTCTGAGAAGTTTCCGTAAAAACACTATTCATCCGTTTCTGTCTGAGGAATTATTTTGAAATTCCGAGAAACGCGTAATGATAGAATATCATGATGAGATGGAATATCTGATAATATTTCATTTATGGCAAAAACGAAGTTTTCGCCTGCGGACTTAAAACCTAAGGGTTGAGTATATTGATTTCCGAGAAGGAAATAATATGCGTAGAAGGAATGGCGTTAGGTTTTATTCAAGTGTTATACAAGTTGTGGTGCTAGTTAGTACCTATGTATAATACGTTAAGTAAATACGAGGTACAATACGATTATTGTACTTATGGTATACGAAAGGAATACGTGAATCATACGTGTAGAATACGATATGTATTATAGAATTAAGTTATGACTTAATGAGTAATTCATTTGTATTGGATTATGAGTAGCCAATTAATTGAATGACTAAGCCCAATGAGATGATGGGTTAAGTCCAAGTCAAGGCCCAATGTTTAAATAGTTAAGCCCAATTCATTAAAACCGAACCGTGGGTCGAACCGGTGGGTCACCCCATGGGTAAAACCAATGGGGCAACCCATGGGATGTCATAAAGGGGAGGTGGGCCGGCCACCTTGGGGTGGACTCCAAGTATAAGACTTGGTCACCAAGTGTTTTACTTGGTGACCACACATGAATAGTAAGGAGGTGGGGGTATATTGACCATTAAGCCCTCCATTTTCATTTTCTATAAATAAGAAGCTAGGTTGTTGCATTTTAGAGTTTCAAAGTTGGCAACCTAGATTATATTGAGAGAGAAAAGAGAGCTAGACTTATAAGTCCTTCACTTGGGAAGCTTTGACAATTATTCTTCCAAGAGATTTTCTTAAGGAACTTGAGGTAATACTTCTTGTTCTTCATTATCCATCTCTTTGATTTTCTTTTTTTATGGAGAGTCACAAAGGGGTGGTATATGCCTTGTATGAGGGAGTAAAGATGACTTACCATAGATTCAATCTCTATAAGTCATAAGCTTTCAAAAAATAATAAGGTTTAATATAGTTGTTAAACCATGAAAATATTAATTGTGGAGGATCGATTATTGATAAACGATTGAGCTCCATCAATACGATAGTTATGCATCTTGTTTGGTTAGGGGCTAGATATGAAATCCATGGAATATTCCATGTGATTTGGCTTAGAGAATGTTAGTAACGAAGTTATGGCGAATTTTACGGAATTAGACGTTAATCGTCGAAAACGTAGAAATTCCGGATGGGTAGTCAAAAGTTGCCGTGATACTTGAAAATGTTGGTTTTCAATGTCAACACGTGAGATAGGGTGATTAAGAGTCGTGGGTTCGAGAATCATCGGATTCTGACTTAAAACGAAGAAAACGAGCATTGAACGCTCATTAACATTTACGAACGTATATAAAATAAACTCAATAGTGAATTATGAGTTAGCGGATTCGAAAGTGTCGAATTCTTATATGAACGCGTAAAGGATGTAATTCCTGACTTGTAGGAATTTGAATGGGTCAATTCGGATGTAAAATGAACAAATTAGGAAGCCGGGAGTTTCATTAGAAAACCAAAAACTGGTTTGTCAACTGATACACAGACTCGGCGCCGCAGCGCCAAAACCAGTACAAGATAGTGGCGCCGCAGCGCCAGACTCGGCCGAGCCTCTGCAAACTCGCGCCCCAGCGCCAAGGTGCCGCACCCCAGCGCCCCTGTTGTGCAAGTGTCGCGCCCCAGCGCCAACGTGCCGCGCCCCAGCGCCCATGTTGTTCAAGTGCCGCGCCCCAGCGCCAACATGCCGCGCCGTAGCGCCGACAATAAGAAAAAATTTACCCAGTTATGCTTTAGACTTTAGTTGGTTAAGGATCAATCGGAGTTGAGTTTATATACTCAATGAATGTATAAAGACTAATCCTATACTATGTATACTAAGGTATATGATATGAAACTTAGGAGTCTAATGAAAGTAAACAAAGTATGTAAAATGAATGAAGTTGAGTCCGGTTAATAAAACGTCCATAGAGAGGTAAACCGGGACGAAGGGTAATAAGTCATGTTGACTTTAATAAAAATATTATGTTAAAAACATAGAAGAGAAAGAGGCTGGTAGGAGCAATATGAATAGTTGTTTGATAGCTAATTACGGTGTGCTATGTGAATATATTATGTAGATTCTGTAAAGGCTGTGGTCAGTCGAGTAAGTTATTGAAGACGCTGAAAGGCAAGTTTTCTTAACGCTTGTCTAACCTCTAAGTTAGCCAAGTTTTATGTGATTCATTGAATTGGAATTGCAAGCTTTGTTGTAAAAGAAAGGGTCGATCCCAGATTTTAACTCGGCTAGACTATTCGTAAGATATAGATTAATGATTTTCCATATCATTCTATATAGAAATGTTAACGCTATCCTATGCCAAGTAATTGGTACGGATGTAAAGGTAAGGTTTGTCTATGAACAAACAAAAGTATTTTCATCGATATTTCGATGGGCACGCGAGGTTGCCAAAAATATTAAACGTAAATACGTTTAATGAATGTAGTGTTGATCAACATAGAGTACTATAGGCTGATCACCTAGAAGTGCTCGTAAGTTATACGGATGAACGACCTTAGTGCTGTGGACTCCTTTTCAAGTATGAAAACTTAAATTACTGTTCATGGTCTATTGACCGGTTCAGAATTCCTAATCTATTCTATACATTGGGAATTGATGTTGTAAGCTGTTATGATATTATTGATTCATAATACTTCATAACTATTGTTTAGTTATGTTGGAATTGTTATATAATTCACAAATGTGGTATTCCTGTTATCCTTGATTAAACTTGCTGAGCTGTCATGCTCACTTCTTGCGTGAATTATATAACTGCAGTTAAAGGTGAACGTACTGAGAATGCCAAGAAAGATAAGGGCAAAGCTAAGATGGATTCTTAGGCATTGTGTAATAGTTTAGTAAGTTTGTATGTATTATACCTTATGAACAATGAACGATGTAACCAGTTTATGAACCTGGGAAGGATTATACTTTGATTTTAATAAGAATATAGTAATTACTCTCGTTTTGTTGTATTTTAATGGAATGATGGTATTGATGTTAGTATAGTGGAGCACCATCTGTCGGGTGGGAAGATACCCAGATTTGGGGGCGTCACAGGTTGGTATCAAAGCCTTAGGTTATAAAACTTAAGGGGGGAAAACCTTAGGCTAATAACCTTGTACGGAAGGTAAAGTCCGAGAAATGAAATTCAAGTTTATTGAATTAAGAAGATATTGAGATAACTCAGTATCAAAAGGATTAAAAGATGAAAATTAATCTTAAAGATATTAAATGTGATTTGTGCTTATACTATTGTGTATTATGTACTAATCAACGTGTTATGTGTTTGTAGATGTCAACCGATAGCTTGATGTTTAGAAACGTGGAAATGATAAGTGAGGACTCAGTTAACCAAGTTGAGGTAGTACCAATGCCAGTGATGGAAGTACCGATAGTTGTACTAGAAGACTCAGACATTGAGGAGTACATCTCTGAGGAGGAATACTCTGAGGAGACTATGGGTTTAGCATCATACCTTAAGGAGATGCTAGATGTGGAGGAGGAAATGGAGGTGACATCGATTAACACGGTGTTACCTACTCTGGAGCCAGCATCTTTGGATGCAACTAGAGCACTGTATTTAGCGGTGTTGGATAGGAATGTGCACTTACGTACTCAGGTAGAGGCACAGATTGAGGAGATAACTGCCCTATATGAGGCGAAAGAATCTGCAGAGGCAGACTTTGAGTCGGAGCACGATGAAAAAGTGCTTATGACTGATAAGGCTCATAGCTATAAGGATGAGGTCCTCGAGCTAAAGCAGAAACTGATTGAGAAAGATCAGAAAATAGCTAGGATGTCATACATCCATGAATGCGCTCATGAGGATTTCAAGATGAAAATTGCTTGTTATTCTATTGAGTTCGGGCAGACTCGACATACCATAAGTCGAGATATAGTGTCGATTCTGGCAAATCAGAAATATGAAAATGCCGTTCGACAGTGTTAGAAGGTCGCTAGAACTTTTTTGTATATAAGTAGTGACGTAAAACCCTCTTTTGTATAATTAAGGGTAGTCTTTTTGTAAATCCCAACTTTTGTAGAAGGCAGTCGCGGGATAGTACATGATAGCTTTTGGCTAAGGGAACATGATGTAAATAGTTTTGACTATGAAAGCATATTAATATAATGACGTTTTTATTTAACATGCTTGTGTGGTATGAATGGTTGTTGTTAGTTTAAAATGATAACCGAGTAATTAAATAGATAATAACGAAACTTTATTTATTTAATCAGAATTATGCCGCCAAGAAGGAGACAACGGAACCAAGAGGCCGAGTCTCATAATGAAAATCAAGGGGGTCCTAACAACCCTATGCAAGAGTTCGTTAATTTATTAACGGCTGCATTTAACCAAGTGGGGGGTGGGATTCCTGTAGCTCCTGGGGTAGTAAGAACAACTACCTTTAAGGACTTTAAAAGTGTGGGTCCTCCCGAGTTCCGAGGAACGACGGATCCACTAGAAGCCCAAACATGGATTAGGTAAATTAAAAAGGCGTTTGTGATAACAAACGTAGGTGAGGCGCAAAAGACTTCTTTTGCGACTTACATGATGAAGGGAGAAGCCAACTACTGGTGGGAAGCTCACCAGGGTGGGGCTAGGACAGAGGCTGTTACGTGGGAACAGTTTAAGAAGGTTTTCTTCGAGAACTATTTCCCTACTAGCATGCAGGGTAGGATGGAAATTAAGTTTCTAGAACTTAAGCAGGGGGATATGACTATTCCCCAATATGCCGCCAAATTTAATGAGTTGGCAAGATTTGCTCCACATCACGTGGATACGGAGAAAAGGAAGGCGCGCAGATTTGAGCAAGGCTTAAAACCTTGGCTCTATAGTAGAATATCGGTTTTCCAGAGTGCTTCCTATGGAACCATTCTAGAGAAGGCGATAATAGCTGAAGGTGGTGGTGAGGCCCTGTCTCAGTACCACAAGAGCGGAAGATTAAGAGTAAGATAGAAGGAAGTAGCAAGGCAGAAGTTGCCAGCGAAAGCGGCAACTTGCCAAAGAGGAAGGGTTTTAATCCCGGGAATACCGGGGTAAAACAAGGAGATCCCAAAAGGAGAACGGAAGCATGTAAGACATGCGGAAAATCTCACATGGGAGTCTGTTTAAAGGGGAAAGCAGTATGCTACAACTGTGGGCAGGAGGGACATTTGTCACCCAATTGTCCTAACCCTAAGAAGAATCAGGGGTGTTTTGTCTGTGGGTCAAAGGACCACATGGCAAGAAATTGCCCAAAGAAGGGTTTAGAGGGGAATAAGAGTTCTGGTAGTGGTAAATTAGCCATTGCTGGACCAACACCATTAGTGGGTAGACCCTCGGCTCGTACGTTTAATATGACTGTTCAAGATGCAGTTGCATCAACAGATGTGGTAGCAGGAATCATTTCGGTCAATGAGATAAATGCTTATGTGCTATTTGACTCGGGTGCTACTTGTTCTTTTATAGCATGTGAATTTGCTAAACGATTAGGGTTAATTCCTGAGAAGTTACCTATACCTTTAGACGTTAAGGTAGCAAACGAGGAGATAATCCCCATTGAACATATTCATAAGAATTGTTGCGTAGAAATTAGGGGAAATAAGTTATCGGCAGATTTAGTATCGATAAAGCTAAAAGAATTTGATGTAATTCTTGGTATGGATTGGTTGGTGAACCATGAGGCAATTATAGATTGCCATAGGAAAAGAGTAAACCTTCGGCTTTTTAAGAAAACCAAGGTAGTGTTTTTCGGTAGTAATTCACCGAGACACTCTTGTTGTCTGTCTATGACACAAGCTAGGAAGATGTTAAGAAAAGGGTGTGTAGGTTATCTATGCCATGTGGTGGATACCCAAAGAGTGGGGACATCCTTGGATCAGATACCAGTTGTGAAAGAGTTCGTGGATGTATTTCCGGAGGAATTATCGGGTATTCCACCGGATAGGGAGGTAGAATTTGTAATTGATTTGTTACCGGGAGTGGAACCAGTTTCAAGGGCACCATATCGAATGACGCCAGTTGAAATGAAGGAGTTAATGGTTCAATTACAAGAACTGTTAGATAGGAAGTACATTCAACCAAGTGTGTCTCCTTGGGGAGCACCAGTGTTGTTTGTAAAGAAGAAGGATGGGTCGTTAAGACTTTGTATCGACTATCGAGAGTTGAACAAGTTAACGATTAAGAATAGGTACCCTTTGCCCAGGATCAATGATCTATTTGATCAGTTGAAAGGGGCAAAGTATTTTTCTAAAATAGATTTGCGCACAGGGTATCATCAGTTGAAGGTGAGGAAGGAAGATATACCTAAGACCGCATTCAGAACTCGTTATGGTCACTACGAGTTTCTGGTGATGTCGTTTGGGTTGACTAATGCGCCAGCAGTATTTATGGATATGATGAACAGAGTGTTCAAACAATATTTGGACAAGTTTGTAGTAGTGTTCATTGATGATATTCTAGTCTATTCAAAGACGCTAGAAGATCATACGAAACATTTAAGAATAGTTTTGGAAACGCTAAGGAAGTAGAAGTTGTATGCGAAATTCACAAAGTGTGACTTTTGGCTTGAGAGAGTGCAATTTCTAGGACATGTTATTGATAAAGATGGCATTTTCGTAGATCTGGCCAAAGTAGAAGCAATTAACGAATGGGAGCAACCGAAGACGCCGACGGAGATTCGGAGTTTTCTGGGGTTAGCAGGGTACTATAGAAGGTTCATTCCAGACTTTTCTAAATTAGCTACTCCGTTAACCAATCTGACAAGAAAGTCAGTGAAGTATGTGTGGACTGAGAAATGTGAGAACAGTTTTCAGGAATTAAAGAAGAGATTAAGTGAGGCACCAGTATTGTCCTTACCAGACGATACCGAGAATTTTGTAGTGTATAGCGATGCTTCGTATAAAGGATTGGGTTGCGTGCTCATGCAGCATGGCAAGGTCATTGCGTATGCATCACGTCAATTAAAGGATTATGAGAAGGTTTATCCTACTCATGACCTGGAATTGGCAGCTGTTGTTTCTGCCCTAAAGATATGGAGACATTATCTTTATGGTGAGAAATGTGAGATATACACGGACCATAAAAGTCTGAAATATATCTTCACACAGAAGGAGTTGAACATGAGACAGAGAAGGTGGCTATAGTTAATTAAAGATTATGATTGTGATATTTTATATCATCCGGGAAAAGCAAATGTAGTAGCGGATGCGCTAAGTAGAAAGGGTAGAGAGAAATTATCAATGTTAACAACTCAGAATGAGTTGGTAACAGCAATGGCAAAAATGGAACTAGAAGTTAAGTTACCGGGGGAATCGGTAGAATTGTTATTTTCCATGGAAACCCAACCTACCATAGTGGAGCGGGTTAGGAAAGTACAACTGAGTAATGAGGGGTGTAAGAAGATATTGAATTAGATAGAAAAAGAAGAAAAAACTGAGTATAACCTCGATAAGGAGGGATTACTTCGTTTTGAGGAAAGAATTTGGGTTCCTAATGATCCTGAATTAAAAGAAGAAATTATGATGGAGGCCCATAGTTCGAGGTACTCGATACATCCCGGTAGTACGAAGATGTATCAAGACCTTCGTCGGAACTTTTGGTGGCCGAATATGAAGAGGGAGATAGCAGAATATGTTAGTAAGTGCTTAACTTGTCAAAAAGTTAAGGCTGAACATCAACGACCGAGCGGGTTGTTACAACCGTTAGAAATTCCAGAGTGGAAGTGGGAGCACATCACGATGGACTTTGTGGTGGGACTTCCAACAACAAGAAAAGGATACAATGCTATTTGGGTGATAGTGGATCGATTAACGAAATCGGCTCATTTTCTACCAATAGGAATTAGTTATAACTTAGATCAGTTAGCTAAGTTGTATGTCAAGGAAATTATTTCCAGACATGGAGTGCCTGTGTCAGATCGTGATCCACGATTCACATCGAACTTTTGGAGAAGTTTGCAAGAACAAATGGGAACGCAGTTAAGATTAAGTACGGCGTATCATCCTCAGACGGATGGTCAGAGTGAGCGGACAATTCAAACGCTTGAAGATATGTTAAGATCTTGCGTTATGGATTTCAAAGGGAGTTGGGACGAATTTCTACCATTAGTAGAATTTTCGTACAACAATAGTTTTCACGCTAGTATAGGCATGCCGCCTTACGAAGCGTTGTATGGTAGGAAGGGCCGATCTCTATTGTGTTGGGATGAGGTGGGTGAACGTCAGATGTTGGGACCAGAGATGGTTCAGCAGACGGCGGGCATGGTAGAATTAATACGTGCTCAATTAGTTGCGACTCAAGACCGGTAGAGGAAGTATGCAGATCCTCACAGAGAAAATAGAGAATTCGATGTAGGATCTTTTGTTTTTCTAAAAGTATCACCTTGGAAGGGGAAAATACGTTTTGGAAAGAAAGAAAAGTTAAGTCCAAGGTTTGTAGGACCTTTTGAGATTTTAAAAAGGATAGGGGAGGTAGCTTACGAAGTAGCTTTACCTCCAGAGATGGAACACGTTCATAATGTATTTCATGTGTCAGTGTTGCGTCCTTATATACCAGACTATAAACACGTGATAGAATATGAATCTATTCAGTTGGAGAAGGACTTGTCCTATGAGGAACTTCCAATTCAAATTATTGATAGGAAGGAACAAGTTTTAAGAAATAAGGTCATACCTTCAGTGAAGGTGTTATGGAGAAACCACAATGTTGAGGAAGCAACGTGGGAGCTCGAAAGTAAAATGAAGGAAGATTTTCCTCATTTGTTTATGTAATTATAAGCTAAGATTCTGGGGACAGAATCCTTATAAGGGGGAGAGAATGTAACGCCCGAGAAAATTGGATTTTTATTACAATTAAATTTTTATTTGATTATGTGAATTAAATGAATTTAATTGAATTCTTTGTGAAATAAACTATGTGAAGGTCGTTCTATGACCTAGAATGTGCTAACGTGGTTAGTATTCTGGCTACGTGGTAGAAATAGTTGTTTGGAATTTCCAAGACGATAATAATTGTTTTCTGAGAAGTTTCCGTAAAAATACTATTCATCCGTTTCTGTCCGAGGAATTATTTTGAAATTCCGAGAAACGCGTAATGATAGAATATCGTGATGAGATGGAATATCTGATAATATTTCATTTATGGCAAAAACGAAGTTTTCGCCTGCGGACTTAAAACCTAAGGGTTGAGTATATTAATTTCCGAGAAGGAAATAATATGCGTAGAAGGAATGGCGTTAGGTTTTATTCAAGTGTTATACAAGTTGTGGTGCTAGTTAGTACCTATGTATAATACGTTAAGTAAATACGAGGTACAATACGATTATTGTACTTATGGTATACGAAAGGAATACGTGAATCATACGTGTAGAATACGATATGTATTATAGAATTAAGTTATGACTTAATGAGTAATTCATTTGTATTGGATTATGAGTAGCCAATTAATTGAATGACTAAGCCCAATGAGATGATGGGTTAAGTCCAAGTCAAGGCCCAATGTTTAAATAGTTAAGCCCAATTCATTAAAACCGAACCGTGGGTCGAACCGGTGGGTCACCCCATGGGTAAAACCCATGGGGCAACCCATGGGATGTCATAAAGGGGAGGTGGGCCGGCCACCTTGGGGTGGACTCCAAGTATAAGACTTGGTCACCAAGTGTTTTACTTGGTGACCACACATGAATAGTAAGGAGGTGGGGGTATATTGACCATTAAGCCCTCCATTTTCATTTTCTATAAATAAGAAGCTAGGTTGTTGCATTTTAGAGTTTCAAAGTTGGCAACCTAGATTATATTGAGAGAGAAAAGAGAGCTAGACTTATAAGTCCTTCACTTGGGAAGCTTTGATAATTATTCTTCCAAGAGATTTTCTTAAGGAACTTGAGGTAATACTTCTTGTTCTTCATTATCCATCTCTTTGATTTTCTTTTTTTATGGAGAGTCACAAAGGGGTGGTATATGCCTTGTATGAGGGAGTAAAGATGACTTACCATAGATTCAATCTCTATAAGTCATAAGCTTTCAAAAAATAATAAGGTTTAATATAGTTGTTAAACCATGAAAATATTAATTGTGGAGGATCGATTGTTGATAAACGATTGAGCTCCATCAATACGATAGTTATGCATCTTGTTTGGTTAGGGGCTAGATATGAAATCCATGGAATATTCCATGTGATTTGGCTTAGAAAATGTTAGTAACGAAGTTATGACAAATTTTACGGAATTAGACGTTAATCGTCGAAAACGTAGAAATTCCGGATGGGTAGTCAAAAGTTGCCGCGAGACTTGAAAATGTTGGTTTTCAATGTTAACATGTGAGATAGGGTGATTAAGAGTCGTGGGTTCGAGAATCATCGGATTCCGACTTAAAACGAAGAAAACGAGCATTGAACGCTCATTAACGTTTACGAACGTATATAAAATGAACTCAATAGTGAATTATGAGTTAGCAGATTCGAAAGTGTCGAATTCTTATATGAACGCGTAAAGGATGTAATTCCTGACTTGTAGGAATTCGAATGGGTCAATTCGGATGTAAAACGAACAAATTAGGAATCCGGGAGTTTCATTAGAAAACCAAAAACTGGTTTGTCAACTGATACACAGACTCGGCGCCGCAGCGCCAAAACCAGTACAAGATAGTGGCGCCGCAGCGCCAGACTCGGTCGAGCCTCTGCAAACTCGCGCCCCAGCGCCAAGGTACCGCGCCCCAGCGCCCCTGTTGTGCAAGTACCACGCCCCAGCGCCAACGTGCCGCGCCCCAGCGCCCATGTTGTTCAAGTGTCGTTCCCCAGCGCCAACATGCCGCGCCGTAGCGCCGGCAATAAGAAAAAATTTACCCAGTTATGCTTTAGACTTCAGTTGGTTAAGGATCAATCGGAGTTGAGTTTATATACTCAATGAATGTATAAAGGCTAATCCTATACTATGTATACTAAGGTATATGATATGAAACTTAGGAGTCTAATGTAAGTAAACAAAGTATGTAAAATGAATGAAGTTGAGTCCGGTTAATAAAACGTCCATAGAGAGGTAAATCGGGACGAAGGGTAATAAGTCATGTTGACTTTAATAAAAATATTAAAAAACATAGAAGAGAAAGAGGCTGGTAGTAGCAATATGAATAGTTATTTGATAGCTAATTACGGTGTGCTATGTGAATATATCATGTAGATTCTGTAAAGGCTGTGGTCAGTCGAGTAAGTTATTGAAGACGCTGAAAGGCAAGTTTTCTTAACGCTTGTCTAACCTCTAAGTTAGCCAAGTTTTATGTGATTCATTGAATTGGAATTGCAAGCTTTGTTGTAAAAGAAAGGGTCGATGCCAGATTTTAACTCGGCTAGACTATTCGTAAGATATAGATTAATGATTTTCCATATCATTCTATATAGAAATGTTAACGCTATCCTATGACAAGTAATTGGTACGGATGTAAAGGTAAGGTTTGTCTATGAACAAACAAAAGTATTTTCATCGATATTTCGATGGGCACGCGAGGTTGCCAAAAATATTAAACGTAAATACGTTTAATGAATGTAGTGTTGATCAACATAGAGTACTATAGGCTGATCACCTAGAAGTGCTCGTAAGTTATACGGACGAATGGCCTTAGTGCTGTGAACTCCTTTGCATGTATGAAAACTTAAATTACTGTTCATGGTCTATTGACCGGTTCAGAATTCCTAATCTATTCTATACATTGGGAATTGATGTTGTAAGCTGTTATGATATTATTGATTCATAATACTTCATAACTTTTGTTTAGTTATGTTGGAATTGTTATATAATTCACGAATGTGGTATTCCTGTTATCCTTGATTAAACTTGCTGAGCTGTCATGCTCACTTCTTGCGTGAATTATATAACTGCAGTTAAAGGTGAACGTACTGAGAATGCCAAGAAAGATAAGGGCAAAGCTAAGATGGATTCTTAGGCATTGTGTAATAGTTTAGTAAGTTTGTATGTATTATACCTTATGAACAATGAACGATGTAACCGGTTTATGAACCTGGGAAGGATTATACTTTGATTTTAATAAGAATATAGTAATTACTCTCGTTTTGTTGTATTTCAATGGAATGATGGTATTGATGTTAGTATAGTGGAGCACCATCTGTCGGGTGGGAAGATACCCGGATTTGGGGGCGTCACAGTCACACCATAAAAGGAAGAATAATTATTTAAGAAGTTAATGACATAATCGTAATAATATGTTAAGTGTATTTAATTTTATCTATGGTGATAGAATAAATTAAATAGCTTAATATTTATTATTTTATATTTTGAATAATATTAAATATATAAATTAATAAGAGATGTCTTATTAATATTATTACAATTATTATTATTTTAATTTCTAAAGAGTTGAAAATTAATTTAATATTAGTACTCTCATTTATTTCTAATAAGATTAGGAGGCTAATTAATTAAAGGATTTTAATTAATTAAAATAAAGCTCAATTCCTTAATTGTTAAGGAGGGTTGCCTACATCTATAAGTAAGAGGAGTCTTATTATGGGTGTAGAGTGGTTGTTGACTTTTTCACAACATACGTAATTCCAATAGTTGGGAGAGTACGCTCTTTTTCTATGAGAGATAGAAAACTAGGATTTTGCCAAATACCCATCTTCTTGAATCTTTATTTTTTCTTGGTGCATCACCTCTAGAGGCAAAACACTTGGGTGGCTAACGTTGATCAAAGGAAGGAAGCAAACCCGGTGGATTCAAGTTGAACGCGAAAAGGATTGGATGTGAACTTGTACATGAGGAAGCTCGAATCTTCAAGGGTATGATTCTTGTTCTTCATATCTTTTCGTTTAATTAATAATTGTGCATAAAGGATGATCCGAGAATATGATCTGTAAAATTTTAAAACTCTTATTTTACACGTTTTCGCTAATTTTGTGCAATTTGATTGCGTTCATGAATATTACAAACCTAACAGTGGCATCAGAGTCAAACCTTTATGCGAATTATTAATTATTTTAATTTGATATGTATATTGATATGTGTTTAGAATAATTTAATTGGGCATAATTTTATTGTATAAAATTTAAAATAAAAATAAAAAATAAAAAAATCGTGAAATCCACGAAATCCGTGCTTTCACCGATTCCATGCTTTTTATTCCTTCGGTTTATATATATATAGTAACCGTATATATATATATATATATATATATATATATATATATATATATATATATATATATATATATATATATATATATATAATCTGGTTACAATCACCTGAAGCATGCATGATATTAACGTAATCATTAGCATGTTATTTATATATGATATAATAATTAATGATTAAAGTAATCATTAGCATCTTATCAAGTGATCAGGTTATTATATATATATATATACGGGAAGGATCAAGAGCATAATCCTTGAATAGCATAACGCCTTAAATAGCATAATTTTATCAAAACGACGTAATTTTGATAAGACGCGGTGACATTTTTGTAAATACTATGCCACTGCGTATTTACAAAAATGCCACCGCGTCCCTCCAAAACTACGTCGTTTTGATAAAATTATGCTATTTAAGGCGTTATGCTATTTAAAGATTATGCTCTTGATCCTTCCCGTATATATATATATATATATATATATATATATATATATATATATATATATATATATATATATATATATATATTATATTCTCAATTATTTTATAATTAAAATAAAAAATTTATTTTAATCTTAAATTAAAAGATTTATTTTAATTTTAAAATTAAATTTCATACTAACTAATTAGAGTTGAAATTGGATTCCATGATAATTAATTGGAGTTGAAATTGAATTTCATGTTTCCTTAAATAAAGGAGTTTATTTAGATATTAAATAAAATTTTATATTATTCAAAATAAAGGAGTTTATTTGTGAATAGGAATGAGAATCCATATTTTCTTAAATAAATGAGTTTCTTTAGATATGAAATAAGATTTCATATTATTCAAAATAAAAGGAGTTTATTTGTGAATATAAAAGAGAATCCGTGTTTCCTTTAATAAAGGAGTTTTTTTTACTTGGAATTGGATTCCATAATTAATTAAAATAAAAGAGTTTATTTTGATTAAAGATTTTGATTAAAATAAAATAGTTTATTTTATTCAAAATTGGATAAATTAAAATAAAAGAAGTTTATTTTGATTTGAATTTGGATTAAAATAAATGAGTTTATTTTGATTCAAAATTAGATTTTATGCTAACTAAATTTGCCCATTAAATGATATCAATATATATATTGAATGTTTATTATTCGTGAGATGAATGTTATTTATTGATGCATATGATAATATGTAAGATAATAAATAGGATTGATTATGGACTATTGACCAATGTGATTAGATTTTATTTTAATTGGATGCATGAATGTTTGGATTTTATTAAAATGGGGTCTGCGTACCTCGTCTTCTCTAATTTTTTCTTAATATAAATTCTATCTTCTTCCTATGTACTTTCCCTTGACTGCTGATCAAGGTTTCTATTTATTTTAAATAGTTTTGTAATAGGAATAGTTAGAATTAATTTTGAAGAATTGGATATCAAAGAACAAAGAACGCTTGAAGACCCGTTTGTAATGGAGCCCGAGTTTAAATATAATAGTTATATTTAAATATTAATTTTTACACCCCTAGGTTTGACCTTTTGGTTCACTTGGTGGCTCTAGTGAACCAAACTAGAATAAAGTTCATAATCAATTCGGGTAGAATATAGTATTTTATATGTGCATGCTTATACTATATATATTATATATTATGCAAACATGCTTCGCATGTTAATTAATATGACGCGTATTTTATATATATATGTGCATGCGCGCTAAACAAGATGAGACAAATTAATAACAAACCCCTCAAAATTTTTTATATTAAGTCCTAAGCGTTCAAAGATATTTGGAATATCGAACATCGCCTTCTAGCATGATAAAAATAATAGAGTATCAATTAATTATTATAAGTTTGTTGTGTCACCACAAGGCTTATCTTAATTCTTTGAGATGCTAATTTTATCACATTTGATGCTTATAAAGAAAATTGAACAATATTATTTTGTTGTGTCACCACAAGGACAATATTTTTCTTTTTTGAATATATGGAGTGTTAGGTTGGACTTAACTTAAATCATTTTAGTTCGGATGTGCACACACTTGACCATTATGATCTAAGAGGCAAAATATAAGGAGTTGCATAGTTATTGTAATTGACAAAAGTTGTCTACCTATTTATTTATATATAATTTGTTGTGTTACCACAAGGCTATATACATTTGAAATGGGATCCTTATTCTCACTAGCAAATCTTTAATTAGATTTTGCCGAACTATATAAGTGAGGGTAATATAGTTTGATGAAAATAGTGGGAGATACCAATTTAAAACAAAACCTAATTTATTTTAGTAATTAATAAAAGAATGTATGCTAAAATGTTGATTAATTACAAATTCATTTACAGAATTTTATAATGTCAAAATTACTATCACTGCGAAGCATATTAGATGTTATTTAACCGGACCGAATTAAATGGATTGGTTAAGGAAATTGAGAAAAGTTCTCACGGCTAAAAAGCTATCTTATATCCTTAATACGCCTATCCCTGCAATGGTTGTAGACAATGCCTTTGAGGAAGAGATTGCTACTTTTAGAAAGTGGCAAGATGATGCACAGTTGACTCAATGCATCATGCTCGCATCCATGAGTAATGAGCTTCAACGACAACATGAAACTATGGATGCTCCTACTATACTCTTGCACGTCAAGTAGTTGATGGTGAGGAAAGTAGGACTAATAGATATCAGATATCTAAGGAGCTCTTCCGATCTAGAATGACCAACGACACTACAGTATAGACACAAGTCCTTAACATTGTCAATTTGATTGATCAATTAGGACAACAGGTTTTGTCATGAATGGAGAGTTGAGCCAAGATTTGATCTTGCACTCACTCTCGGACTCCTTTCACAATTGTTGTGAATTTTTTCATATGAACAAGCTAGATATCAGCTTCGCTGATTTGCTCAACATGTTTAAAAAATGTTGAGAGTCACTTTCCAACCAAGAAAGACCAAGTCTTACTGGTAGGGGCCAAAGGATCTTCTGAAAAGAACAACGATTCTAAGAAGGTAAATAAGAAAAAGGCAAAAACAAAAGATAATAAGAACAAAACTAATACGGATAGCAAATGAGTTTGCTTCCACTGCAATAAGCTTGGACACTGGAAAGGAAACTACAAGAAACATCTTGTAGAGGCTAACCAAAGAAGCTTAGTGAAGTTTCAGTTACAAATACAATTTTGTTCATGATTTAAAATAAATTTTTCTTTAAGTCAAGGTTCTACTTAGGTATTGGATACCGACTTTAGTTATCATAAATATAGATTTATGAAGGGACCAAGTAGAAGTAGAAAGATAAACAAAGATAAGTAATCCTATGTGTGGGAAATGAAGCAAAGGTTGCTACATTAGCCATAGGAACTTATAGTTTAGCATTGCCTGCGGGCAAATCTATTAAGTCAATAAGTTGTTATTGTATTACAGTTCTTGTTAGAAACATTATTTTCATTTTATTGTTAGACAATGAAATCTTTGGTATTATATTTAAGAACAATTGTTGTTTTATTTATAATAATAATAATGTTTTGTATAGAACTGGAATATAACTTAATGGATTTTGCATACTTGACTTACGTGAAAATAATTTTGCATATTGAACAAACTAGTATAAGAAAAGGAGATGATCATTCAAAGAGTTGAATGCGTGTATTTGATGAAATACAAGTGTGAATTATTTGAATGGTTCAAAGAATTCAGAAGTGAAACAAATTGACAAAGTATTAAAATTCTTTGATTAGATCAAGAAATAAATACTTGTGCAATAAGTTTCTAGATCATTTCAAATGGTTTTCTCATAATGGACGCCTCTTGATACGCAATAATTGATTGATGTATCTGAAAGGAAAATTCATACCTTGTTGGACATGGTACAGTCCATAATGATTTTACCGACATTCTAGTATTCTTTTAGGGTCATTCCCTAGAAATGGCTGCATATCTACGAAAAGGTAATCTCAAAATCCAACCCCAAGACTCTATAAAAGTTATAGACAGGGAGGATTCCTAATCTTAAGTATGTTAAGATAAGGGGTTGTCCAACTTATGTGAAAAGGTTTCAAAGGATAAGCTTGGGACAAAATTTGACAAGTACAGATTTGTGGGACATCCTAAAGTAAGTTTAGGGTACATGTTCTATAATCCTACTAAGCAAAAGGTGTTTGTTGCGAAACACACTGCCTTCTAAGATAAAGATGTTTATCATTGAAGGGGCTAGTGGGAGGATAATAGAATCTTGAAGAGTTCAAGAATCACAAAACACTATAAGTCAAATAAGAGGAACTTGTAGATAGGCCTATTGTACCACAACCGAATCATAAATCTGGAATAGTACTGAAGATGCCTGGGAGGTATGGATTCATCATAAATGATGATGATGAGGTACACATCATAGAAGATGATGATCCAATAGGTACACATCATAGAAGATGATGATCCAATTACATACGATTAGGTAAGAGTTATAGATACTCAGAGAAATGGATTGAAGCAACCTTCTCAAATATGAAACATTCGTTTTGATGAGACAATCAAAAGAGTTTGATTTTATCAAAAATAAGAATGAACCTAGTGTGTACAAAAGGGTCAGTGGGAGCGTCGTGACATTTCTAGTATTATATATTGATATACTACGGATAAGGAATGACATGCCAATGCTAGAATCAATAAAGATAAAGTTGTCTAACCATTCCTCCATGAATGATTTGGGAAGAGTATCGTAATTGGGGATAAAAATCTATATAGATAGATTTAAAAGGATGCTCAGCTTAACCCAAGGAACGTATAATTATTTGATGCTAAAGTCGTTTAGCATGACAAACTCCAAGAGTTGTCTCATGTTGATGAGACATGGAGTGTATCTCTCTTAATAGTCCCCATAGGCTCATAAAAGAGAGATCGCATGAGTAACCATCATGTATGTAATGAAATATACGAGACCTGATGATGATCAGTCATATTTTGGAGAAGTTCACTATGAGTCAGTGAAAAATATCTTAAAGTACTTAACTGGCACAAAGGATGTGATCATATTCATGGTGGGTCGGAATTAAAACTAGAGGGCTTAACAAACTCAAGTTTTTTCAAACAGACCAAGATGACAGAAAATCCACTTTAAGGTAAAGTGTTATCTTGAATGGTGGTGCAGTGATTTGGGAAGGTTCCAAATAGCAAAGAGTTGCTGGTTTTGTGATAAAGACAAAGTATATAGCTATACATAAAGCTGCAAGTTGGTTGTTCAGATGAAAAGTTCATTACAGAACTAGAAATAGTTCTTAAGTCTCATCTTGGATCTAAACATGTATTGTGGCACTTTCACTTGGTTATAGGAATCACTGAAAGATGGAAAATCACTATAGAGATAGTGAACTCTCAAGAACAACATTACATATCTATTAACTAAAACTTATCCAACAACAGGATAATCGTCACTTAGAGAAGAAGGGTATGAGATACCATGGCGATTGGCTTTAGTGCAAGTGGGAGATTGAAAGTAGTATGCACACAAGCCAATCATGTTTGATGATAAAGCATATACTTTGTAACAATCTTATTTATTTATTAATAAAAAGTATTAATTAATTAAAGACTTTTAATTATCTACATGATGCTGTTTTATAATATGTGATAAACCCATAGTTTTAAGCAATACTTTTAGAATAATGATGATGATCATTCTAATGAGATAAAATTCTTAGAAAGCTTAAAACTAAAATAGTTCCTAATCGTTGGATTACTAAATTGGGGATTAGTGAATCCGGATAGATTGGTACATACGTTGCTTGCTCATTGGATGAGGATGATTGATCTCATGATCATTTATGTGGAGACACTAAAACAAGTATGTAGGTGCTTATTAGAGAATAAGTTCACCAAACGTGTCTCGCTAAGGAATACTTAATAGAGTTTTACTTGCCTGTCAATAGGAATTCCTATAGTGATAGTAGTACAAGTTATTCTTGGACTTGAGATCATCATTGTATCTTGTGTATGATGAGTTATACTTTGACTTATTCCTTAAGACCCTTAGGGTATATCAAAGGGTATGCTTGGGTATAATAAGTTGTACATGGAGATAATGTATGATCAATAAAGAATCTACCGCTTCTAGTAAAAGAAGAGAAATATCCAATGTGATTCGATAAATGACAACCCAGTAGTCTTTGGCCAAGGCAGAATGAAATTAAAAAGGAGTTTTTAATTTGTATTATTTGAAGTTGTGCATTTAAGGATCGAAATACATATAATTAAATAAAATAAGACTTGACAGTAATTCCATATCTTATATTTAATTGGGACATTGTATGGTAGAAGGATTGAATTGTACAGTAACTATTTACTTAAAGGTTCTTTTATGATTAATATTAAAATCTATATTATCTGAAAAGTTGTTAATCGCTAGGGAGGCTAATCCCTATTGTAGAATAAATATTATTTATTTAAATAAATTAATAGTTTAATTTATTTATTTAAATAAGATTAGAATTGTTTTAATTGATTTATTCACAACCGGTTTAATATGGAGAACCTAAAGGGTCACACCATAAAAGGAAGAATAATTATTTAAGAAGTTAATGGCATAATCGTAATAATATGTTAAGTGTATTTAATTTTATCTATGGTGATAGAATAAATTAAATAGCTTAATATTTATTATTTTATATTTTGAATAATATTAAATATATAAATTAATAAGAGGAGTCTTATTAATATTATTACAATTATTATTATTTTAATTTCTAAAGAGTTGGAAATTAATTTAATATTAGTACTCTTATTTATTCCTAATAAGATTAGGAGGCTAATTAATTAAAGGATTTTAATTAATTAAAATAAAACCCAATTCCTTAATTGTTAAGGAGGGTTGCCTACACCTATAAGTAAGAGGAGTCTTATTATGGGTGTAGAGTGGTTGTTGACTTTTTCACAATATACGTAATTCCAATAGTTGGGAGAGTACGCTCTTTTTTTATGAGAGATAGAAAACTAGGGTTTTTCCAAACATCCATCTTTTTGAATTTTTATTCTTTCTTGGTGCATCACCTCTAGAGGCCAAACACTTGGGTGGCTAACGTTGATTAAAGGAAGGAACCAAACCCGGTGGATTCAAGTTGAACGCGAAAAGGATTAGAGGTGAACTTGTACCTGAGGAAGCTCGAATCTTCAAGGGTATGATTCTTGTTCTTCATATCTTTTCGTTTAATTAATAATTGTGCAAAAAGGATAATCCGGGTATATGGTTTGTAAAATTTTAAACTCTGATTTTTACACGTTTCCGCTAATTTTGTGCAATTTGATTACGTTCATGAATATTACAAACCTAACAGTAATCATTCATCTTTGCACTACAGGCCAAAGATATTCAGTTATATCACTATTTAGGACTGAGAATGATAAAAAATATTTTAAAGAAACGAATCTAGTGAGATAAAAGGACAAAGATTAGGGATTCGTACTTTAGATAATTCAAGTTCAAAAATACTCCATAATAAACCATAGTGGAGTGCAATTCAAGAATGAAGATCAAAACATGGATACAATCAAAGATAGTAACTATAATAGACATCTTGGACAAAGAAGAGAAATTTTTTTTTCTATGAATAGTGCCGTACTTGTGAATAGTGCCATATACGTGAATAATGTCGTATACGTGAATAGTAACTCTGACACGAAAAGGTAGAAATTCTATAAAAAAAATCATACTTCTTGAATAGTACTCGTGAATAGTACCATATTCGTGAATAGTGCCGTATATGTGAATAGTGCCGTATACGTAAATAGTAACCTCTACATGAAAAGGTAGAAATTTCACAATAAAATTCATACCAATATTTTGGCATTATGATATTGAAAGAAAAATATCATTTACGAATAAAATAACATCCCTTACCTCAAAAGAACAGTACTTTTGACTGAAATATCAGGTATAAGGCTGAAAAAAATTTACACTGAATAGTAACTCTCAAAGTATCTAAATACTCACAAAAATACGCTCGATAATATAGAAAGAGAAAGCTTATAATTCTGGTGTGATTTTTAATTCTAACTGAGCACCCTATTTATAGAAAAATACTAGAACGCCAAAGCAGACTAATTTGCTACCTGATTGTTTTATCTGTTACTATTCACGCCCACCACTTTTGAAATAAAATTTTAGCACATTTCTCACCAATCAAAAGTGGGGCCCACCATATTTTTAATAAAAATATTTGTTTTTGAAACTTCAATAATTCATAATAAATAGCTCTTTTATCAGAAAAATTCAAATCTCATGTCTATTCCATAGGAAATTTAATTCTCTACAACTTTGTAGAAGAAAGTTTTTTTAAATTCCAAATAAAAAATATCCGAAATCCACATACGGATGATTTTTAATACCTTCATTCTGACAAAATACTGATAAAATACCTCAACATTAATTCCTTCATTTATATCCACATAAAAATAAATATTTCCTTATCATATAAATTAATAATTAATTATTCAAAAATAATATTACAGAATCACAATTATGACAACCAGGTCGTTCCCAAGAAAGAGGGAGATTTCCGATAAGGATTTATCCTTATGGCGTCCAATTAGGTGGCCAAACCCCTTTTCTAGACAGAACCTCTTTAGACATTGTCAATAATGCTATCTAATAATATTATTCAAATAATATGAATTATTAATCTGATAATGGAAAATACTATACAGTGACAATTATTGAAACAACAATAATATAAAATATTAACGCAGCAATTATTGAATCAATAAAATAAAATATTTAACAATAATTACTATAATAATTATTGAGTAGTGCCTTCTTACGTAAGACTCAATAATTTAAAAATACTGTACAATATCAAGTGCTACTGTGCAACCACGCGTATTACTATATTTTAACAATTGGGTATTCTAACAGTGTTAATTGTAACAACTAAGCCATTATTTGTAAAAACTCAAACTTGTTGTTTTTTTCATCCGACAGTTTTTCGTTATGGAGCCCACAAATAGCTGTGCCATCGTACGAATATTCCCCGACAGTAAGAATATTTTATAACCAAACGAATATTCTCCGACAACAATGAATATTTTATAACCACTTGCTTATTTTGCAAAAATTGCACATTTCACCCATAACCAAAGCATTATATCAAATTAACACTTTATTATTCAAAATAGTAATTAAATAAAATTCAATTTTATTTATAAAAAGTTGGGGTCTTACACACGTGGTGGATAAAGATGGAATTTTAGTAGACCTTGCAAAGGTAGAAGCAGTGAGTAATTGGGAACAACCGAGGACGCCAACTGAAGTAAGAAGTTTCTGAGGCTTAGCTGGGTACTATTGAAGATTTATCCAGAATTTTTCTAAGATAGCAACCCAGTTGATCAAGCTAACGAGGAAGACGGTGAAGTTTGTGTGGACGGACAAGTGCGAAGAAAGTTTTTAAGAGCTGAAGAAGAGACTAAGCGAAGCGTCTGTATTGTCATTACTAGATGATACGGGAGGATTTGTGGTGTATAGTGATGCGTCGCACAAAGGACTTGGTTGTGTGCTAATGCAACATGGCAAGGTCATTGCGTACGCATCGCGACAACTGAAGGATTACGAAAAATGTTACCCTACTCATGACTTAGAGTTAGCGGTAGTAGTTTTTGTGTTAAAGATTTGGAGACATTATTTGTACGGAAAAAAATGTGAGATATACACAGACCACAAGAGTGCGAAATATATCTTCACACAGAAGGAGTTTAACATGCATCAGAGAAGGTGGTTAGAATTAATAAAAGATTATGACTGCGATATTCTTTATCACCTGGGAAAGGCAAACATAGTAGCCGATGCGCTAAGCGGGAAAGGAAGAGAGAAGTTGTTTCAACTAACAACTTAGGAGGAGTTAATAAGAGAAATGGAGAAATTGGAGATAGGGGTAAAGGGACCGGAGAGGTCTGAAGAAAAATTGTTTGCAATGGAATCTCGTCCAACCGTGTTGGACAGAGTAAAGGAATCACAAGAGAAAGATGAAGAATATAAAGAGATAAGGGAGAGAATAGTAGAAAGTGAGGAAAAAAAGTTCAAGGTGGATAAAAACGATATTTTGAGATTCGAAGGGAGAGTGTGGGTGCCAGCGATAACCGAGTTGAGGGAAGAAATTTTGCACGAGGCACACAATACGACGTATTTCGTTCATCTAGGAGGCACAAAGATGTACCGAGATTTGAGGCAACATTTTTGGTGGCCCAATTTGAAACGAGAAATCGTGGAGTGCATTAGTAGATCTCTTACTTGCCAACGGGTCAAAGCAAATCACCAAAGGCCGAGTGGTCTACTTCAACCATTGGAAATACTATAGTGGAAATGGTAGCATATTACGATGGACTTTATGGTGAGACTTCCATTCACACAGAAGAGTTTTGATGCCATTTAGGTTATCATAGATCGACTAGTGAAGACGTCTCATTTTCTACCGATCAAAATCTGATATAATTTGAATCAGTTAGCGAGCCTGTACGTAAAGGAAATTGTTTCACGACATTGAGTGCCGGTGTTAATTGTCTCCGATCGAGATATGCACTTCACGTCAAAAATCAGGAAAAGCTTATATGAAAGGATAGGAACAAAGCTAAGGTTGAGTACTGCTTATCATCCACAGACAGACGGATAAAGTGAGCGAACGATACAAACGCTGGAGGACATGCTTAGAACTTGCATGATAGACTTCAAGAAAAGTTGGGACGATCACCTACCCCTAATGGAATTTGCATATAACAATAGTTACCATGCGAGTATCGGCATGCCACCATACGAATCTTTATACGGGAGAAAGTGTAGAACGTCATTGTGTTGGGATGAAGTCGGAGAACGAAAGATGTTGGGACCAGAATTAGTTCAACAAACAGCTGACGTAGTGATAACAATAAGAGCTAGACTAGTAGCTGCACAAGATCACCAGAAGAAATATGTAGATTTACATCGTCAAGATCGCGACTTTGAAATCGGAAGCTACGTGTTCTTGAAAGCATCTCCCTAGAAAGGGAAAATACGATTTGGTAAGAAGGGAAAATTGAGTCCGGGGTTCATAGGACCATTTGAGATATTAAAGCAAGTGGGCGAAGTGGCATACAAAGTTGTATTACCACCTGAGTTGGAGCACATCCACAACGTGTTTGACATATCCTTGTTGCGTCCGTATAAGCCTGACTACAAACACGTGATTTCTTACGAGCCCATTCAAGTAGAGAAGAATATGGCGTATGAAGAAATTCATGTCCAGATATTAGATAGGAAAGAACATACATTAAAAAATAAAATTATATATTCTATAAAAGTACTTTGGAGAAACCACGATGCCGAGGAGGCCACATGGGAATTAGAAGATAAGATGCATAGAGATTATCCCCATCTATTCGCGTAACCTTGTACCAATTCTGAGGACGAAATTTTTATAAGGAGGGGAGGATGTAATACCTGAGAATTTTCAAATATTATTGATGAATAAATTAATGAAAGTCGAATATTTATTTGAGTATAAATAAATATTGTTGTGGAGTGGTTTAAAGAAATCCTATTTAATTAAGTTAACCACTGAACGCTACAACAGTAAAATAATGTGATGAGATTGGTGAAGAGCTTGATATAAAGCTTATGAAAATTTGCCTAGTGTGGCATAATGAAGGTCAAAGAAATTTACTAAGTGAATTAAAAGTGAAACAGTTTAATAAGAGGGAGATTAATTAAGTGTGATTGTATGATTCCACGTATGAAATGAATAGACTATTTAACTAGTAGTATTACCAATATGGAAGTTAATTCATATCATGTAAAACTAGTATGGTGATAGAGGTCGGAACTGGCTTAGAGCTAAACCAGTTTGACAATGCCAGGGACCGGCGCAGCTGCGCCCTCTCTACAGTACAAACTGGCGCAGCTGCACCAGTGGCCAGAACTTGAAGAGTTAGTTATTGTAGTGACTGTTAAATGGAACATTATTGTGATGCATGTGTGACATCATTAAAATCATATGATAAGAGTATATTTTAATGGTATGAGGTACCCAATAACACTATAAAATCATGTGGACATTTTAATACAGAATTAATTAATTAACTGTGTATTCCAGAAATTCGAAAAGAGATTATATGTTTAAAATGGACATTTAATATTGAATAGTGTCATTATGTGGGTAATAATAATATCTATAGGGAATACCCAGACAATAATACCTAACTGTGTTATTTTATTTACATTAAATGTTAAATCATGTGTATCCAATGTACATGGATTATATGATATGGGTATATATTAAATCCTTAATTTTTTTCATTCTGTGATAACAATTGTACATTAAAATTATATTTTTGGGAATTAAAAAAACCAAGCTAAGCATTATTTAACCAAATGCTAAGGATTTAGATGCTTGTCCCAAAATCAGTTACCCAAATAGTGTCCTATATCTCCTTTACGTAACCACCAAGCTGTGAACAGTATGCTGCCATGGAGGTTATCATTGCTATACAAATGGTTGGGAAGTGGAGGTTGAACAACCTTTCCATAACCATTGTGTTCTTCTTCTACCTCATGGACTCAGACCTTAGTGTAAAGCAAGTAATTGGTCATTCATTCTTCTATAAATAGCAGTTTCAAATTCATTTTTCACGTTACTGTGATTTGTCTATGAAATCCCAAGAATTAAAGTGTGAGTGTTTGTTGTTTAAAGAGAAGTCTAGCAATTACAGAAGGAAGAAATTAAGCGTACTATGCTTCAAAGGAGGTAAATTCTTATTTTTTGTACTTAATTTCAAATTTGGCAAATTATGGAAATTCTACTAAATTTTTGCAAATTGATTTGGAATTGTACTACCAAAGTGTTTGTGAAGTGTGTATACATGTATGGAACCTCTAATAATGAACTTGAGCATGTCAAACTAAAGAAATCGAAGATGGGATTGATACTTTGCAGAACAGAGCACCTTTCTGGTTTTGGTCCAAGAAGGGCGCAACTGCGCCCAGTTTGTACTAGGGTGCAGCGCAACTGCGCCGTTCCCCAGAACCAGATTCTGGTTTATGTTATGCTGTGTTGTTTCTAACCTAGTGTTATGACCTATACATGTATGAAGAGAAGTATAACATGTTGTATAAAGTTTTCTTATGAGATATGAATTGTCCAACATGATTTAGTAGGAGATTTATAACAAAAATTCAAAGTTTCAAAGACGAACTTTAATGAAACTCATGTTCTGCAAATTTTGAGCTTGATAGTATACATATATGACTGATTTCTAAACATAAATGAGCATGAGTTTTGATTTATAGTTCCTTTGTTCATAACCAACTTGTTTAGACATGAGCTAGATGACTGTTTCAAAGAAAACTTGACATATTAAAGCTAATATCCATGAATACTACATGGAGTACGTTCTAACTTTGTGAATATGCTAACATGACTTAACTACACATGAAAAGAGATTTAAAGATGGGTTGTATGTGTTAAATTGCATTGTTTAAGTTTAAAATAATTTCAAAAGCTAACTCGGATATATTTTCAAACTAAATTGCATTTGTGTGAGTAGTTAAGTACTGAAGATTGAAGATGACATGTTTATGCTTATTGTGTCTCTAAACATGATTTCTTATGTGTTTGATGTAATGAAAGATAAGCAATCATGAGTTTAAACATGTTTTAAAGTGATAAACGATGCTAGCTATGAATAAATAATGTGAACACTTGCAAGCATGCATATTATAATTAATATGACCATCTTGCATGTGTATATGGTTAACCTAGTAGGCCTTGTGATTCTATGTCCCTATTTGGCCTAAATTCCTTAGAAATCCCAAACTAAGACCATGATATGAAAATATGAACTTCGAATGGTTATACGTGTATGTAAAGCCCTCTCGCATTTATACATGATAATTATTAATGTCTTGGTATGCTAAAAATTGTACTAACACCATGAGAGCAGAAGCTCAACTCTGGTCAGGCTAGAGGACAGCGTAGCTGCGCCGTCCCTAAGCCTAACCAGGGCGCAGCTTCGCCACCCTGCAGTGAAGTCTACGTTCTGTTTGTGATCTGAGATTTGATGCATGCTTATGTTGTTACCTTAACCTGTAATACATGATCAATACCTTATCCAATGTGTTCAGAAGCATGCTAAGCGATAGAATCAAATATTAAATGAGAAATTATAAATTTTCAAACGTTAAGTTCGAAAGATATTCACGAGCTATGTTATTTGATTTCATAGTTTATTACAAACTGACCTTTTGTTACGTATGTGTATAGTACGTAATGACTTACGTATAGGATTATACAGTTAAGTTAGAATCGTATGTGTATGACAAACTTACATATCGAGTTTGTGTATTGGATGTACATAACTAATGAATATCCTATATATGCAATTATGTTATAATAGGATTTGAAAAGTGTTGATAAGTTTTACTTTGGTAAGCTACGATTGAGGCAAGTACTCGAATCCTACTCTTTATTGAGCATTACTTGAGCTTGTACTATTATTGGTTGTACAAGTAAATAATTGAAAGTATGATTCTTGTCTTATAACATAATGCTTCATAGTTAGAATAGAGTTGTATATATTCCTTGAACTTTGATTTCAAGTATTGAACTTATAATTGTTCTTATATATATTTAAAGAGTGGTCTAAGCCATTTGATTCGGCTAGACCTAAATCATAATTTAAAAGCGATCCAAACCAATTGATTGGTGTGGAATCTTGTATTGACTGAGATGAACAACCTTCTTTGAAGGGGAAATTATATTTGTCGGCAGACCGACGTGCACACTTAAGTACGATTAAACGATTTGCATAACGTAGGGTACTTTAGGATGATCACCTGTTGTACTCGTTTTTGTTGGATTACCAATATATTACTGTTACTTCTAGTAGAAATTCATAGTCCTTAGTAACTGCTCAGTATTCATAAATTTGAAATCTCTAAATGGTTAAGTATTGAGTCTTATTGATATTTTATGTCCTTAGCGACTATAGTTGAGAACCACTGATACTTCTTGTTATCCTTGAACTATCATTATTGTTGTACCCTTGAGAAAATTAAAACTATATTGAACACCCTGATTGCAATATTATTTGCTGAGCAAACGTGTTGCTCATTCTTACTTTTCCTAAAAACATTTCAATTAAGGTAGATCAAGGCGAACCCTCGGGCATTGATAAGGGCAAGGGAAAAGCTACGGAGTTGCTTCATATTTTTTTAATTAGAAATACTATGATTATGTTAAGAAATATTGTGTTATGTATTAGTTATATCTAAACTATATTCAATTATGGTTAATGTATGTAAGAGATGCTTAAGTTACGAAACCTTGGGACATGAATGATTATATTAAATAAATGTAATCTATTCAATTATTTCCATTACATGAGATGTTTATAGTCATTAGATTTGCAGTACGTGATACACCGAATTCAAGACGTGAGTGGTCTGAATTTGGGGAAGTCGCATTATTTCTTTTTGAGATTAGGCCATGTGTTATATGGTTATTCCTGCCATAACTTGATTGATTTGAAAGAAAATTAAAGCATTGGACTTTGTACAGACTTCGAGCTTAACAAATTGCAACTTATTTGATTTTTCTATGATATGAAAGTAGCACAAAGAGCTCTGGGCCACTAATAAAATTTCAATAGAGAAAATGAGATGTATAAAGATTATATTATTTGGAAGATTTAGAATACCTGTTGCGTCAGGAATGACCATGTCTGCTTTCTCAAGAACACGTCCCACTATCATTACATTCTGATGTATATCCAAATGTTGCAGTTAACATGCCTTTCGTCAGGTATAGAATGAACTACTAAAAACCAAATTTGACACAAAAAATACTTACATAAGTTGTTTCAAATGCATCAGGAAATGGAACCTTAAAACCTATGTCCCTTGAATCACCATCACTTATGTAGAATTGATGGATGTCATGTCTCAAATAAGCATTGGAACAAAGCAACATCATATTAGAGGAAATTAGGAACCTTGAGAGGTTTACAAAAATAAAAAAATTCACATTATACGCATCTATAAATGTATGTATCTTAAATTATGATATCAAATGTAGACCTATTATACTGTAATTTGACAATTTAATGGTGGGCTTCAGATGAGTTTAACCATCAGAAATGGATAGTTGCATGCTACCAGCTCGTCATAGTTTGTTGAGCTAAGGGTGGGCTGTTATAATACTAAAATCCTACATACTACCTTATCCCAATTCAAGAATGCTTCAATCCTCTTTTGTGTGTAAACAAATATGTATTTTCCTTTTGTAGCCTACAAAATTTCAAATCCACCTTTTTCATTAGTTGAAGAAGAAAAATCAGTTAAATGAATTAGCCTTACACAATAAGTGCATTATATTCATTTAGTAGAAAGATAAATCTGAAACTTAGAATATGCATAAGAAGTTTTTTATTTATCTTAAATGCGGACTCTAGAGCCCAAAGAACTGGATAACATATCTGTAAAGATTACACGGAAAAATATCAAACACCAAGTAAAGTATCTATCTTTTAGTCTTGGTCTATTTTATCTTTCTTTTTTAGCTTTAATTATAACATTTTCACAATTATGACTTACCCAAAGGGATAAATCAACTTTTGGTACCTGTATTGGGACACGACTTATAATTTGGTACTCGAAGTGAAAAAAGTTACAAACTGGTGATTGTACTCGAAAAATATTACACTCCGTTAAACATTAGGGACACGACTTACAATTTGGTACCCGAAGTGAAAAAAATTATAAACTGGTGATTGTACTAAAATTTTTTGTAATCTGGTACTTGTACTTTTCAATTTTTAAATAATCGTTAAAATTAATCCAATGGGAGAGAAAAACATACAGAGAGAGAAGCGAAGTCGACGCGAAGAAGATCCTCGATATTTTGTTCCATCTTTTCTTGCCTCCCACATTCGCACAATTGCTCCACAGTGGCATCGACTTGGGAACTCTGGTGTAATCCATTCATTTTTGTTGCATGAACTACAATTTTCTTCCTCGATTTCATTTACTATTCCACTCCAAGACGAGCTCATCCTTTCAATTAAACACTGAAAACCCTTTAATAAATATATGGGAACCAATAATCAATGGAGAATCAAGACAAGAAGAACGAGAGAAGAAGAAGGACAGAAGAAGAGAACCCTAATTTTCAAACAGAATAAAGATGAAACCCTACTGTTTAACGGAGTGTAACATTTTTTGAGTACAATCACCAGTTTGTAACTTTTTTTACTTCGGGTACCAAATTGTAAGTCGTGTCCCTAATGTTTAACCGAGTGTAATATTTTTCGAGTACAATCACCAATTTATAACTCTTTTCACTTCGGGTAACAAATTGTAAGTCGTGTCCCAGTACAGGTACCATAAGTTGATTTATCCCCTTGCCCAAATAATGATTCCTCAAGTTTATGGGTGAACGGGTGTGATCTGTCGACCCCCATATGGGCCGAAGGCCGTATCTATGAAGGGTCGATCGAGTCCAATAGGCCGAAGCTAGTACGAGGGTTGGTTATGTTCGGGGTTGGGTGACTGAGCCTATTGGGCCAGGGTCCAAATCTTCTTGGTGGTGTTCGGATGACTTGGGCCCATACAGAATGTTATGCCTCGTATGGATTTTGGTGTGATAAGGAGTTTGAGTGGTTAAGGATTTTAAGCCCTAACCAGATTTAAATACCATCTCAAAAGGAAGGTGTTAGGATTATATCCAACTTCCTCCTTTTAAGGAGATTGAGTTTGACCCAAACATAGGTAACTACCATGTATAAGAGTCCTAATACAGTTCGGAAATCAGCTTTAAGGTGATGAGATCAGCTATAAATATAAGGCTAAACTTCAATTAACATGTAATATACTTTTGAGCACTAAATACTAAAGCATTCATTATTAAACCTTGTTCAGCATGTACTCATTCTCACACCGGAGCTATCACCTAGCGGCCCAAGCCGTCAAGCTTCCTGTGTAATTTTGTTACTGTGCAGGTTTAAGCGCGTGGATTTGGTGATTGGACACGCAAACAAAATTTGCCATTAACAATGGGCATTAAAAATTTACATCCAGATGGATGCGTCAGCTAGACTCTCAATATAGAATTGAAAATTAAACAAAGAAATAGAAGAAGAAAAATAGGAAAATAAGCATACATTCAATTATTTACTTTTCTTTTTTGCTCTACAACATCTTTTTGTCCTTTTGGTCAATAAATATAAGAACAACACTCAAATGTTGCAGTCCAAATTGAATTAATGCTACTTCATCATAGTTGTTATTGATCAAAGCATATATGTTCTCTAAGTAAGCACTTATGCCAAATGATTACAGAAAATATGGATACTTCTTGAGTTTGGCAGTCTACCATAAGTTCAGCACACTAAAGCTGCTAAATGGAATCAATGAAGTCATACTGTTAGTGCTGTGATCGTATCGTTAGTGCTGTGATCGTATCTTAGAATTAAATAGTACTTTCAAAATTTTACTTGCATTAATTTTAATGTTTGACTAACCATCTTGGGGATATTAGTAAGCAAAGAATTTCTCATTTATTTTATTTGGAATATATATCTTTTTCATTTTTTTTTTTTTTTTCAAAAATGATGGATTTGACAGGACTATTTGTACTAATTTAATGCTATAAGGACTATTTTATGTTATGATTACTCTATTATTTAATAACATGCATTATTTATTGAGTCCTACCATCTGTTGTGATAAATTTAGGCTGAATTACAATTGTGAAGTTTATCAATACATGAGATTGATATGAATTATGGGAGGACCTTTTATTACACATCTCTCCAAAAAAGTTATACGTAATATTTATCCATGTAATTTGTTAGTAATTGATTCGGGTAGGACCCGTGGATCATGAACATCCACTTAGGTATGGATATTGGATAACCCAATAAGGATTGGAAGAGTCCCATATCACTTGGAAGTATTTTAAATAATACGTGATATGGTTAGGACTCTATATGAGATAAATGTTGGTGTAAAATCTAAAATACGCACTGCACGCAAGTATACGTGATCAACAAGTAATATAATGCTAAGTAGAGTATCGTTCTCACAGAGACACATATTAATTCTAATCTAACAATTACCAGTTTTGTATTATTTCAATTTTATTAAACTATTCGAATTAATTTCAGAAAATAATGAAAAACTGATAAACTAAAAACCAAAACAAATCAACACAACTATTAACCGTAAATTTCAATAATGTAATGGAGAATTAAGCCTACAACTTCACTTTAAGTTTCACTCAAATTATCACACTTCTTTTCAATTCAATTAACTATCTCAGTTCATTAATCAAGAACACTAAAGTAGAATTAGCCATCTCTCGATGCAGTAATACCATATTAACTTAAATCCACAATTGATAGAATTAAGCCAGAACACCCTAATTAACTAATTCACTATATCTCTATGTGAATTAAAATTAAAGAAGGTTTAAATTCCAAGTTCTACATGATTACATGCGATGTTAGGTATATCTATATCCTAAACATACAGCAAGAATTCCATCAAAACGTAGAAATCATGAACATATGCTTTTGTGACTAAGTCTAGATTTATACATCATCTCTCGAGTCCATACAAATCCATATAAAATTGGTGATCAAGCAATTCATAAATTAAGCACAAATCACAATAGATGAACTGAATAGATAGCTTAATTAAACTGAATTCAAAGCATGATAATCATCGTTCCACATTAAAGATCCATTGCAAGCTTAATAAGTAATTTAGTTCATAATGAATGAATTAAAAACTGAATAGATAAAATAATTCATCATCCTAATTTACAAAACTGAATTGAAAGACAAAGAATAGTAAAACACCTCCCTTATCCTCACTCAATTCTATAATTTTTGTGAATCTTGATTCCTTGCTCTGCTCCTCCAATGATCTTCAGTAGTTTTGGGCTCCAAAAGTTGTGAATGATTAGTTGATTGATTCAATTCTGTGTTATATCTCTTATGTCTCTATAATAGCAGATAAAGACGACCACAATCCACTCCCAATCAGAGCCAAAGTCATTCCTTCCACGCATCTGCAGTGTTTGAATTGCATCACAACTCTTTCTCTCTGTCCGCTTACCCTCGCCCCGGTGGGGGTTGTTTCCTTGATGATGCCCACCCCTACGGGGTATAGTCTTTGCTGCCACGTGCACCCCAGCCCCGACGGGGGTTTTTCTTTGTTAATGGGACTGCCCCGGCGGGGGGTTAAACTGCAAAAACTATTTTCTTTCTTTTGAATGTTGTTTTTCACCGCATTGCCACCATTATTCCTAAGCTAACACGTAACACATCCTGCACACAAAACAAATACAAAACCCACCAAATTGTACAAAAATAGATAGGAGTAAAATCGTGTTAGTCCTCGAGCATAACACAATATGCAATGCAATTTAGCTAACTACATGCATACGAATCCAGCAGTAAGACATAACAAAGTCTATTCACACGGCCTTAGAGAAATCAAATAGACATGATAGAATTTCATATCAAAACAGATAAATAACTTCCTAGTCAGTCATCAAATCTTAAACTGTTATAACTGATAGAGTGCGTGTGTGCTGAACAACCATGCTAACTGATGTAAAGTTAAATAAAACACATAATAGGCTTCTTTAGAGGAATTATACAGTGTAAACTCAAGAAATCCAAAAACAAGTAAGATTTGACTAAAATTAAACAGTTTTCAAATTCAAGGGTCAAAATGGGATACTTATGTTTTATTTTTCACTTATGGGGGCTTTTCGCTCTTTTTCCCATTTTTCACCTTTTATTTTTCTCATGGTTGTGCAATGTCTAGTTCTCTTAGGCTTTTCAATGCTACCCCTTAGCGAGATTTCAACCAACGACTCCCAAACCGTAAGACTTCAGGGCGCTAGGTGTATAGACATCCCCTCGGGCGTACTTACTCAAGTAACAAAGGCCACATAACTAGACTAACCACGATGTTTATTCATACTTTTTTATATTGCTTATATATCTCAAATTTTTTCCCAAACTTAGATTCTTGTCTAATTTTAGCCATCACTACCTATTCATGAGTTCCTTTCATTCAAACTAGCACTATCCTTAAGAATTCAATTATGTGTCAATTTAAACTCAATCAGTCATGGTCGTTTCTAAGGTGCTAACCTGATTATATCTGTTTCAAACAGATAAAGATCTAATTCATGATAAGAAATCACAGCAAAGTCTTAACAGTCAGTACTATGCTTGTCTACGCAATTCCAATCTCATCATTGGCCAAAACAGACTTAAACTATCTAATAGCTGGAATCATGCAAGTATGAACTAAGTGCAATAAAAATACTAAATTTAACAAATATTTTTGAGATTTTTAAAATTTTCCATTTTTTTATATATCTCAATAAGAACAAAAATTGTTTACCCTACTAACTACAAAATTAAACTACTATGCAACTACATGAATGGAAACATACTGAAATGACTAACTAAATGCAAAACTAACACATTCAAACTAATATATGACATAAAAATAGAAAACATAACTAAAACTTAATAACTATACTCCCCCAAACTTAACACTTATAATGTCCTCATTGTAAAAATATTGCAGTAAAGTAAAAGAGGACTTCCCTGTAGCATGCTAAGCCTGAGGTGGTGGCGGTAGTTGTGGCGGTGGTGGCTGTGGAATAAGAACTGAAAACTCCTCCACATCAAAATTCGGTGCAGGGTACTGTGGCATCGGCTCAGGAGTCTAGAACTGGAACTGATCGGCAACGGCTGGATTCAATCTTTGCAATGCCGTATTCAATGAGGCAAAGGAACTATTCATTGTGTTGAACATGTGATCCTGCCTTGCCGCCAGTCACTTCATCTTTATGTCAGCTACTTTATCTCTCTTATCAAGATGCCTCTGAAGACTGCGAAATTGGGTACTGAACATGTATTTGGTAGATCGACTACCTCTCGCAGCTTCCTCCTCTCCAGTCACCTCATCAGCCCTAAACTCATTATCCTCCGAGGTGTCCTCCTCCTTCTCAGGAGCGTCAGGAAATATAAAACCAACCCCTCGAGGATGCGACTCCCATCCAGCCCAAACTGAGTATCTAGCAATCATTCTTGGATTTAGAAGCTGGAGTGGCTGCTGCACAGGCTCATCACCTGACCAACGAACGCCAGACTACTTGCATAACCCACAGATGAGTGAAGGGTGTGGCAGTCCTCCTGAAAAAGGCCCACGCAGACAACGTCGGATGTAGAAGCTGATGATTGAACCGATGTCGATATCAAAATCTTTCACTATCGCATATAGAAGTAACACCTTTTCCTTTGTAACCTCACTGGTATGTGTTGAACGAAGTATCTTTGCGCACAGAAATGCATACTAGATTTTTCCATATAGGCTCAAGTCCTTGCTCATGAATAAGGTGCCACCCTTTCTCCCTTTTGCCCAAACTGTGCCAGGTTTTGAAATTTCTTTGAGGATCTGGTCATAGTTTGGATTACTATCACGTAGTTCAGCATATTAACATGTTGTTGGGGCTCGTACACTGTAATACTCATTTATAGCCTCTGCACTAAACAGAACTTGCTTACCCCGGACAAATGCCACATATAGTGCCCTGTCCTCAGTGTTGGCATAAAACTCTTTTACTACATTCACAATAGCGGGATCGGGATCATCAGTGAACACCTCCCATCTCTGTTCGTGTATCTATCTTTGCATTTGGCCATCGAATGCATCCAGCCTTAAGCCCCTCTCAGGTGTCAGTGCTTTGGGCACGAGGTAGTCGTATTTATCCGGGGCACTTGCACTAATAAACTTTCTCTTGTCAAAGCTTCGGGCCGATGGTGATGAACCTTTACCCCTTTAGAGCTTAGAAGGAGTCTTAGGTGCCATAATATCACTATTGCAGTCAACTAATCCCCCAATATCACTATTGCAGTCAACTAATCCCCCAAACTTGGCTTTGGCAATAACATAAACACTTGATATGCACCCACTCACAAAATCCCCAAAATTGAACAACTAAAATTCCAATTTTTTGAAAAACTTAATAATAAAGGCTTACCCACAATGATTTTCCCTAATTGTTGACGATATTATAGTGTTGGTGTCCAATTGTTGAAGTTCCCCCTTCCTTTCTCTCTACAAAACTGAACAGTGGTGTAACCCTAAGTTTTGGTGTTTGAATTTCGAGAAAGTGATGTGTAATGGGTGTGGGATGGTAGAATTAGGATTAGGGTTATATAGAGTGGAATTAGTGGGCAAAATTGAGGTGAGATTGAGGGTTATGGAAGCGTTTCGTGGGTATGAGGAAATTTGAGGTTCGATTATGGGCGATTGAAGTGGAGAAGAACATGTACTGCAAGTGTTTTATTTTTTTTTCTGATTCCCGTACCCCCACCGGGGCGGGGGTAAATGACCTATAAAGGCCCGCAGGGGTGGGCTGAACAGGAGACCCCCCCCCGTCGGGGTGGGTGTGTCAGGCTGGGAAAAGGCTCGCCGGGGCAGGGGTCCCTCTTCTATAACACTTCAATTTTTCAGTTACTTTTCCCCGCGTACATGTTCACCTTCATCATAAGTACCTGAAACCCATAAAACCAAAAATATAAGATAAGTGCATGGAGTTTGAGCGAGCATGATGAAAGTTACTACAATGACTAACTAATTAACATACAATTGCACATAATTTAACTACTGAAATTCTTAACTAAGCTACGAATAAAGAATATGAAACTAAAATAATGTAAATGACAAGAAAATTGAGTTGCCTCCCAATGAGCGCTTATTTTTTAGTCTTTCTGCCTGACTACTCCTTGTTGTGTCAAGCCTGGATCAGTTGGGATATTTTCGACATGCTGTTTGTTTATCGCACATGACCAACAACGATTTATTGCATGCCCGTTCATCTGTATTTCTGGGAATGAAGTTGACTTTATATCCCCAATCAGTGCTTTTAGACCACCAACCTCTTTACAATTCTTGTTTTTGACACGTGTGGATTCCTCGATCAAATCATTCTCCTCCTTGTCAGTAGGAATTGAAATTTCCTTGAACAATTTAACTTTTACTACCTGATCGAACACTTTTATGATCAATTCTCCATTAGGCACGTCAATTAGTGTTCGTCCAGTTGTAAGGAATGGTCGTCCCAAGATGATTGGGATATTCTTATCTTCTTCAAAATCTAATACCACAAAATCAGCTGGAAAAATCAATGTGTCCACTTTTACCAACACATCTTCTACTATCCCCAATGGATACGTTATTGATCTATCTACGAGCTATAGACTGTTGTTTGTTGGCTTGGCTTCCTTTAAACCCAACTTTCTGTATATGGATAGTGACATAAGATTTACACTTGCTCCTAGATCACATAAAGTTCTCCCCACATCTTGATTACCAATTGCACACAGAATAGTAAAACTCCCCGGATCTTTCAATTTAGGGGAAGCTTTTTCTGCAGAATTGCACTGCATTCTTCCGTTAACGCCACCGTTTCGAACTCACTGACCTTGCATTTCTTTGAAAGAATCTCTTTCATGAACTTGACATATCGAGGCATCTGCTCTAGTGCTTCGACGAACGGGATGTTAACATGCAACTGTTTGAAGATGTCCATAAACTCAGAAAACTTAACCTTGAGATTTTGACTTTCCAACCTTCGGGGAAAAGGTACCGGTGGTGTAATTATCTTCTGTTTATCTTCCTTCGGCTTTTCCACAACTTTTTCCTTAGTTTTTCTTGCCGAATCATTCCCTTCATTTTCACAAACCTCATCTTTACTTGTTTTCCTCTCCAAGTTAAAAACTAACGCTTTACCACTCCTCAGTGTGATAGCATTACACTGCTCGTGATTTCCCCTCGGATTCTTCTCTGTGTCACTTTGTAAATTCACTTGAGGCCTGTTGTTCAGTGCTAACGCAAGTTGTCCCATCTGATTCTCCAAATTCTTAATCGCCGGTGCTTGTATTTTCATAGCTGCCTCATTACTGGATATATATTTCAACAATAGCTCCACCAAATCTGACTTTTTATCTTGTTGTGGAGCTGACTATTGTTGTTGATTTGGAACCTTGGGTGATAAGATGGTCGTGGAGTCTGCTGATTATGATTATTACTCCACAAAAAATTGGGCTGATTCCTAGTCCTCGGATTGTAGGCATTCTGGTAAGGATTATGCAGTATTCTATTATAACTGCCAACAAACTAAACCGCTGCTAGATTTATTACACACTGCTTTGTTGGATGTTCCCCAGCACACAACTCACAAACATAAGCCACCTGTGGAACCTGTGCACCTGTGAGGGCATCCATCTTCTTTGACAACACTGAAATATGTGTTGTTAACGATGTTACCCCATCTATATCTAACACCCGAGCTGCCTTAGGATGTGTCATTCTCGTTGTGGGCCACTGGTAGTTGTTAGCCACCATCGTCTTAATCAACTCATATGCTTCCTCAAAACTTTTAGCCATAAAAGCTCCCCCAGACGCTGCATCAATGCTAGTACGAATATTTCTATTAAGCCCATTATAGAAAGTATTCATTTGTAGCTACTTGGGTAGTCTGTGATGCGGGCACTTTCTAAGCAGTTCCTTGTACCTTTCTGAAGCTTCGTACAGAGACTCCCCATGCTGCTGGTCAAACATAGTAATCTCATTCCTCGTCTTCGCAGTCTTCGTTGGTGGGAAAAATTTAGCCAAATATTTTTAAGCAAGGTCATCCCACGTAGTAATCGACCATAGCGGTAGTGAGTGTAACCAATTTTTCGCCTTGTCCCGCAATGTGAACAGAAATAAGCGAAACTTGACTGCACCATTGGATACCCCATTGTATTTGAAGGTATCACAAATTTCCAAAAAGCTAACTAAGTGCTCATTCGGGTCATCATTGGCTAATCCCCCAAATTGGACTGAATTCTGTACCATTTGAATGGTCCCAGGCTTGATCTCAAAGTGATTTGTAGCTATCGCAGGCCTGGTAATGCTCGATTGAATTTTAGTTACCCTAGGAGTAGCATAGTCCCTTAGTGCTTTCTGATCCTCTGCATCCATACTTTCTTCATGTTTATCAAAGTTCTCTCGATTTTCCTTAATCCACTTGCTACGTCTCTGAAACCTTCGTTCGATGTCGTCCTCGAAAGGAATCAAATCTGGTTTTTTTGACCGAGTTTGCATACACTAAGTTAGAGAACCTGAAACAAGAAAGAGCAAAATAAAAAAGAAAATTGTTTAACTAAAACTGAACTAATTAAACTGATATTGAAAGTAAAAAATCAAAACTAGTCCCTGGTAACGGCGCTAAAAACTTGTTGGTGTAAAATCTAAAATACACACTGCACGCAAGTATACGTGATCAACAAGTAATATAATGATAAGTAGAGTATCGTTCCCACAAAGATAAGTATTAATTCTAATCTAACACTTACCAGTTTTCTATTATTTCAATTTTATTAAACTATTCAAATTAATTTCGAAAAATAATGAAAAACTAATAAACTAAAAACCAAAACAAATCAACACAACTATTAATCGTAAATTTCAATAAGATAATGGAGAATTAAGTCTACAACTTCACTTTAAGTTTCACTCAGATTATCACACTTCTTTTCAATTCAATTAACTATCTCAGTTCATTAATCAAGAACACTAAAGTAGAATTATCCATCTCTCGATGTACTAACACCATATTAACTTCAATCCACAATTGATAGAATTAAGCTAGAACACCCTAATTAACTAATTCACTATATCTCTATGTGAATTAAAATTAAAGAAGATTTAAATTCCAAGTTCTACACGATTACATGCGAGTTTAGGTATATCTCTATCCTAAACATACATCAAGAATTCCATCAAAACGCAGAAATCATGAACACATGCTTTTGTGACTAAGTCTAGAGCCATGCTATACCTGATCTCGCATAAATATTCTGTCATTATTTTATTTTTTGCATATAAAGCTTGTAATAGGACATTAATGGCATAATATGCTAGAGTACATATTAGAGGCTGAAAATACAGTATGATGTAGTCCATATGCATGTTTAGACACTTGTAAAATTTCGTTGCAACCAGATTTGTATTTTGAGAGAAAATATGAACGCTAATTCTTAATTACGTTTTTTCTAAATAAAAATCTGTTGTTCTACAAAAGTCAAATGTGTATTTTCTTTACATATTAAAATAGCACATCTCGCCAAAATTTTAGAAATATAAAGTTTGTATTTGTTGGACATCTGTAGAATTAATTATGATTTTTTGAAAAAAGGGTACCAAACTATAATTGTGCTTCTGGTCTATTGAGGAAGAAGACGAAGCTGACGTCAGCTGTCAGTGTGGGGGCCACGCACCTGTTTAAAAAACAAAAGAGGGGTAGCGTACGTGGGGTCCACGTTAGGGTTGTTCAACGAATTTGGTAATTTCAGTTTTTTAGGTGAACCGGATCGGTCCGAACCGGTCGGTTCGGTACAAAAAAATCGGTTCGACACCGGTTCGATACAAATCGGTTTTTGGTACTGGTTCCAGTTACCAATTTCATAGGTCCGGTACATACCGAACTGAACTGGTTGTACCGGTCCGAATCCCTTTTTAAATAATTTTTTAACTTAGCCTTGTAGAATTGGCTTAAAGTTTACTCTATTTATAAAATAGAAATAGCCTTGTAGAATTGGCTTAAAGTCTGCTCTATTTATAAAATAGAAATAACACAAGAAAAGACATAATAGAATATTTAGGACTTGATGAAATTTGAATTGGTGGTCTCCCCTATTTATAAAATAGAGGTAAGACAAGAGAACACAAATTAGGCAATATGGGATGTTGGTAAGACAAGAGAACCAAGTGAAGGTCAAGTTTCACATTGGTTAATTAGTAAAAATCTAAGGAAGTTTTCCTTATAAAATGAGTACTATTGGGTAAAATCTAATTACGCACAACACGCAAGTATACGTGGTCAACAAGTAATATACTAGTAAGTAGAGTATCGTTCCCTCAGAGACTTAGTAAGAAAATAACTCTCACAATTACCAATTTTCTATTAATCCTAATTTTATTAAACTAATCAATTTCAAGTTTGTAACTAAAGTATTTAAAAATATCAAAATCACCAAACAATCACAAATGCTAAAAACTGAATTTTCTAACAAATAATGGAGAATTAGGCTTTCGACTTCACTCTAAGCATCACTCTGATTATTACACCTTTATTCCAGTTTAACTAACTATCCCAGTTTATTAATCAAGAACACGTATGTAGAACTAGCCACCTCTCGATGCACTAATACCGTATTAACTTCAATCCACAATTAAGATAGAATCAAGTTAAACACCTTAATCAACTAACTCACTATATCTCTATGTGAATTACAATGAAAGAAGGTTTAAGTTCAAGTTCTTTATCTGACAACATGGGATGTCAAGCATATCTCTACCCTAACATTCATCAAGATTCTGTTCATTCACAAAATTTAAGAACACATGCTATATTAACTAAGTCTAGACTCGTATTTCATCTCTCGAGTTCATACTAGTCCACAGAGAATCGTTGATGAGGCAATTCATAAATTCAAGCTCAAATTAATATAGATAAACTGGATAATATCTTATTAAACTGAAATCAAAGATCACATAATCATCGTTCCATTTAAAGATCCGTCTTAAGCCTAAAAAGTATTTAGTTCATCATAAATGAAATAATAACTGAACAAATTAAAGATATCATCCTTTCAATTACAAATATAAAACCAAAGAAGAAGAATAACGAAGTACACCCTTCACTTTAGCCTTAATCCGCAATCGATATGAACGTTCTTCAAAATCTTCACTCCAATGCTCGCTATGAAAGTCTGTAAGTAATCTCTGTTAATTCCTTTCTTCTATGATTTTTTTTTGTTGTTCGATGCTCGATATATATCCAACACCTGAGTTTTGGTCAAAGACCCATCTCTTTTAGAGTCCAAACGCCATGCCATCACTTAAAATCCATATGCTAGCAGTGTTTCAAACTATTCCGGACAGTCAAGTTTCGGCACCCCCCGCCCCGACGGGGGTATATACATGGGAAACGCCCGCCCCGGTGGGCTAGGCTTCTGTCTCGTGGGATTGAAGACCCCTGATAAGTGGGTTTTACACCTACTTATTGGATATTAATTCAAGCGAACTATGCCCATCTCAAGTATATTTTAGTGTGTTTTTAGTGCATTTCATGTTATTTTGCATTGCATTTACTTAAAACTCCTTTGGTGTGAAAGTGTAGGATATGGCATGATTTGGTGATGAAAATGGCACGAGGCTATAGGATGCATGGCGTGAGGATCTAGTGGAGAAAGGAAACTAAGAATGACGAGGATGAACAGCTCAACAATTCAGTAGCAGCAGCAACAATGCAGAACCAGACTCAGAAGCAACAAAATAGAGTACAGACTACAAGCCGCGCGGCAGAACATGCTTGAGGATGCGCGCCCGCGCTAGCCATCAGCTGGACAGGCAGAACACACTGTAAGTCGCGCGCCCGCGAGAGGAATGCAAAGGAGGGGCGAGCGGCCGTGCGCGATGCCTGTTGCTGCTGAGCTGTTTATTTTAATTTCTAATTTTAAGGGTTGTAATTAATTAAAAATGATTTTCTGACTGGTGTCAGAAGAGTCATTCAGTACTTTTGACGTATTTTCATATTGGAACTAGGGTTTACACGCTGAGAGAGATTCTAACGTAGAACGAAGCCTAAACTCCATCTTTTCTAATTCTTCTTGGGATTTTCTATAAGTGTGGATTATTATTATTATTTTGTTGGATTTATATGAGGATTTGAACGTTACTAGTGGATGATAATCAGCAATCGGATTTGATCGTTTCTATCCTTCATCTTTCAATTGTTTGCTTATTAGCCATTGTAGACACTCGAAATTTTCTGTACACCTGTCACTAACATTGCAGGAGAGCAGATTCGTCTTTTAAGAGGGAACCCTGAAAGACGATCCATATCCATGCCGGATACTACCGAAAGTTCAGCATCAACCTCGGATCGCAATCTGGGAGTAATAATCTCGAAAATAACCCCGAGGCATGCAGATACAATATCGGAACACACACCGGAGAAGACCGATTAATCTTGGAGATAACCCCGAGGTATCCAGTCTCAGTCCCAACCATGGGAATAGCCACTAACCTTGGTGATAACCCTAAGGAATGCAATTTCGGCGATAACCCCGAAAATGCTTGTTACAAATGCAACCAGCTTCAATCTCGGTGCTCACAACGAGATCCACTGTACCAGCCCAGCGATAACATCGAGAAGATAGACACACCTCAAGGATGACAATGAGGACCTTTAACAAATTACAGCAGTCCAATCTCAGCGAAACTGAGCAACGTCTACTTTATCAGCCCAATTCGGCGATAACACCGGTGAGGGGCAACATCGTCATCTGACCAACACGATGTCACGCCACGTCGCCTCAATATATCTACGCAACAATGTCCCACAAGACTAATCAATCCCGAGTGACTATTGTGCGGGGTAACGGATGAAAGTTGAAGCTTGAAGACCGGAGGGCACCATCCCATCTTCAATGACTTCGCACAAACTCTAATCCCATGCCATCGTATAACTCTCGACAACGACGGTCCGAAATAGGTCCTTTATACCTCAAACGGATGCTCGGATTGCACTTCTGAAAGTTCGAGTGGACATTACAGTGCCTGAGTGCACGTACTTCGAGACAACCCGAGCCAAAAAATCCAGGCCCACCCGGGTTGCCTCTGGTACACCTGCGGCTCCACTCTATAAATAGAGGGCTTGGGGTGGCCATTTTGTAAGAGAAAACGGCGAGGAAGCCCTGTCCAATTTGCTCTGTACTCACCCCAGACTGAGTGCTTTCTCATTTTAAACACTTGTGAGCTATTATATAGCATATTTTGTACATACAAAAGCCAGTGTTTACCCACTTTAAAGTTATTGAAGTCTTCTTTGGTAGCCCACTATAAGCCTTCTTTCACACTTTAAAGTTTTTCTCTTCATCTTTGCACACACCCTTCTACACGTTGAGAGTCGTGTTGCACATTATGCCCAGACTTCTGTCCGTGGTTTATTTTTAGTTTGTATATACATATATATTTATATATATGGACTAACATTATCGAGTTATGCCTCGATTGAGCCTAGACTTCGGTCTGGAGCGTTTAATTACTTTTGTATATATATACATTTATATATATGAACAGCGTGTTGAACTCTGTTCGATGAGCCTAGACTTATGTCTGGTGCGTTTAATGGCTTTCTTATATATATAATTATATATATGAACTGCTATCGAACTTTGTTCGGTGAGCCTGGATTTCACATCCGGTGCGTTTAGATGCTATATATATATATATATATATATATATATATATATATATATATATATATATATATATTTACATTTCGTCCCACCTGGAGTTTGATTCGTGGTGGTTGACCGTTTTTACAGCTTTCTGTACATTTCGTCCCGCCTGGAGTTTCCTCCGTGGCGGTTGATAGCTTTTACAGCTTTATTTGCATTTCTGATCCCCCATGGAGGTACTTCATGGTTGGTGATCATGTCTGTATATATATATATTTACAGCTTTTATATATATACCTGGTTACTGCTTTCATATAAATTGCAGTATTCTGTGCGCCTAGGAATCATGTGATCACAGATTCATCCCATTGGATCTAGATTCGATTCCCGTGATGGACATTTTCAGCTGTGAGCAGCTTGTAAATTATTCTGCGGTGTCTGGATTTCCTCAGATGCTTTACATACCCATGAGGAATTCATCACCTTTTTGTACATTATTTTCGTACGGATGCCTCGCATCTGTCAAATAAAATCAATCCAGCCGAATACGGAATAAAATGGAAGTGTAAAAGGTCTCAATTACTATTGAGCATCAGGATTTGAAAAACCTCTTTTATAAAACATCACTACCATATCTAGCTTAAAATTAAATTTTTACATAAAATTCAAACCCTGTGTATATAGGTGCGAACGAGGCCTTACACTACTTCCAAAGATCAGCACATTGACCCACACACACACACACATTCAGATAACAATTTCTTGAAAAAAGGCGGTCACCGTGGTAACACGGATGTCGGGGGGGGTGCCTAACACCTTCCCTTCGCATAACCAAGTCCCCGGACCCTAATGAATCTCGGTTTCACCGACCCGTTTAGCAGTGTCACATCACAGGGTCAATGTGCAAACCTTTTCTCGGTTGTGTTGGTACAACCATTTAAAAAACCAACTGGCGACTCTTAACAGTCCATCGTCGACATTATACATGTCGGACCTTTTTCAATTGTTTTTTCAAACAAATCTCACCTAAAATGAGAACACCAAAGAACAAGTAACGGAAAGGGACAATTAAAAATCCCGACGTCGACAGGTGGCGACTCTGCTGGGGACTCCAGTAAGAGGACTTAAGCCGTTATTACAATTTTTTCAAAATTGTTATTTGCTTGTGTGTGGATGTTGCATTTACATTTTATGATGAATGTGTACGAATGCATTTCCTTTCTTAGTGCTTCACACTATAAACTGCCTGCGATATTAGTGCTTTACACTATAAACTACTTGTGCTATTAGTGCTTCGCACTATAAACTGCTTGTGATATTAGTGCTTCGCACTATAAATTGCTTGTGATTTTAGTGCTTCGCACATGTCATCATGTCATACGGTGAGACACGATGTATGTGAATGTATGTTGTGTGGTCCCTCCACCAGGAGGCTATCCCGTCGGTATTTGATTACTGGACTCGTGAGAAGACTAATTCTCCGAGGCTCAGGAAAGGCACCACCCAAATTCGCTCCAGTTGAAAGACCGGATTAACTTCCCGTCAAGTAGATTGCGATGATTTGGGAACCTTCATGCCAAAAAGCCGCACGAGTAACCTAAGATAGGTCAGCCTCTGATAAACCCAAAATGGAGGAAAGTCTCTTCATGCTCTCATTTCAAATTACTCGTAAAGCACAATTACTTGTAATTATCTTCCATATCTATCTCCATGTAATGAGAAATATGAAGAAATGTGTACACATACATGCTATAAACAGCTAACATCCGTTTTGCAGGATAAAATTCCTAAACTGGACACATCGTATAGCATGTTATTATCCACCTTCCCTAAAGACTAAACTATGCAAGTCTTTTGTAGGGAATCAATCGGACCTACCACCCATTCAAAGTCCAAAAAGGCAACAGGCCTACAGTCAATCATGTCATCATCCGACCAGACTGAACTTAATCCAGTTTCTCGCAAAGAATTCGACGGATTAAGCAAACAGATTACAGATTTGGATGTTCTACTAAAAGAATTACACCAGTCTACACAGGGTCAGAAAATACCCGTACATGCTGAACCCTACACACAAGGAGGAACCCAGGTCGTTACAATACCTGAACCGCAGTTGGATCAACAAAACTCATGATGCTGCCCATCTCACTGGAGACCCAGACACTGGTGACATCAAAAAGAAAGTCCTCCAAATGGAAGAGACTCTTCGCACTATCAAAGGAATTGGAACACATGAGAGTGTTTCATATGCTGATTTGTGTATTTTCCCTGGGATTCATTATCCAGAAAAGTTTAAGACACCTGACTTTGAAAAATATGATGGGTTAGGAGATCCTTACACACATCTAAAGGTGTTTATTGGAGAACTGGGATCTTATGTAGAGGATAAAAAACTCAGAATGCAACTGTTCCAAAAAAGTCTAACTGGAGAAGCCCGTTCGTGGTACACAAGATTAGACAATTCAAAGATCCATAGTTGGAAGAGCTAGCACACGCTTTCCTCACCCAATACAACTTTCAATCTCAAATGGCTCCTGACCGGTATCAAATTACCAAGATCAAGAAACAGTCTAATGAGTCTTTTAGAGAGTATGCTCAGAGGTGGAGACGCATGGCTGCCCAAGTTAGTCCTTCCATGACAGAATCAGAGATGGTCATGACTTTCATAGACATACAAGAAGCACCTTTCTATGAAAGAGTTTTAGCCGGCATCGGCAAACCATTTTCTGAAATGGTCAAACATGGGGAGATGGCAAAAATGGGATTGAAATCTGGAAAGATTCAAGACCTAGCTGCACTCAAAGCTGTTGCTGATCACATCTAATCTGGAAATTATGGGAACAACCCCCGGAGGGTCCGTAAAAAGAAAGAAGAGGATGTTTCCCTGATACTATAGGGTCAAAAAGGCAGTCAAAACATGCCTATCCAGAGGAGAAATTACACTCCCTTTCAAGCACAGTCTGCGAACCCTCCAGTACCAAAAGGTGGAGAAGTCAAACGACCTCGAGTATTCGCACCCTTAGGGGACACCCTCGAGAACATTCTCAATCTTCTAACAACACAGAAGAAAATCACGCATCTTCTTCCACCAGCCAGCCCTAATGGACGGGGTTTTAATGCTGCTCGGAAGTGTGCTTATCATGTCGGGGCACCTGGACATGATACTCAGGATTGTTGGGCCTTAAAACACAAAATCCAGGACCTAATAGACAACGGTGAAATCGTGGTCACTAAACCCGATCAGCCTCACGTTCAAGACATCCCTCTTCCTCAACACAAAGAAGAAGAGGTCAATATGATCAATTGGAGCAGTGGACAGAGTTCCAATTTCAGCTGTGAATCCTCCCAGACCCCCAAAGATGGTGATGATAGATGGGATTATGCCATGTTCCAATTCACAATGGAACGAAAGATGAAAGCTCTTTGTAAACAAATTGAACAATTGGTAGAATTGGTGACTTATCAGCATCAAGTGACTCGTCAGCTAATCAACCAGGAGCATGCCAGTCTCCTACCTATTATCATGAATATTCCCTCTTCACTTTCAAAAAATGAAATGCTGGAAGACAAAGTGACAAAGAGAGCAAATGCTAAGGCCCGTCGGGATTTTGCCAACAAAAAGGAATTCACACATTTGGGCCAACCTAAGGAGGAAATCCTTCATATGTTAATCAATGAAGGAAGGATTAGTTCCCTTCTACCTCCAATCAACCCCTGTTTAGGATGATACAACTTTGAGGGAGTATATCAATATCATTCTCAATCTCGCGGTCACGACACAGAAGAATGTTAGGCACTCCGCCACCTTATTCAAAATTTAATTGACAATGGCGTACTGCGTCTGGCAGATAATGACACTGTGTTACGGGCAAGTAAGGATTCGTGTCCTACTAATTGGAAGAGTGTAGTAGTAGTCATATCCACTGAAAATGATGGGGTTAACAAATCACTTGTCATGCCAGTAATTCAACTCAAGGGAATCAACAATCCTTTGAAAGTGGCCGCTCCCGAGCCAATCAACTTGTCGTGCAGAGCACAATATCCTATTATTAGCTTGCGCACAGTTACGTGGAATTATGGAGAAGGTGAAGGATCCACCTCTCATACAACTGCTGCAGTGTCGAAGGAGAATCCATTGTATATTCCCCAATGGGTAATAAAACATGTCATCAAGTCTAAGGGGAAAGTACCCATTGAGAAGATTGAAAATTTCCTCCGCACTATAGGTCATTGCGAAGCCAAGGTGGTTTTAAGCTTGAAAGAAGCTCCACAACAGATATCAATCTTGGACTTGGTCCTGACTTCTGAGAATCACCGGAAGGTCTTGTTTAAGGTTTTAGAAGAAGCCTATATATCGACATCAGTTGATACAGAAAAGTTTCAACATCTGGTTGATCACATTTTCAACAACAATGTGATATCCTTCACTGATGATGACATACCGCCCGAAGGGACCGGTCATTGCAAACCGTTGCACATTGTGGTCTTGTCCTCCGGATATATGGTGGCGGGAGTTTTAATAGATAGAGGTTCCTCTCTGAATATCTGCCCATATGCTACCTTGGTGAAGATGAATATCAATCCCAATCGAATTTGGAGTAGCCATACCATCATCAAAGCTTTTAATGGAGCCCGCCGTAACTCGATCAGAGTAGTTGAGCTGCCAAGTGAGATTGGTCCTCATACATTCTGCGTATCCTTCCATGTGCTCAAGATAGATTCGGGATACAACCTGCTCTTGGGACGACCATGGATTCACATGGCAGGGGCAGTCCCCTCCACTCTTCACCAACAGTTGAAATACATCATTAACAATAGCCTGGTCACAGTCAACGCTGAATCGGAGATTCCTCAGCATGGGGACATGCCACTCATCAATGCCAATAAGGATGTTGAGCCAATTAGTTTTCATGCTTTGGAAATAAGAAATACCCAATACCATTCTATTGGAACGCCACTGCCTGAACCCCAGATTTCTACCGAGGTAATGTCGGCCACACAAGAAATGATGTCGTTGGGTCATAAACCGGGACAAGGGCTGGGTAAAGATTGCCAGGGTGTCAAGTACCCTATTCGCTTAACCAAGTAAATTGGGACAGCTGGACTAGGCTATTCTGCCAGCTCTAGTCACAGGAATCCTCATAAGCATCAGCAGATTCCTTCAGCTTCGACCATGCGGCGTTTAGCTTCGCCTTCAAGCTCCGAGTCCGCACAACCTCCCGTAAAGGTGCCAGCCAATATTATGGCGATGTTATTTCCCAAGTCGGTACCGGTGTAGGAGAAAGAAATCTTTGTTCCAGATCCCGCAGTGGAGGAAGAGGAACGAAGAATCAAGCAAGACGTCATCAGGATGATGTCCGGCATACGCATCATCGTTCATGATGAGCATACCAATAGATACACCCTAGACGATGATTCCCCAGACGTAATGGCTATCATTCGGGACAGGGAAGATGATGATAATCCCTCTATCACTGCGGTTCACCCTGAATTTGCTCTTGCCAATTGGAAAAACATTCCTTGCATTGGTCGTCAAGGGTAAAGCGGGCAAAAACTCTTTCTGCCCTGTAGATCTAATAACTGCTTACTTTTCAGTACAGTATTAGCGGTTTATTTTGCCAGTATATGCTAACACTGTGTATGATCAACACATTTCATATATACTAAGTGAAAGCATATTTTGTTTCAGGACTTTGAATTTAGATGTGCCTGTATGGTGCCTCTTCTCCACAAGGATTATACCTTTGATGTAGAGATGAATTCAGTCTTGGTGGATATACCGGATGACATTGAGGTGCCTCCAGAAATTCAAGAATGGGTCAAAGACAAACCTAAACCTAACCTTGATCAAACCACTCCTTTCAATCTCGGAACCTTAGAAAACCCTAAGTTAATCCAGATTGGTTCAGACCTTACCCCAAACCAACAGAATGACATGGTTATGCTACTAACACAATTCCAGGATGTGGTTGCATGGTCTCATAAAGATATGGTGGGTTTGTCCACTGACATTGTCCTTCATCGCATTCCCATCAAAGAGGAATTCAAACCAGTCAAGCAAAAGCTCCGGCGATTGAAACCTGAATGGAGCTTAAAGGTGAATGAAGAAATTGTGAAACAATTTCAAGCTGGCATCATAATGGTGTCTACATATCCTGAGGGGATATCCAACATCGTGCCCGTACCTAAACCTGGAGGAAAGGTGCGAGTTTATGTGGATTATCGGGACTTGAACAAAGCTTGCTTAAAAGATAGCTTTCCCGTGCCATTTATCCACATTCTCATTGATAATACTGCGTAATACGACATGTACTCCTTTGCAGATTGCTTTGCGGGGTATCATCAGATCATGGTTGCTGAGGAAGATCGTGAAAAAATTGCTTTCATCACTCCTTGGGAAACTTTTTGCTATAGACGGTTGTCATTCGGCCTCATCAATGCTGGAGCTACCTATCAACGAGCTATGATGGCTCTTTTCCATGACTTAATGCATAAAGAGATCGAGATCTATATGGATGACATTATTGTCAAATCCCGGAAGGAGGATGACCATATAAACCATCTCAGGAAATTGTTCAACAAGTTGCGTAAGTACAACTTGAAGTTGAATCCAGCTAAGTGCGCCTTTGGCGTTAAATCAGGCAAGTTGCTAGGATTTCTATTCAGCCACAAAGGGATAGAGCTAGATCCTGTTAAAATCCAAGCCATCACTGAAATGCCCATTCCTCAGACAGAAAAGGAAATACGGGGATTTTTGGGAAGAATCAACTTCATTAGCAGATTTATTTCTCAACTTACAGCAACCTGTGAGCCAATCTTCAAGCTATTAAGGAAGAACTCCTCCATGAAATGGAATGAGGAGTGCCAGACTGCCTTCCTTACAATCAAGAAACAGCTAATCAAAGCTCCCATCTTGGTACCACCCAGGGATGATGTTCCCCTGTTTATGTATCTGTCCGTAAGTGACAATGCCATGGGATGTCTGCTGGGACAGAAGGACGATAGTGGCCTAGAACGGGCTATCTATTACCTCAGTAAAAGATTCAGCAGTAGTGAACACAAGTACACTCTGATCAAAAAGACGTGTTGTGCTTTAGCATGGGTTGCCATGAGGTTACAACATTGCCTCCATGGTCACACAACCCATCTCATATCCCGCGTGGATCCTCTCAAGTACGTATTCAGTAAACCCATACTAAATCGTCGACTGTCCAGATGGCAGTTGTTCCTAAAATAATTTGACATCGTATATGTGACTCAAAAGTCCATCAAAGGTCAAGGAATTGCGGATCAACTGGCCACCGCACCATCAAGGGATTTTAAACCCTTGGAAACCTACTTCCCTGATGAAGGAGTAATGACAATTTAGCAACACCATCAGTACGATACACTCTAAACTTGGAAGATATATTTCGATGGAGCTGTTAATATGGAAGGTTCTGGAGCTAGAGCAGTTATAGTATCTGATACGGGGGAGCAGTATCCCGTCGCTGTCAAATTACAGTTTGTCAGCACCAACAATACGACTGAGTATGAAGGCTGTCTTATGGGGCTAAAACTTACCCATTCAATGGGCATCAGGCGATTAACTGTCCTTGGAGATTCGGAGTTGGAAATCAGACAATCCACCAGAATCTATCAAACCAAGGAACTACATTTGCTGCCTTACCATCGGCAGGTTTTAAAGATGGATTTGGGATTCGAAGAAATATTCTTTCTACACATTCCTCGTAATAGGAATGATTTCGTAGACGCGTTAGCAACTTTGGCCTCCTTGATTCGCATATCAGACAAGGATCACTTGCCAAGCGTCACAATTTCCCCGCACAAGGCCCCAGCCTACGGGAATTACATTGGAGAATTATCGGATGAGCTACCTCCCATCCAATATCCTTGGTATCAGCATATCAAGGAATATCTGTGAGATGGATCTACACCCACTGAGGCGAGCCCGACTGAGAAAAGGCGGATCCATCGATTTGCTATGAAATTCTACCTGAGTGGAGATGCGCTCTACAAAAGAGATGCAGGATTGGGTCTCCTCAGATGTTTAGACAAAGATCAAGCCCAAAGGCTTATGGATGAAATCCATGGCGGAGTCTGTGGCCCCTACATGAGTGGCCCCCTCCTTGTTAAGAAAGTCCTCAGGACGGAACATTATTGGCTATCTCTCAAAGCTGATTGCAATGACCACGTCAGGAGATGCTATCAGTGCCAGATTCATAGGAATGCTATACACGCCCCTCCACGGGAACTTCACAATATGAGTTCACCTTGGCCCTTCTCAATGTGGGGAATGGAAGTTATCGGACCCATTGAGCCTAAAGCCAGTAACGGTCATCGATTTATCTTCACCATGATCTACTACTTCACCAAGTGGGTAGAAGCAGCCTCCTTTCCCAGGGTTACTAAAGAAGTCATCATTGCTTTCATCAGAAACAATGTTATTTGTCGATATGGACAACCAGAGGTGATTGTGTCCGACAATGCCAAGAACCTCAACAACAAAATGATGGAGGAATTATGCAGTAAATTCCACATCAAACATCTCAACCCAGTCATCTATTGTCCTAATATGAATGGTGCTATTGAAGCGGCTAACAAGAACATCAAGAAGATTATGCAAAAGATGTCCGCAAATCACAAAAATTGGCCTGACCTATTGCCTCTGACTCTGTTAGCCTACAGAACCTCAATGCTCACTTCCATTGGGGCAACCCCCTATGCATTAACCTATGGGATGGAAGCAGTGCTCCCCATAGAAGTTGAGATGGAATCCCTCAGAGTATTGATAGACGCTCATTTGGATGAAGATCAATGGGTACAAGATAGGTATCACCAATTGTCTCTAATAAACGAAAGGCGAACCGCGGCTATCTTCCATGGTCAGTTATATCAGCAAAGGATCGCCCGATCCTATAACAAAAAAATTAGTCTACGGCAATTCAGACAATATGACTTGGTTTTGAAGAAAATACTGGACAACCAAGATCAGTCTAAGGGAAAATTCGCTCCTAATTGGGAAGGCCCGTTTATTGTCAAGGAAGTATTGACAGGAGGCTCTCTCAGATTGCAAGAAATGGATGGCGATGAATTTCCACAACTCATCAACTCAGACGCCGTGAAACGGTACTATGTTTGAAGTTACCATCAAGTAAACATCCTGGTGGTAGACCATCAGGTCACCAGTCATTCCGGTTCTTTAAACCTTTACCACAAACAACTTTTCTACACTTTGCCCCTCAGGGAAACATACCTTTCAAGCCAGCAGCCTGACTTTTTCCTTTACGTTATTACAACTTAGGTCATCCCACCGTGGATTGAACCTCTTACATATACAGTTTGGCTACCCATACATGGGATCAAACTTTTCACCTGCAGTTTATCCTTAACCTAGGATTAAACTTTCTCCTCCCCGCACTCTGACCTGCACATGGGATTATGCTTTTCATCTCGCCTTGAGGGGTGAACTACGTCGACCTGATCTCTTCTTCAATAGGAGTACGTAGGCAACCATTTCATATGGCCCGGTCGTAATAAAACATAAACGACAAAAACATTCCCACACCTTTTCTGACATATACAACGTTGAACCTCTTACACCAGGTTCGAACTACGTAGACCTGATCTCCTCTTCAATAGGAGTACGTAGGCAGCCATTCATGGTGCGGTCTCACCCCCTACCACAACACAAACCCTTGTCAGTTGGTACTGGGATCATCCTTTAATCCACTACGTTTCATTAGGCTTCAGACCAAAAGGATGGAATTACCTGAACTCCTCCCAAATAGGAGATTCGGCGACCATCTAAGCGGCGGTTGTACCTCGAAGAGCAACACCAATCCATAAGAGATGGAATTAACTAGGCTTCTCTTGAATAGAAGTGTTGGCGACCATCTGTGGTGCGGTCAATCTCAGAGAGGAAAGCCACACTCCTCTCCTCATTTCCATACAGAAACCAGTCCCAAGACACCGAGATATGGTAGGGATACATACAGATCGATGATCCATTCTGAACTATCCAGAGATAACACAATGTCCATCCACCGAGAAAGAATTTAGAATACATCACGATCACAAGCCCTGAAGCAGCAGGCAAAATATCAAGCAAGCAGCAAGGCATATCTAAAAGGGAAGTGATCAAAAATATATTTCCCTGTCATACATATAATGCTGTTTGATGTACACAATGTAAACTGTACATGACAAAATGGCTAAGCTAGTCTGTGTAGGAAAATACAAGATCATCTACAAGTTAGGATATATGTGAGCTAACAAGCCCAACATGGCGTCCCTCTCAGAAGATGGAGGTAAAGTTATGGTCTCCTGTATGAGAATATCCATACGACCTAACAGATCTGTAGCCATCTGCATGGTGACCATATGATCATCAATATATGCGCTCATCTCTGCGATCATGCCAGTGGTAAGGGACCTCACTGCAGTACTATCTGTGACGGCTACATCCCGGGCAGATATGGCGTATCCCGCTAAACTATCACTGCATCTCTGGCTGATATAGCCTCATCCCGCTCAACGACGACGACATCTCTACGAGCCAAGGCCTCGTCTCTCTCCAATAGAGCGGCCTCCCTCCCATCAAGAGCAGTCGACGTCATAGATTGAATCTGATCTCTCTCGAAGGTCATCAGATGAAGACTCTGCTCTAAGTACTGTGCAGAGTGCTGAATCACAATAGTACTGGTACTAGGAGAATCCGAAAGAAATGCTGGCAACCCAATAGTGGGCTCCTCCTCGATGTAGGTATCAATGTCCTCCTTGGGCTCTACATCATCTAACTCGCTCTCCAGTACTGCAAATACTACTGCAGCTGATAAAATCTCTGTCTCCATCCACGCGGAATACTCTGTAGAATAACCAGGATGACTGACAGAAAATCCGCTATCTCACGCCGATCCCAGCAGGCGTATACCCGAGATCGGTCCTCTGCTGAGAGGTACCGAGAAGCTGAACACTGACTTGTCGCCCCCTCAAAAGGATGAAAATCCTGGAACTGGTCGAACTGCGACATCACGGCCAATGGGTGATAAGTGGTCACTCCCCTCAAACCAGCCAGAGGGAGATAGTCCATGCCCGGAGCATGAGTAATGAAGCTGTATGGTGAGCTAAGCCCCGAACACAGCAATATGTTGAATAGATCTCTGATATCTGCCAAGAATGTGGACCAGGACAGAGCATCTATACACTCTGATGGCTGAAAAGAGTATGACATAGCTACATCATGGGTGAAGCAGTACCAATGCCGTCTAAAAGTGCCAATCGGTCTCAAGTGTGACATGAACCACACATATAGCATGATTGAGCTACGAGTAAACACTCCTGTAGGATACGTGCAACAATATGATGCCGATCGCAGGATCTCTACTACAATTATAGGTACAATGGCACGACCCTCCCTGAGAGCTCTCACGACCATGATAACGCCTATATCTATCTCATCCATATACCGCGATATATACACATATGACAATACACATAGCTTCAGTACGTCAACTCTGGCCAAGCGCCAATGAGCCTCCGGTGTGGTGAAATCCCTGGAATGACGTGAATAGCTATCCTCCGAGCCAAATCTGTCGTACAAAAAATGCTGGGATATCACGTGGCCAGATGTCAACTCATCCTGTATCACTCTGCGCCTCAATCCTGTGAGAGTTATGAATCATCTGCTCATGTCTCCCAAAGCCAGATGCACGCAACGTCTGTCTAGAGGCAGTTGTCAACGTCAGGATTTTTTAATTGTCCCTTTCCGTTACTTGTTCTTTGGTGTTCTCATTTTAGGTGAGATTTGTTTGAAAAAACAAGTGACAAAGGTCCGACATGTATAATGTCAACGATTGGACTATAAGAGTCGCCAGTTGGTTTTTTAAATGGTTGTACCAACACAACCGAGAAAAGGTTTACACATTGACCCAGTGATGTGACACTGCTAAACGGGTCAGTAAAACCGAGATTAATTAGGGTCTGGGGACTTGGTTATGCGGAGGAAAGGTGTTAGGCACCCCCCGACATCCGTGTTACCACGGTAACTGCCTCTTTTCAAGAAACTGCTATCTGAATGTGTGTGTGTGTGGGTCAATGTGCTGTTATTTAGAAGTAGTGCGAGGCCTCGTTCGCACCTATATACACAGGGTTTGAATTTATGTAAAAATTCAATTTTAACAAGATATGGCAGTGATATTTTATAAAAGAGGTTTTTTAAACCCTGATGCTCAATAGTAATTGAGACCTTTTACACTCCCATTTTATTCCGTATTCGGTTGGATTGATTTTATTTGACAGATGCGAAGCATCCGTACGAAAATACTTTACAAAAAGGTGCTGAATTCCTCGTGGGTATGAAAACCATCTGAGGGAATCCAAACATCACAGATATAATTTACAAGCTGCTTACAGCTGAAAATGTCCATCACGGGAACCGAATCTAGATCCAATGGGATGAATCTGTGATCACATGATTCCTAGGCTCACATGATGCCGCAATTGGTATAAACGCAGTAAGCAGGTATATATATAAATGCTATATATATATATATATATATATATATATATATATATATATATATATATATATATATATATATATATATATACAGACATGATCACCAACCACGAAGTACCTCCATGGGGGATCAGAAATGTAAATAAAGTTGTAAAAGCTATCAACCGCCACGGAGGAAACTCCATGCGGGACAAAATGTACAGAAACCTGTAAAAACGATCAACCACCACGAAGTAAACTCCAGGTGGGACAAAATGTACAGAAAGCTGTAAAAACGGTCAACCACCACGAAGTAAACTCCAGGTGGGACGATATATATATATATATATATATATATATATAGCATATAAACGCACCGGATGTAAAATTCAGGCTCATCGAACAGAGTTCAACACACAGTTAATATATATAAGTATATATATATAGGAAAGCAAGTAAACGCACCAAACCAAAGTTTAGGCTCATCGAACAAAGTTCGACACACAGTTAATATATATAAGTATATATATATATTAAAGCAGTAAATGCTCCAGACCGAAGTCTAAGCTCATCAAACAAAGTTCGACACACAGTTAATATATATAAGTATATATATATTAAAGCAGTAAACGCTCTAGATCGAAGTCTAGGCTCATCGAACAAAGTTCGACACGCAGTTCATATATATATATATATATATATATATATATATATATATATATATATATATATATATAGGAAAGCAAATAAACGCTCCAGACCGAAGTCTAGGCTCAATCGAGACATAACTCGATAATGTTAGTCCATATATATATATATATATATATATATATATATATATATATATATAAACTAAAAATAAACCGCGGACCGAAGTTCGGGCAAAATATGCAACACGACTCTCAACGTGTGGAAGGGTGTGTGCAAAGATGAAGAGAAAGAACTCTAAAGTGTGTGAGATGGCTTACAGTGGGCTATCAAAGAAGACTTCTATATCTTTAGAGTGAGTAAACACAGACTTTTGTAGGTACAAAAGGTCTATATATGAACTCACAGGTGTTTAAAAGGGGAAAGCACACTGCCTGGGATTAGTGCAGAGCAAATTGGGTAGGGCTTCCTCGCCGTTTTTTCTTACAAAATAGCCACCCCAAGCCCTCTATTTATAGAGGGTGGAGTCGCAGGTGTACCAGAGGCAACCCGGGTGGGCCTGGGTTTTTTAGCTCAGGTCGTCTCGAAGTACGTGCACTCAGGCACTGTAATGTCCACTTGAACTTTTAGAAGTGCAATCCCGGCATCCGTTTGAGGTATACAGGACCTATTTCGGACTGCTGTTGTCGAGAGTTATACGATGGCATGTGATTAGAGTTTGTGCGAAGTCATTAAAGATGGGACGGTGCCATCCGGTCTTCAAGCTTTAACTTTCATCTGTTACCCCGCACAATAGTCACTCGGGATTAATTAGTCTTGTGGGACATTGTTGTGTAGATATGTTGAGGCGATGTGGCGTGACATCGTGTTGGTCAGATGATGATGTTTCCCCTCACTGGTGTTATCGCCGAATTGGGCTGATAAAGCAGGCGTTGCTCAGCTTCGCTGAGATTGGATTGCTGTAATTTGTTGAAGGTCCTCATTGTCATCCTTTAGGCGTGTCTGACTTCCCAATGTTGTCGCCGGGCTGGTACAGTGGATCTCTTTGTGAGCGTCGAGATTGAAGCTGGTTGCATTTGTAACAAGCATTTCTGGGGTTATCGCCAAAATTGCATTCCTTGGGGTTATCACCAAGGTTAATGGCTATTTCCATCGTTAGGACTGTGACTGGATACCTCGAGATTATCTCCGAGATTAATCGGTCTTCTCCGGTGTGTGTTCCGGTATTATATCTACATGCCTCGGGGTTATCTTCAAGATTATTACTCCAAGATTGCGATCCGGGGTTGATGCTGAATTTTCGGTAGTATCCGCTATGGATATGGATTGTCTTTCAGGGTTCCTTCTTAAAAGACGACTCTGCCCTTCTGCAATGTTAGTGATAGGTGTACAAAAAATTTTGAGTGTCTACAGATGCCCCTCTTTATCATACTCATGCATGGCGATGCATGGGTAGGATAAAGAATCCTAGACACTTGAAATGCAACAAGATAAACATGATACTATGGATAGCAACATGATGCACATGTATGATGCATGTGTACGGGGTTGTAGCCCAACACGCTGGGGATGATTGCTGGCTCCCTGTTACTTCAACTAGGGATTGGCAACGATGACCAGTTCTGATGTGTAATCCGAATCTGGTAGGACGTTGATGTTGGATTTATTACCAACTTCCTGGATAATGACTTGATCCTGTAGATGTACCACTTATGTGTAAGAGATCTCTGGGGATAAAGCTTGATCTATTTGAGGATGTGTATAACATATTACATCATCTATCCTCTTTGATGACATTGACCTCTCCTAGTTAGTATCGCCAGAATATGCCAAGATTCTGTTGGGTTTACTTCCAACATCAAATGCTGTCAGGGATGCCTGACCTTCGTTGGCGTGTACTTCACCAACATGTGAATCAACGATTGAAAAATCCTGTAGGATATACTCTCAAGGCTGCTTGACCTCCGCTGATGTGTGAATCAACGGAACATTGCGTTGTGACCCCCGCCGGGGATCTGAGTGGTCGGGTGTGAAAACCTCGAATAGCTCCAGAGCTCTAATAGGTTTAAATCACTATCAGCTGTAATAATGCCAAGGCTGCTTGACCTTCATTGATTTGTGTGTCAACGGATGAGCATGCGTTGTAAGCCCCGCCGGGGATTTCACGTTGTAACCCCCGTCGGGGATTAGCTTGTGTGAAAAGATTGGAGTGACAATCTTACACTGACGGCATCGGACCTCTGTACGGTATTATCGCATGTGGTATGCAAAAACTTGAATCATCGGTATAGTAAACCCTGTGTTCGGTCGAATACCAATGGATGACAAGAAAGCCACAGTTGGACCCAGAAAAACAAAGGTTTCAGGCTATTCTGCTCAATCGCGTAGCGTTTTTATCCTGGGTTTGGATTTTTTAGCTTGTAAGAACTCCTTTGTAACTCGAACTGGACCGAGCCGGAGGGATGGGACCCGCATGGAGGTGCCACACGTGCACCTGTTGCAGCCGCAGATGGGCCTGCGGCCAACTGTGGATGATAAATTCCAGCAGGTTGGTCTCACAAGTCACTTTCAACTTGTTACGCGAAGGAAAATACGTGAGCCATCTTCAGATCTGCTGAGTTCGGGCTGCTTTTTGCAAATTCTGTCACCGTACGAGTGTTCTACACTATCCTGGTAATAATGCTTGTATTTTTTCTCATTTCTGTCTGTTGACTCTTGAGTTATCGCATGAGATGCATCTAAACACATAGTAGTGATTATGTATGCACAAACGACTAGATAAAAAATATTCAACATAGTAAATGTTAGTATTAAACCATGCTAAACATAATGATGTGAAAAAATTTGACTTTTGAGATAGTCAAATTGGCACCTTTTTCTGCTATTTTTGTCCTATTTGAGGTCCAATGAGCATAAGGTAGCAAGGCAAAATACTCCTGATATTGAGGTTGGCCTGATACATGATGATTTTAATTTTTAATGCATATATTATATATATAACTTTGGGGCAGGTGTGCTACTGAATGGCCACCTAGACATGCCTGTATGCATGTGGATAGTCCTATTTTCAGGGAGGACTATGGCAAAAATTTTCCAAACGTAGGCATTGGGTAGTCATACATTTTAACTCTACTATATATGTTAAAGTAAATGCATGCATGCATATAGTCATAAAATGCAAAGCTCCAGGTAAAGAAATACCACACCCTTTCTGAGGTGATTTGGAGACTTGTTGTCCAGATACTATGGATCCAGATCAGCCGAGCAGTTCCTATAGGACCACTTCTGGTGTACGGCGGAGGGTTTTTGAAGTACCTCATCCCCGTTCTGTCAGATAGCCTAGACGGTTGGTGGAGGCTGTGATACATCCTGTCCAGGTAGGTATTCCAGATGTTGAGGATGAGGAGGCAGATATTCCGATAGAGGATCCCGCTCCTACTGCACATGTCCCTCGCAGGGAGCTTCTGAGCATTCAGGTGGTGAACCCAGAATTGCTGGGTGATTTGGGCGGACATCCATCGATGTATTTGCATGCTAACGAGGTATGGCGTTAGACTTTGATCTTCCTTGTTTCCTATTGATGATGATTAAAGGATTTTGATGTTGTTCTACATTTCATACAGGTTCCTGGTTTTACACAGCCTCGAGGGAACTAGTTCAGCATTCACTCCATGTATCAGGCGCTTCATCCTGACTATAGAGCGGTAGTGCATGAGTGGGGATTTGGGGCATTTTTCTCCATCCTTCCACGTCGTTATCCCTGGGGTTACCTCAGGGCATTTTCTGAGCGATGGTTTCATCAGACTCAATCACTCCATCTGCTAGATTGCGAGGTGATGATGACGCCTATGGATTGGTGATTTATCACAGGTATGGAGTTTGGAGGGGAGCAAGTGCCTTGCATGGCAAATATTACCCCTACTGCCGTTAGATCCTTATTAGGAGTTTCGGCTGCAGTGCTCAAAGGCAGGACTGTCCGTTTAGGTCCTTTGAGCCTAGATGCTATGAGCAGGCTATTGAGTGAGCCTATGCCTGATGATGTCAGAAGCAGGGATCGCGTTCTGCGGCAATTGTTCCTGATGATCATTAGAGGCTGCTTCATAGCAGATAACTCTTCTACGGTATCTTTCGCTTTGATCAGCGCTACACGTGATGTGGACCGTATTGGAGAGTACGATTGGGGCTCCTACACCTTTGCCTATTTCCTCCGGGGCATGCGTATGCGCTCACAGGGTTTGACCGAGGCTTGGCTAGGATTTTACCCATTTCTGCTGGTGAGTATTTCTCTTGTCATTTACCATGTATAGGTAAAGAGTGTTAACTGATAGCAGATATTTGCCTTTTTATTGGCAGTTTTGGGCCTATGAGAGGCTTCCATGTTTGTGTCTCGTGAGTGTGTTAGGTTTAGACACCTATCCACGAGGATGACGATGGCATCATTCGATTCTGCCAGAGGTCCATGTAGCTGAGGGATTCACTCATTACCGTATGCAGCTGGAGTTGCTGACGGCCGACACCATCACATGGCTTCCCTATTCTGGGGAACAACTGACTGTGGGTTTTGAGGATGGATACCCGACTGGAGTCGAGTATGTGATTTCCACCAGGAGAGTTCCTCTTTTTACAGATGGAGGCTGGGAGCTCTATTTAGGAGAGCGTGCTATTAGGAGCACCACAGGGGAGATTCGTATACCTATCTTGCCTCATGCCAGGCGTTATTGGCCTGTATCGTAGTCACCCATCACTGATATCCCATTGTTGGGGGTTGACGGTTTTGCATTATCAGAGGATCCATGTACTCAGGAGGCGTTCCATCGGTGGTGGTCCCCTCGCACTATTGGACCTCAGTCCCGCGCCACACAGTTTATGGGGGATATGGTTCCAGGATCTTTGATAATGACGGATTGGATAGCTTGTGTCCGAGATCCGACTCATATGACCCAGATTGATAGTTTGACCCGGCAGTTGGATCAGACATATATATTTATCCGGCATTTGTGTAGAGACCCGACAGAGGCGGCTTCATTTGATCCTTCCAGCTCAGGCGCTGGCCCCTCAGGTGACCCATTCGGTTTTGTCGGCGCAGATCCTCCTTTATATAGGCCTGACATCCCTGTTGATAGAGATCCAGTGACTCAGGAGGAGTTACATCAGGTGGACATGATTGATGATGTGGATATCGACACCATTGTCTTCTTCTGATGTATATTCTCGGTATATCTTTTGATAGGCATCTGTTAGATATTGGGTAGCCGTGCCCCATTCTCGCTATATCTTTTGATAGGCCTTTGTTAGATATTGGGTGACTGTGCCCCATTTCCCTGTATTTGTAGCTGTACAGAGATGATGTATTAGATGATGATATACTTAGGAATGTATGCACTATTTTTTTTTCATTCCCTATATCATATTGCCATCTATTATCTGTTATGCATGTATCATGTTATGCATATGTATGTATGTCCAGAGATATTTGGTATTGACCCCTGGATGGTCTTATGACACGGCCCGCACAGATGTCTTCTTCGACAGTTAGCCGCATAGATCATACCCCACCATCAGTGGTGGCATCGGGTATGAGATCGTGGTATGATAGCATGTCACCACCAGACAGGGTGACTGTAGATCATTTATTGCAGCATACCATGACCTTTTTGAGTTTTTAGGTTCCCGCAGGATTTGTGGACGGGATGATAGAGCATTGGCTACCGGATAGGCAGGTATTCTGATTCGGCACCCATGAGTTGACTCCTACTCTGGAGGAGTATGCACGTTTGACGATGCTGCCTCTAGACAGACCTTGCGTGCATCTAGCTTTGGGAGACATGAGCAGACGATTCATGACTCTCACAGGATTGAGGCGTAGAGTGGTACAGGATGAGTTGACATCTGGTCACGTGATATCCCAGCATTTTCTGTACGAAAGATTTGGCTTGGAGGATAGCTATTCACGACATTCCGGGGATTTCACCACACCGGAGGCTCATTGGCGCTTGGCCAAAGTTGACGTATCGATGCTATGTGTATTGTCATATGTGTATATGCCGCGTTATATGGATGAGATAGATATAGGCGTTGGCATGGCCGTGAGAGCTCTCAGGGAGGATCGTACCATTGTACCTATGATTGTAGCAGAGACCCTGCAGTCGGCATCATATTGTTGCACGTATCCGACAGGAGTGTTCACTGGGAGTTCAGTCATGCTATATGTGTGGTTCATGTCACACTTGAGACTGATTGGCACTTTTAGACGGCATGGGTACTGCTTTACCCATGATGTAGCTATGTCATACTCTTTTCAGCCATCAGAGTGTATAGATGCTCTGTCCTGGTCCATATTTTTGGCTATCAGAGATCCATTTAGCATATTGCCATGTTCGGGGCTTAGCTCACCATACAGCTTCATTACTCATGCTCCGGGCATGAACTATCTCCCTCTGGCTGGTTTGAGGGGAGTGACCACTTATCACCCATTGGCCGTGATGTCGCAGTTCGACCAGTTCCAGGATTTTCATCCTTTTGAGGGGGCGACAGGTCAGCGTTCAGCTTCTCGGTATCTCTCAGCAGAGGACCGATCTCGGATATACGCCTGCTGTGATAGGCACGAGATAGCGACTTTTTCTGTCAATCATCCTGGTTATTCCGCAGAGTACTCCGCATGGATGGAGACAGAGATTTTATCGGCTGCAGCAGTGTCTGCAGTATCGGAGAGCGGGTTAGATGATGTAGAGCCCATGGAGGACATTGATACCTACATCAAGGAGGAGCCTAATGCTGGGTTGCCAACATTTCTTCTGGATTCTCCTAGTACCAGTATTGTTGTGATTCAGCACTCGGCACAGTACTTAGAGCAAAGTCTTCAGTTGATGACCTTTGAGAGAGATCAGATTCGATCTATGATGTCGACTGCTCTTGATGGGAGGGAGGTCGCTCTATTGGAGAGAGACGAGGCCTTGGCTCGTAGAGATGCCACCGTCGTTGAGCGGGATGAGGCTATATCAGCCAGAGATGCAGTGATAGTTGAGCGGGATATTGCCATATCTGCCCGGGATGTAGCCGTCACAGATAGCACTGCAGTGAGGTCCCTTACCACTGGCATGATCGCAGAGATGAGCGCATATATTGATGATCATATGATCACCATGCAGATGGCTACAGATCTGTCGGGTCGTATGGATATTCTCATACAGGAGACCACAACTTTACCTCCATCTTCTGAGAGGGATGCCATATTGGGCTTGTTAGCTCGCATATACCCTGACTTGTAGATGATCTTGTATTTTCCTGCACAGACTAGCTTAGCCATTTTGTCATGTACAGTTTACATTGTGTATATCAAACAGCATTATATATATGACAGAGAAATATATAATTTTGATCACTTCCCTTTTAGATATGCCTTGCTACTTGCTTGATATTTTGCCTGCTGTTTCAGGGCTTGTGATCGTGATGTATTCTAAATTCCTTCTCAGTGGATGGACATTGAGTTGTCTCTGGATAATTCAGAATGGATCATTGATATGTATGTATCCCTACCATATCTCGGTGTCTTGGGACTGGTTTCTATATGGAAATGAGGAGAGGTGTGTGGCTTTCCTCTCTGAGATTGACCGCATCACAGATGGTCGCCAGCACTTCTATTTAGGAGAAGCCTAGTTAATTCCATCTCTTATGGATTGGTGTTGCTCTTCGAGGTATAACCGTCGCTTAGATGGTCGCCGAATCTCCTATTTAGGAGGAGTTCAGGTAATTCCATCCCTTTGGTCTGAAGCCGAATGAAATGTAGTGGATTAAAGGATGATCCCAGTACCAATTGACAAGGGTTTGTGTTTTGGTAGGGGTTGAGACCGCACCATGAATGGCTGCCTACGTACTCCTATTGAAGAGGAGATCAGGTCTGCGTAGTTCGAACCTGTTGTAAGAGGTTGAACGTTGTATGTGGCAGGAATGGTGTAGGAATGTTTTTGTTATTTTTGTTTTATTTCGACCGGGCCATATGAAATGCTTGCCTACATACTCCTATTGAAGAGGAGATCAGGTCGACGTAGTTCACCTCTCAGGGCGAGATGAAAAGCGCAATCCTATGTGCAGGTCAGAGTGCAGGGAGGAGAGATTTTAATCCTAGGTTGAGGATAAACTGCAGGTGAAAAGTTTGATCCCATGTATGGGTAGCCAAACTGTATACGCAAGAGGTTCAATCCACAATGGAATGACCTAAGTTGTAGGAACGCAAAGAAGAAAGCCAGGCTACTGGCTTGAAAGGTATGTTTCCCTGAGGGGCAAAGTGTAAAAAAGTTGTTTGTGGTAAAGGGTTAAAGAACCGGAATGACTGGTGACCTGATAGTCCACTACCAGGATGTTTACTTGATGGTAACTTCAGACATAGTACCGTTTCACGGCGTCTGAGTTGATAAGTTGCGAAAATTCATCGCCGTCCATTTCTTGCAATCTGAGAGCGCCTCCTGTCAATACTTCCTTGACAACAAACGGGCCTTCCCAGTTAGGAGCTAATTTTCCCTTAGACTGATCTTGGTTGTCCAATATTTTCTTCAAAACCAAGTCATGTTGTCTGAATTGCCGTAGTTGAACTTTTTTATTATAGGATCGGGCGATCCTTTGCTGATATAACTGACCATGGAAGATAGCCGCGGTTCGCCTTTCGTCTATTAGAGACAATTGGTGATACCTATCTTACACCCATTGGTCTTCATCCAACAGAGCGTCTATCAATACTCTGAGGGATTCCATCTCAACTTCTATGGGGAGCACTGCTTCCATCCCATAGGTTAAGGCGTAGGGGGTTGCCCCAGTGGAAGTGCGCATTGAGGTTCTGTAGGCTAACAAAGTCAGAGGCAATAGGTCAGGCCAATTTTTGTGATTGGCGGACATCTTTTGCATAATCTTCGTGATGTTCTTGTTAGCCGCTTCAACAGCACCATTCATCTTCAGACGATAGATAACTGAGTTGAGGTGTTTGATGCAAAATTTAATCCATAATTCCTCCATCATTTTGTTGTTGAGGTTCTTGGCATTGTCGAACACAATCACCTCTGGTTGTCCATATCGACAAATAACATTGTTTCTAATGAAAGCAATGATGACTTCTTTAGTAACCCTGGGGAAGGAGGCTTCTTCTACCCACTTGGTGAAGTAGTCGATCATGGTGAAGATAAATCGATGACTATTACTGGCTTTAGGCTCAATGGGCCCGATAACGTCCATTTCCCACATTGAGAAGGGCCAAGGTGAACTCATATTGTGAAGTTCCCATGGAGGGGCGTGTATAGCATTCCCATGAATCTGACACCGATAGCATCTCCTGACATGGTCATTGAAATCAGCTTTGAGAGATATCCAATAATGTCCCGTCATGAGGACTTTCTTGACAAGGAGGGGGCCACTCATGTGGGGGCCACAGACTCCGCCATGGATTTCATCCATAAGCCTTTGGGCTTGATCTTTGTCTAAACATCTGAGGAGACCCAATCCTGCATCTCTTTTGTAGAGTGCATCTCCACTCAGGTAGAATTTCATAGCAAATCGGTGGATCCACCTTTTCTCAGTTGGGCTCGCCTCAGCGGGTGTAGATCCATCTTGCAGATATTCCTTGATATGCTGATACCAAAGATGTTGGATGGGAGGTATCTCATCCGATACTTCTCCAATGTAATTCCCGTAGGCTGGGGCCTTGTGCAGGGAAATTGTGACGCTTGGCAAGTTCTCCTTGTATGATATGCGAATCAAGGATGCCAAAGTTGCTAACGCGTCTGCGAAATCATTCCTATTACGAGGAATGTGTAGAAAGAATATTTCTTCAAATCCCAAAGCCATCTTTAAGACCTGCCGATGGTAAGGCAGCAAATATAGTTCCTTGGTTTGATAAATTCCAGTGGATTGTCTGATTACCAACTCCAAATCTCCAAGGATAGTTAACCGCCTGATGCCCATTGAATGGGCAAGTTTTAGCCCCATAAGACAGCCTTCATACTCAGCCGTATTGTTGGTTCTGATAAACTATAATTTGACAGCGACAGGATACTGCTCCCCCGTATCAGATACTAGAACTGCACCAGCTCCAGAACCTTCCATATTAACAGCTCCATCGAAATACATCTTCCACGTTTGGCGTGTATCGTACTGATGGTGTTGCTAAATTGTCATTACTCCTTCATCGGGGAAATATGTTTCCAAGGGTTTGAAATCCCCTGATGGTGCGGCGGCCAGTTGATCCATAATTCCTTGACCTTTGATGGACTTTTGAGTCACATATACGATGTCAAATTGTTATAGGATCAACTGCCATCTGGACAGTCGACAATTCAGTATGGGTTTACTGAACACGTACTTGAGAAGATCCACGCGGGATATGAGATGGGTTGTGTGACCATGGAGATAATGTTGTAACCTCATGGCAGCCCATGCTAAAGCACAACACGTCTTTTCGATCAGAGTGTACTTGTGTTCACTGCTGCTGAATCTTTTGCTGAGGTAATAGATAGCTCGTTCTAGGCCTCTATCGTCCTTATGTCCCAGCATGCAGCCCATGGCATTGTCACTTACGGACATATACATAAACAGGGGAACATCATCCCTGGGTGGTACCAAGATGAGAGCTTTGATTAGCTGTTTCTCGATTGTAAGGAAGGCATTCTGGCACTCCTCATTCCATTTCATGGAGGAGTTCTTCCTTAATAGCTTGAAGATTTGCTCACAGGTTGCTGTGAGTTGGGAGATAAATCTGCTAATGAAGTTGATTCTTCCCAAAAATCCTCGTATTTCCTTTTCTGTCTGAGGAATGGGCATTTCAATGATGGTTTTGATTTTGGCAGGATCCAGCTCTATCCCTTTGTGGCTGACTAGAAATCCTAGCAACTTACCTGATTTAACGCCAAAGGCGCACTTAGCTGGATTCAACTTCAAGTTGTACTTACGCAACCTGTTGAACAATTTCCTGAGATGGTCTATATGGTCATCCTCCTTCCGGGATTTGACAATAATGTCATCCACATAAATCTCAATCTCTTTATGCATTAAGTCGTGGAAAAGAGCCATCATAGCTCGTTGATAGGTAGCTCTAGCATTGATGAGGCCGAATGACAATCGTCTATAGCAAAAAGTTCCCCAAGGAGTGATGAAAGCAGTTTTTTCACGATCTTCCTCGGCAACCATGATCTGATGATACTCCGCAAAACAATCTGCAAAGGAGTACATGTCGTATTGCGCAGTATTGTCAATGAGAATGTGGATAAATGGCACGGGAAAGCTATCCTTTAAGCAAGCTTTGTTCAAGTCCCAGTAGTCCACACAAACTCGCACCTTTCCTCCAGGTTTAGGTAGAGGCACGATGTTGGATATCCACTCAGGATACGTAGACACCATTATGATACCGGCTTGAAATTTTTTCACAATTTCTTCTTTCACCTTTAAACTCCATTCAGGTTTCAATCGTCTGAGCTTTTGCTTGACTGGCTTGAATCCCTCTTTGATGGGAATGCGATGAAGGACAATGTCAGTGGACAAACCCACCATGTCTTTATGAGACCATGCAAACACATCCTGGAACTGGGTTAGTAGCGTAACCATGTCATTCCGTTGGTTTGGGGTAAGGTCTGAACCAATCTGGATTAACTTAGGGTTTTCTAAGGTTCCAAGATTGAAAGGAGTGTTTTGATTAAGGTTGGGTTTGGGTTTGTCTTTGACCCATTATTGAATTTCTGGAGGCACCTCAATGTCATCGGGTATATCCACCAAGGCTGAATTCATCTCTACATCAAAGGTACAATCCTTGTGGAGAAGAGGCACCGTATCAGCAAGTACATGCACATCTAAATTCAGAGTCCTGAAACAAAATATGCTTTCACTTAGTATATATGAAATGTGTTGATCATACATAGTGTTAGCATATACTGGCAAAATAAACTGCTAATACTGTACAGAAAAGTAAGCAGTTATTATATCTACAGGGCAGAAAGAGTTTCTGCCCGCTTTACCCTTGACGACCAATGCAAGGAATGCTGTTCCAATTGGCAAGAGCAAATTCCGGGTGAACCGCAGTGATAGAGAGATTATCATCATCCTCCCTGTCCCGAATGATAGCCATTACGTCTGGGCAATCATCGTCTGGGGTGTATCTGTTGGTATGCTCATCATGAACTCATCCTGATGACGTCTTGCTTGACTATTCGTTCCTCTTCCTCCACTGCGGGGTCTGGAACAAAGATTTCTTTCTCCTTCACCGACACCAGCTTGGGAAATAACATTGTCATTATATTGACTGGCACCTTTACGTGAGGTTGTGCAGACTCAGAGCTTGAAGGCGAAGCTAAACGCCGCATGGTTGAAGCTGCAGGAATCTGCTGATGCTTATGAGGATTCCTATGACTAGAGCTGGCAGAATAGCCTAGTCTAGCTGTCCCAATTTACTGGGTTAAGCGAATATGGTATTTGACTCCCTGGCAATCTTTACCCAACTCTAGGACTATTTTTAGAAAAGGACTCCAAAACTGCAAAACGCCATTTAGCTTCTGCCCAAAAATTTAAAAGGGTTGTTTCAGCAACTTAATATGTGAGAAAAATTCCGGCATTTTGGGACATGTAAATATATGGTATAAAGTACCTACTGTCCAAAAATGAGCTCATTTCGACTTAAATGACCAAGTTATGACCATTTCAATTTTTGTGATTTTCCGACGAAAATTGCTATAACCAGAGTTCTGTAACTCCGATAGCTACGAAATTTAAACTGGAGTGTCACGTTAACATGTATAAGATTGTGTCAAGAGATGGAAATTTCTAGAGTTAAGCACGAGGTAGCTAATTTCTTAAGGAATTAACTAAAAATAATTTTTGAAAAATACTTAAGGAAGTTGGAAAATTATGGAAAAATACTTTTTGTGTATGAAATATAAGTATATGTGTTTGGGCAAAGGATAGAAAAATAATAAATTGATTTGGTATTTTCGTGTTAAAGATATGGAATCCAGCTTGCTGGATTGAGTAATCTGATGAATCCAGCTTGCTGGATTGAAAAATAGTTTACTAAATTGAAAATGTGTTGAATCCAGTTTGCTGGATTGTAATCTAGTTACTGGATGTGATATCCAGTTTGCTGGATTGCATTTTAGTTTACTGGATTGGCCATCTAGATACTGGATTTAGAATCCAGCTTGCTGGATTCTAAATCTCGGTTGCTGGATTGGTATTTGACCTTTGTGTTCAAGAAACACTTTTAATATATGAGACTAAAGTATTTAAATCATAAATATGATAGTAATGATTGAAAAATCAGTTTAAATAGTAATAATTATTTAAAAATTATTACGGGCGTATGAAAAATATTTTGACCGTTAATATAATTATTTAAGTTAATTGTTAAGTGTTAGGTCAGAGTTTAATTGAACTTAGACTCGAATAATTGTCCGGCTAGACCATCGGGACGTTAGAACTTTGTCGAACTCAAGTCAGACTGCAATATTTTGACTTGATACCGAGTCCTATATGTGTTATAGACTGACAGGGATATGTGTTATGTGTTTAAGTTATTCTATGTTTATATATATAGTAGTATTATACTGTGATGATATTATTCTAATATTGGAGATCTATTTTACTAATATTAGGTCTTCGGATAAAGCGTATAAATTGCGTAGCGGTAATCAACGGTTCAGGCAAGTTTGTTTTTATTTAACTCTATTAAGAGTTGTTTCATTCGGATAAGCTTATGGTTAATCATTGCTGATTGCCATGTATAATTGTACTCTGTACATATTGCATGTATAAGTTAGGTATGAAAGGCTGATCACCTTCATTACCAGTTGGTTCAGATATATTTGTTCATGTATAATATTTGTTCAGTCATAAATTTGTTCCTGCTAGTTCACAATTATATTGTTGAATTATAGCCAGCTTATTATTCAGACTCTTTCAATCATGATATATCGTTATATTATTGAACTTAAACTTGCTGGGCAATCCTTATGCTCACCCTTGCTATATCATGATAAAAAATTGCAGATTAAGACGAACGCGTCGGATACAAGGAAAGGTTAAAGACAGTTCTAGTGTTAGGATATGTGTGCAGCTAAATTGTATAAGTGTTGTATTTTAAGATTATGTGTTAAGTAAGTTATGAAATGTGTATTAAGTTAAGGTTACTCGACCTTGGGGAATAGTGTGTAAAATGTATGTATAAACAATTTATGTTTATATCTTCCGCAAATAGTAATAGTTGTATAGAATGATCGAACCGGATCTGAGGTGATTTGGGACCTGGATTCGGGGCCCTCACAACAACTTTCTTAGTGGGATCGATACTTTACTTACTCTGTATTACTTATTGACACATATATGCTTGCATGAGTTAGATCTCTTTTGTTAGAACTAAAAAAGAGGCAACAATCCCCCGCCCCAGCGGGGGTACAAGGCCAAAACATGGCCGCGCCGGCGGGCTAGCACACTGACTTCTGACTTTGCTTGTTCTTCATAATTGCTAAAATGTTGCTCCAAATGCCTCCTTTCTTTATCACTTGTCACACCAACCACCCTACACACAAAATAACAAATAACAAGTAAAAACAAACATGAAATCAAGGAATTAACACCGATTAAGCTTAGATTAGGCATCGATTCGCGGGTATAAAACCCACTTATCAAAATCCCCCAAACTTAAAACATGGTAGTCCTCGAGCACAAAACAAACTAAGATATGTAATGCAATGCAATGTATGTAATGCATCTAATCTATATGCCTTTGAATCCAACAGTGTCATAGAATCAAAATTATTCCTCCAGCCTCAGGGAAAACAAGCAAACACTACAACTCTTAATTACCAAAACCAATCGATAATTCCTTATTAATCCTTGAATCTTAAACCATTATCACTTGTATAATGTGTGTGTGTGTATGTTCAACATCCATGCTAACTGATACAGATTTAAATTCAATACATAACAAATTTCTTAGAAGGAATCATACAGAGCCAACTCAAAAAGTTCAAAAGCAGATGAGATCCAACTAAAACTAAACAATTACCACTATTAAGGGTTCACATAGGGTACTTATACTTTATATATAATAATTTTTTTTCTCTTTTTCTTTTCACAGGGGCTTTTTACTCTTTTCCCATTCATTTTTTTTACATGACTGTGCAATGTCTCATTCCATTAGGCTAACAGTGCTACCCCTTAGCGAGCTTTCAACCAACGACTCCCAGACCATAAAAGACCTTAGGGCGCTAGGTGTTAAGACACCCCTACGGGCGTACTTGCTCAAGTAACAAAGGCCCCAAAACAAGACTAGTCACGATAGATATTATTTTTTTTCATAAACTTATGTACCCTACTCTTTCCCCCAAACTTAGGTTCTTACCTCATTCATCGTCTTCACTGCCTATTCTTGTTATTCTCTTATTTACACTAGCATTATTCTTTAAAAACTATTTATGTATCAATTTAAACTAATCAGTCGACACAGATGTTATTATGTGCTACCCATTTTATACCTGTTCCAAACATGCTCAAGATTCAATTCATAACTCAAAATTACATCACAGTTCTAATACTGGGTACTGTATTTATTTACTTAATTCCAATCTCATCATTCGCCACAATAAAAATGAACTATACTGACTGCTGGATATATGCAAAACAACACAATTCTAACTAAAGATTTTATATATATATATATATATATATATATATATATATATATATATATATATATATATATATATATATATATATCAAACATAACTTAACAAAAATGCAGAAATAACAAAATTATCCTAAACTACTATGCACCTAAGCTACTATGCAATTACGTGACAATATGTAAAAATCCTAAACTAAACATGATATGACAGATGCAAACCTAACTTAATGAGCCTAAATATGCAAACATGAAAATAATTCCCCCAAACTTGACAAGTACAATGCCCTCATTGTATAGATATAGAAATAAAAAGATGAGGACTTCCCTGTAATCACTTTAAGCCTGGGATGGTGGTGGTGGTTGTTCTTCTTAATCAGAGTCATTTGGTGGGAACCTTGGCATAGGCATGGGCTGCTGGTATGGGAATTGGGCAGTTGGATTAAAGCTCTGGAGCGTCACGTTCAATGAAGCGAAAGACGTATTCATATCTTTAAACATGTGGTCTTGCCTCGCTGTGAGTCGGCGCATCTCTCGGCATGCTTCCTTGTTGTGCTCATCCACTTGGCGTTGAAATGCAAGAAACTGAGGGCTAGATATGGCGTCAGAATGTGGGGCCTCCTCTGTTCCTTTCTCTCCCATCGTCGCATCCTCTTAAAACTCAGCATCATCCAAGGTGTCTTCAGCGTCAGCTTCATCCTCCGAAGATGAGGGAAATATAAAGCCTACTCCTCTTGGATGTGACTCACCCCCTGCCCACACTGCATACCGTGCAATCATTCTGGAATCTAGTAGCTGAAGTAGTATCTGAGTGGGTTCATCATCGGACTATCTAAGACCCGCTTGTCGCCCAAGAAATTTCCTCGTAAGCATCGTCGAAATGAAAATTTGATTATAGCCCCGACGTTGATGATGAAATCTTTCACAATTACATATAAAAGTAATGCCTTTTCTTTGGTCACGTCTGATGTGTGTGTGGACAAAAATAGCTTGGCACACAAGAATGCGTACCATATCTTCCCATACCTACTGAGATCCTTGCTGTGAAAAACTGTGCCTCCTTTCTGACCCATGATCCATGTTGTACCCGGCTTAGTCATGTCCTTCAGAATAGCCTCAAAATTCGGATCGTTGTCACGTAAGTGAGCATACTGGCAATGTCTCGGTACTCTCAACTAGTAATAAGTGTTGATTGCATCGGCACTGAACGGAACCAATCTACCCCGCATAAAAGCGTTGAAAGGGGCCTTGTCCTTGGCATTCGTATAGAACTTTTTGACCACGTTGACAACTGCGGCCTCAGGTTCCTCAATGAACTTGTTCCACCCTTGCTGATATATTTGCTGCATCATCTCCCCATCCACATGATCCGGTGCCATCCCCCACTCCCGTGTAAGTGCTTTAGTCACCATGTAGTCGTAACGGTCGGCGGCAGTGGCACTTTTGAATTTGCGTCAGTCAAAGGTTCGTGTCGGTTATGCGGGCCTTGAGCTTTCTCCCCTTTGTCATTTTGATGTGGGTTGAGATGCCAGTGAATTGATGAAGCCTTAACACAACTATTTCCCCCCCCCCAAACTTAATGATTGTGCTTCAACTATGGTGCTAGGAATGGAAGAATTAGAAAACAAGGCACTCTCTCTCAATTGCTATACACTTACCTCAATGAAAGCCCTAATTCGTAGCTATAACAGGTGGAGTTGAGAGTATGTGGTGAATAAGGGTTATGAGGGAGTGAATTTATAGAAATGGTGTGAAGGAAAGGCTTGAGGGTTGGAGTAATGGAATGAAGTAGTGGATGTGTATGTTAATGTAGTGGGAAGATGGAGTGTAAGTTGCCAAAACGTGGGTATACGATGATGAAGGTGTGGTGGAAGTGGAAATTTTAGTTGGGGGAGAAGTAGTGGGCACCAATTTGTAACTGTCGAAAATTAATTGCTGCTTCAACTTTTGGACCCCCGCCCCGTCAAGGGGTACTATGCTTATTAAGCCCGCCTCGGCGGGCATGCACACTGTAATTGGAATTAGGAGACCCCCACCTCGGCGGGGGGTATAAGGCATTGGGGCCCGCCCCGACGGGGATGTACACTACAATTGGGTTCTTAGCTCTTCTTTTCTTACATGCTACTCCACTTTATGATCATTTTAAGATCCTGCAAGACCATGAAACATAAATGTGAGTAGATTGTTAGCATGATGGATAGAATATCATGAACATGCAACTTAACTAATTAGTATATGAACTTATTCTATATTACGAATTATGCTAAACTATAATTTGACGGTTATGAATAAAAATATGAAAAATAAAAGTACGATTGGGTTGCCTCCCAATTAGCGCTTGATTTTAAGTCGTTCAGTCTGACTACTCCCTATTTTATGGTGCATCAGATAATGTGATTGCGATGACATCCATGTTGGATTCGCCACATGTAGACACTTGAAATTTTCTGTACACATGTCACTAACATTGCAGGAGGACAGATTCGTCTTTCAAGAGGGAACCCTAGAAGACAGTTCATATCCAGTCCGGATACTACTAAAAGTTCAGCATCAACCCCGGAGTAAACACCGGGAGTAATAATTCCACCCTCGGAGATAACCCCGAGGCATGCAGATCCAATACCGAAACACACACTGGAGAAGACCGATTAATCTCAGAGATAACCCCGAGGCATCCAGTCTCAGTCCCAACCATGGGAATAGCTACCAACCTTAGCGATAACCCCAAGGAATGCAGTTCCGGTGATAACCTCGGAAATGCTTGTTTAAAATGCAAGCAGCTTCAATCTCGGTGCTCACAACGAGATACTCGGTACCAAACCGGATATAACACCGGGAGGACAGGCATACCTCAGAGATGACACTGAGAACCTTCAACCATTGCAGCAGTCCAATCTCAGAGATAACCCTGAGCAACGTCTGCTTTATTATCCCAAACCGGAGATAACCCCGGTGAGGGGCTAAGTCGTCATCTCGCCATCATGACGCCACATCACGTCGTCTCAACATTTTAGACATACATTTCTACACAGCAATGTCACATAAAAGCCCAGAAGAACCAATCCCGAGTGACTATTGCGCAGGATAACGGATAGAATTTGAAGATGAAGATCGAACGGCATCGTCCCATCTTCATGACTTCGTACAACATCTAATCCCATGTCATTGCGTAACTCTCAACAACAGCGGTCCAAAATAGGTCCTATATACCTCAGTCGGATGCCCGGATTGCAATTTTGAAAGTTTGAGTGGACATCATGTTGCCCGCGTGCACGTACTACGAGACGTCGCGACCCGCAAAACCCTGGGCAAACCGGGTAGCCTCTGGTACACCTGCGACTCCAGCCGTAGGTACACCTGCGGCTCCACCCTCTATAAATAGAGGGCTTGGGGTAGCCATTTTAAGAAGAGAAAGAGCGAGGAAGCCCTATCCAATTTACTCTGTACTTGCAATATACTTAGTGCTTTCCCATTTTAAACACCTGTGAGCTCACATATAGCTATTTTTGTACCTATAAAAGCCAGTGTTTATATACTTTAAAGATATAGAAGTCTTCTTTGGCAGCCCATTGTAAGCCTTCTTACACACTTTAAAGCCTTTCTCTCCATCTTTGCACACACCCTTCTTTAAGTTAAGAGTCGTGCTGCGTTTGTTTGCCCGGACTTCGGTCCGTGGTTTTATTTTAGTTTGTATATATATATATATATATATATATATATATATATATATATATATATATATATATATATATTAACTGTTGTCGGACTTTGTTCGATGAGCCTAGATTTTATATTCGGTGCGTTTATTTCTTTAATATATATATATTTATATATATTAACTGTTGTCGGACTTTGTCCGATGAGCCTGGATTTTATATCCGGTGCGTTTATCGCTTTTATATATATATATATATATATATATATATATATATATATATTTACATTTCGTCCCACCTGGAGTTTACTTCGTGGTGGTTGGTCGTTTTTACTGCTTTCTGTACATTTCGTCCCGCCTGGAGTTTCCTCCGTGGCAGTTGATAGCTTTTACAGCTTTATTTATATTTCTGATCCCCCGTAGAGGTGCTTCGTGGTTGGTGATCATGTCTGTATATATATATATTTACGACTTTTATATATATACCTGCCTACTGCGTTTATATCAATTGCGACATCATGTGAGCCTAGGAATCATGTGATCACAGATTCAGTCCACTGAATCTAGATTCGGTTCCCGTGATGGACCTTTTCAGCTGTAAGCAGCTTGTAAATTTATCTGCGATGTCTGAATTACCTCAGATGGTTTTCATACCCACGAGGAGTTCAACACCTTTTGTACATTATTTTCATACAGATGCCTCGCATCTGTAAAATAAAATTAATCCAGCCGAATACGGAATAAAATGGAAGTATCAAAGGCCTCAATTACTATTGAGTACAAGGGTTTGAAAAAACCTCTTTTCTAAAAACATCACTCCTATATCTTGTTTAAAACTGAATTTTTACATAAATTCAAACCATTTGTATATAGGTGCAAACGAGGCATATCACTACTTCCAAAAAATAGCACATTGACCCACACACACACACATACATTCAGATAATAGTTTCTTGAAAAGTGGCATTCACCGTGGCAGCCCGGATGTCGGGGGGCTGCCTAACACCTTCCCTCCGCATAAGCAAGTCCCCGGACCCTAAATGAATCTCGGTTTTACTGACCCATTTAGTAGTGTCACATCACTGGGTCAATGTGCAAACCTTTTCTCGGTTGTGTTGGTACAACCAGTTAAAAAATCAACTGGTGACTCTTACAGTCCAATCGTTGACATTACACATGTCGAACCTTTTTCATTTGTTTTTTCAAACAAATCTCACATAAAATGAGAACACAAAAAAATAGGTAGCGAAAAGGGACAAATAAAAATCCCGACGTCGACAGGTGGCAACTCTGCTGGGGACTCCAGTAAGAGGACTTAAGCCGCTACTACAATCTTTTCAAAACTATTATCTGCTTGTGTGTGGATGTTGCAATTACATTTATGATGAATGTGTACGAATGCATTTCCTTATTGCACTTAGTGCTTCGCACCATATCTGCTTGTGATATTAGTGCTTCGCACATGTCATCATTTTCACACGGTGAGACGTGATGTATGTGAATGTATGTCGTGTGGTCCCTCCATCAGGAGGCTATCCCGTTGGTGTTTGATTACTGGACTAGTATGAAGACTAATTCCACGAGGCTCAGGAATGGCACCACCCAAATTCTCTCCAGTTGAAAGACCAGATTTAATTCCCGTCGAGTAAATTGCGATGATTTGGGAACCTTCATGCCAAAAATCTGCGAGAGTAACCTAAGATAGGTCAGCCTCTGATAAACCCAATACGGAGGAAAGTCTCTTCATGCTTTTGCATTACTTACAATATTTATGCCATATTCATGTAATGAGAGATATGAAGAAACGTGTATACACACATATTTAAAATTGACATGCTATTACGAACAGCTAACATCCGTTTTTGTAGGATAAAATTCCTAAAATGAACACATCACATAGCATGTTAATTTACATTCCCTAAAGACTAAACTATGCAAGCCTTTCGCAGGGAATCCATCGGACCGACTACCCGGTCAAAATCTAAAAAGGTCGCGGGCCTACATCCAATTATGTCGTCATCCGACCAGACTGACCTTAATCCAGTTTCTCGCAAGGAATTCTTCGGATTAAGCAAACAAATTACAGATTTGGTTGTTCTGCTTAAAGAACTACAACAATCTACGCAGGGTCCAAAAATACCCGTACATACTGAATCCTCTACACAAGGGGGAGCCCAGGTCGTTACAATACCTGAACTGCAGTTAGATACGACCAACAAAATTCATGATGACACCCATCTCACAAGAGATCTAGACACCGGTGACATCAAAAAGAAAGTTCTTCAGATGGAAGAGACCCTTCGCGCTATCAAAGGAATTGGAGCACACGGGAGTGTTTCATATGCTGACCTTTGTATATTCCCTAGTGTTCATTATCCAGAAAAGTTTAAAACTCCTGACTTTGAAAAATATGACGGGTTAGGAGATCCTTATACCCATTTAAAGGTATTCATTAGAGAACTTGGATCTTATGCAGAGGATGAGAAGCTCAAAATACAGCTGTTCCAAAAAAGTCTGACTGGAGAAGCCCGTTCATGGTATACCAGATTAGACAACTCCAAGATCCATAGCTGGGAAGAGCTAGCACACGCTTTCCTCACTCAATATAGCTTTCAGTCTCAAATGGCTCCTGACCGGTATCAGATTACCAAGGTCAAGAAATAATCAAATGAATCTTTCAGAGAGTATGCTCAAAGGTGGAGACGTCTGGCTGCCCAAGTTATTCCTTCCATTACAGAATCAGAAATGGTCATGACCTTCATGGACATACAAGGAGCTCCTTTCTATGAAAGAGTGTTAGTTGGCATCGGTAAACCATTTTCTGAAATGATCAAACACGGGGAGATGGCTGAGATGGGATTGAAGTCAGGAAAGATTCAAGACCTAGCTACCCTTAAAGTTGTTGCTGAGCACATCCAGTCTGGAAATTATATAAACAACCCCCGGAGGGTCCATAAAAAGAAAGAGGAAGATGTCTCCTTGATACTGCAGGGTCAAAAAGTCAAACAGAACATGCCTGTTCAAAGGAGAAGTTACACTCCCTTTCAAACTCAGCCTTCAAATCCTCCATTGCCAAAAGGTGGAGAAGTCAAATGCCCTCGAGTGTTCACACCCTTAGTGGACTCCCTCGAGAACAATCTTACTCTTCTGACAACACAGAAGAAAATTACGCATCTTCTTCCACCAGCCAGCCCTAATGGACGGGGTTTCAATGCTGCTAAGAAATGTGCATATCATGCCGGGGCACCTGGACATGATACTCAAGATTGTTGGGCCTTGAAACATAAGATCTAAGACTTGATAGGCAATGGGGAAATCGTGGTTACCAAACCAGATCAACCTCATGTACAAGATAACCCTCTACCTCAACACAAAGAGGAAGAGGTCAACATGATAAATTGGAGCAATGGACAAAGTTCTAATTTCAGTGGCGAGTCATATCAAACCACCAAAGACGGTGTTGACAAATGGGATTATGCCAAGTTCCAATTCACAATGGATCGTAAGATGAAAGCTCTATGTAAACAGATCGATCAATTGGCAGAACTGGTGACCTACCAGCATCAAGTTACATGCCAATTAGTAAGCCAAGAGCATGCTAGTCTCCTTCCTCTTGTCAGGAATATTCCTTCGTCCCCTTCAAAAAGTGAAACTTTGGAGGAAAAAGTGGCAAAGAGAGTGAATGCCAAAGCTTATCGTGATTTTGCCAACAGAAGGGAATTCACACATCTGGGCCAACCCATGGAGGAAATCCTTCAGATGCTAATCAATGAAGGAAGGATCAATTCCCTTCTACCTCCAATCAACCCCCGTTCAGGACGGTACAATTCTAATAGAGTATGTCAATATCACTCCCATTCTCGCGGTCACAGCACAGAAGAATGTTGGGCACTCCGCCACCTTATCCAGAATCTCATTGACAGTGGTGTCTTGCAACTAGCAGATAATGATACTGTGCTATGTGGGAGTGAGAATATCTGTCCTACTAAGTGGAAGGGATTTATAGCAGTTATCTCTGCAGAGGCTGATGAAAATATCAAGCCCCTCACTATACCAACCATTCAACTCAGAGGAAACAACAATCCTTTGAAAGTGGCCGCTCCCGAGCCAATTAACTTACCATGCAGAGCACAATATCCTATTGTTAGCTTGCACACAGTTCCGTGGAATTATGGAGAAGGTGAAGGATCCACCTCACATACAACTGCTACAGTGTTGAAGGAAAATCCATTATATCTTTCCCAATGGGTGATGAAATCTACCATCAAATTAAAGGGGAAAATACCCATGGAGAAGATTGAAAAATTCCTTCGCACTATGGGTCATCACGAAGCCAAGGTGGTTCTAAGCATGAGAGAAGCTCCACACCAGATTTCAATTTTGGACTTAGTACTAACTTTCGAGGATCACCGGAAGATCTTATTGAAGGTTTTAGAAGACGCCTATCTACCAGAATCAGTGGATACAGAAAAGTTTTAACACTTGGTTGATCACATTTTCAACAACAATATGATATCCTTCACTGGTAACGATATACAGCCTGAAGGGACCAGTCATTGCAAGTCGTTACATATTGTGGTCTTATCCTCCGGATATATGCTGGCTGAAGTATTGATAGATGGAGGCTCATCTCTAAATATATGTCCATACGCCACATTGTTGAAGATGAATGTTAATCTCAACCGAATCTGGGGTAGCCATACAGTCATCAAAGCTTTTAACGGAGCCCGCCAGAATTCGGTCGGAGTAATTGAGCTGCCAATCGAAATTGGTCCCCATACATTCTGCATATCTTTCCACGTGCTTAAGATAGATTTGGGATACAACATGCTCTTGGGAAGACCGTAGATTCATATGGCTGGGGCAGTCCCCTCCACCCTTCATCAGCAACTGAAATACATTATTAACAATAGCCTAGTCACGATCAATACTGAACCGAAGTGTCCTCAACATGGGGACATGCCATTCATCAACGCTAATGCAGATGTTGAGCCGGTCAGTTTTCATGCCTTGGAAGTGAGCAATACTCAGTACCATGCTATTGGAACGACATTGCCCGTACCCAAGATCTCTGCCGAAGTAATGTCGGCTACTCAGGAAATGATGTCCTTGGGTCATCAGCCAGGACAAGGGCTGGGTAAATATCACCAAGGTATTAAATACCCCATTCAAGTAGCCTGGCAAACTGGGACAGTTGGACTAGGCTATTTTGCCAGTTCTAGTCAGAAGAATCCTCATAAGCGTCCTCAGATTCCTTCAGCTTCAACCACGAGGCATTTATCTTTGCCTTTAAACTCTGAGTCCGCACAACCTCCTGTAAAGGTGGCTAACATGATGGCTATGCTATTTTCCAAGCCAGTGTCATTCAAAGCAAAAGAAATCTTTGTTCCCGATCCCGCAGTGGAAGAAGAGAAACAAAGAATTAAGCAAAACGTTGTCCGGATAATGTCAGACATACGCATCATCGTCCATGATGAGCATACAAATAGATACACCCCAGACGATGATTGCCTAGACGTATTGGCCATCATTCGGGAAGAATAGGATGATAACAACTCCTCTATCAATGCAGTCCACTCGGACTTTATCCTTGCCAATTGGAGCAGCATTCCTTGCATTGGTCGATAAGGGTAAAGCGGGCAGAAACTCTTTCTGCCCTGTAGATATCATAACTGCTTACTTTTCTGTACAATATTAGCAGTTTATTTTATTAGTACATGCTAACACTGTGTATGATCAAAATGTTTTATATATACTAAGTGAAAACATATTTTGTTTCAGGACCCTGAATTTAGATGTGCCTGTACTTGCTGATATGGTGCCTCTTCTCCATAAGGATTATACCTTTGATGTAGAGATGAATTCAGCCTTGATGGAAATACATGAGGACATTGAGGTGCCTCTAGAAATTTAAGAATGGGTCAACGACAAACCTAAACCCAACCTTGATCAAACCACTTCCTTCAATCTTGGAACCATAGAAAGCCCTAAGTTAATCCAGATTGGTTCAGACCTTACCCCAAGCCAACGAAATGACATGGTTTCACTATTAACCCAATTCCAGGATGTGTTTGCATGGTCTCATGAAGACATGGTGGGTTTGTCCACTGACATTGTTCTTCATCGCCTTCCCATTAAAGAGGAATTCAAGCCAGTCAAGCAAAAGCTTAGGCGATTGAAACCTGAGTGGAGTTTAAAGGTGAAAGAAGAAATTATGAAATAATTTCAAGCTGGCATCATCATGGTATCTACATATCCTGAGTGGATATCCAACATCGTGCCCGTGCCTAAACCTGGAGAAAAGGTGTGAGTTTGCGTGGATTACAGGGATTTGAACAAAGCTTGCCTTAAAGAGAGCTTTCTTGTGTCATTCATCCACATTCTCATTGACAATACTGCTCAATACAGCATGTACTCCTTTGCTGACTGCTTTGCGGGGTACCATCAGATCATGGTTGTTGAGGAAGATCGTGAGAAAACTACTTTTTTCACTCCTTGGGGAACCTTTCGCTATAGACGGTTGTCATTCGGCCTCATCAATGCCGGAACTACCTATCAACGAGCTATGATGGCTCTCTTCCACGACTTAATGCATAAAGAGATAGAGATCTACATGGATGACATCATTGTCAAATCCCGAAAAGAGGATGACCACTTAGACCATCTCAAAAAGCTATTCAACATGTTACGCAAGTACAACTTGAAGTTGAATCCAGCGAAGTGCACCTTTGGCGTTAAATCAGGCAATTTGCTAGGATTTCAAGTCAGCCATAAAGGGATTGAGCTGGATCCTACCAAAATCCAAGCCATTATGTAAATGCCCATTCCTCAAACAGAGAAGGAAATATGGGGATTTTTGGGAAGAATCAACTTCATTAGCAGGTTCATTTCTCAACTCACAGCAAACTGTGAGCCTATCTTCAAGCTGTTAAGGAAGAACTCCTCCATGAAATGGAACGACGAGTGCCAAAAAGCCTTCCTTACAATCAAAGAATAGCTAGTCAAAGCTCCCATTTTGGTACCATCCAGAGATGATGGTCCTCTATTCATGTATCTATCCGTAAGTGACAATGCCATGGGCTGCATGCTGGGACAGAAAGATGATAGAGGCCAAGAACAAGTTATCTATTACCTAAACAAAGATTCAGCAGCAGTGAACACAAGTACACTCTGATTGAGAGGACTTGTTGTGCTTTAGAAAGAGCTTCCATGAGGTTAAAACATTACCTCCATGTTCACAACAACCCATCTCATATCCCGCGTGGATCCTCTCAAATACGTGTTCAGCAAACCCACGTTAAATTGTCGACTATCCATATGGCAGTTGATCCTACAACAATTTGACATCGTCTACATGACTCAAAAGTCCATTAAAGGTCAAGGGATTGTGGATCAACTAGCCGCTTCACCTACAAGGGATTTCAAACCCTTGGAGACATACTTCCCCGATGAAGGGGTCATGACAGTTCAGCAACACCATCAGTACAATACACTCCATGCATGGAAGATGTATTTTGATGGAGCTGTTAATACGGAAGGTTCTGGAGCTGGAGCAGTTCTAGTATCCAGTACGAGGGAGCAGTATCCCGTCGCCGTCAAATTATAGTTTGTCAGCACCAACAATATAGCTGAGTATGAAGGCTGTCTCGTGGGGCTAAAACTTGCCCGTTCAATGGGCATCAGGCGGTTAACTATCTTTGGAGATTCGGAGTTAGTGGTCAGACAATCCACGAGAATCTATCAAACCAAAGAGCTACATTTGATGCCTTACCATCGGTAGGTTTTGAAGATGGCTTTGGAATTCGAAGAAATCTCCTTTCTACATATTCCTCGTAGTAGGAATGATTTTACAGATGTATTAGCAACTTTGGCCTCCTTGATACACATCTCTGACAAGGGATATTTGCCAAGCATCATAATTGCCCTGCACAAAGCACCAGCTTATGGGAACTACGTTGGAGAAGTATCGGATGAGCTGCCTCCCATCCAATATCCTCAATATCAGCATATCAAGGAGTAACTACATGACGGATCTACACCCACTGAAGCGAACCCTACTGAGAAGAGGCAGATCCATCGACTTGCTATGAAATTCTATCTGAGCGGAGATGCACTCTACAAGAGAGATGCAGGACTTGGTCTCCTCAGATGCCTGGATAAGGATCAAGCTCAGAGACTCATGATGAGATCCATGGTGGAGTCTGTGGCCCACACATGGGTGGCCCCCTCCTTGTTAAAAAGATCCTCAGGACGGGACATTATTGGCTATCTCTCAAAGCTCACTGCGATGACCACGTTAGGAGATGTTATCAATGCCAGATTCATGGGAATGCTATCCACGCCCCTCCAAGGGAGCTCCACAATATGAGTTCGCCTTGGCCCTTCTCAATGTGGGGAATGGACGTGATTGGGCCCATTGAGCCTAAAGCTAGTAATGGACATCGATTCATCTTCACCATGATTGACTACTTTACCAAGTGGGTAGAAACAGCCTCCTTCCTCCTTCCCCAGGGTTCCCAAAGAAGTCATCATTGCCTTCATTAAAAATAATGTCATTTGTCGATATGGACAACCAGAGGTGATTATATCAGACAATGCTAAGAACCTCAACAACAAAATGATGGAGGAATTATGCAGTAAATTCCACATCCAACATCTTTACTCCGTCATCTACCATCTAAAGATGAATGGTGCTATTGAAGCGGCTAACAAAAACATCAAGAAGATCATGCAAAAGATGTCCGCCAACCACAAAGGATGGCCTGACTTATTGCCTCTTACTCTGTTAGCCTACAGAACATCAATGCGCACTTCGACTGGGGCAACCCCCTACGCATTAACCTATGGGATGGAAGCAGTACACCCTATAGAAGTAGAAATGGAATCCCTCAGAGTGTTGATAGACGCTCAGCTGGATGAAGACCAATGGGTATAAGACAAGTATCACCAATTATCTCTGATAGACGAAAGGCGAACCGCGACTATCTTCCATGGTCAGTTATATCAACAAAGGATAGCCAGATCCTACAATAGAAAAGTCCGGCTACGGCAGTTTAAACAACATGACTTGGTTTTGAAGAAGATCATTGACAACCAAGATCAATCCAAGGAAAAATTCGCTCCTAACTAGGAAGGCCCGTTTGTTGTCAAGGAAGTATTGATAGGAGGTGCTCTTAGATTACAAGAAATGGACGACGATGAATTTCCACAGCTTATCAACTCGGACACCATGAAACGGTACTATGTCTGAAGTTACCATCAAGCAAACATCCTGGTGTTGGATCATCAGATCATCAGTCATTCCGGTTCTTTAACCCTTTACCACATACAATTCTTTATCACACTTTGCCCCTCAGGGAAACATACCTTTCAATTCAATAGCCTGGCTTCTCTCATACAACTTAGGTCATCCCACCGTGGATTGAACCTCTCGCGTTTACAGTTTGGCTACCCATACATGGGATCAAACTTTTCACACCTACAGTTTATCCTCAACCTAGGATTAAAATTTCTCTTCCCCGTATTTTGACATGCACATGGGATTGTGCTTTTCAACTCACCCAGAGGGGTGAACTACGTCGACATGATCCCCTTGATACACGGGAGTACATAGATAACCATATTCTATATGGCACGGTCGCAATAAACAAAAAACAACAAAAACATTTCTACCCTTTTCTAAAAAAATAAAAACCACAAAAACACTTCTACAACCTTCTTCATCAATAAAGTTTCTACATCCATCTGCCTTTCTCAAATAGCGTTGAACCTCTTACACTAGGTTCGAACTACGCAGACCTGATCTCCTCTTTAATAGGAGTACGTAGGCAGCCATTCATAGTTCGGTCGAACCCCCTACCAAAACACAAACCTTTGTCAACGGTACTGAGATCAAACTTCAATCTACCCATTTCATTGGCTTCAAACCAAAGGGATGGAATTAACCAACCTCTCCTCGAAAATAGTAGATTCAGCGACCATCTAAGCTATGGTTGGTCCTCAAAGAGCAACACGAATCAATAAGAGATGGAATTAACTAGGCTCCTCCTAAATAGGGGTACTGGTGACCATCTCTGGTGCGGTAAATTTCAGAGAGGAAAGCCACACTCCTCTCCACATTTCCATACAGAAACCAGTCCCAAAACATCCAAAAGATGGTAGGGATACACAAAGATCCATGATCCATTCTGAACTATCCAGAGACAACTCAATGTCCATCCAGCAAGGAGGAATTCAGAATACATCATGATCACAAGCCCTGAAGAAGCAGGAAAACTATCAAGCAGATATCAGAGCATATCTAAAAGGGAAGTGGTCAAAAATATATTTTCCTGCTATATATAATGTTATTTGATATATACAATGTAAACTGTACATGACAAAATGGATAAGCTAGTATGTGCAGGAAAATACAAGCCCATCTACAAATCGGTGTATATGCGAGCTAACAAGCCCAACATGGCATCCCTCTCTGAAGAAGGAGGCAAAGCTGTGGTCTCCTGTACGAGGATATCCACACGACCCAATAAATTTGCAGCCATCTACATGGTGACCATGTGCTCATCAATGTACGTGCTCATCTCTACGATCATGCCAGTGGTCAGGGACCTCACTGCAATACTATCTGTGACGGCTACATCCCGACCAGATATGGCACTATCCCGCTCAACTATCACTGTATCTCTTGTTGATCTAGTCTCATCCCACTCAATAACAGTGGTATCTCTATGAGCCAATGCCTCGTCTCTCTCTAACAGAGTTGCGTCTCTCCCATCAAGGGCAGTCAACATCAAAGATCGAGCCTGATCTCTCTCAAAGGTCATCAGATGAAGACGCTGCTCAAAGTACTGTGCTGAATCACGACAGTGCTGGTACTGGGAGAATCTAAAAGAGATGTTGGCAACCCAACACCTAACTCCTCCTTGGTGTGAGAATCAATGTCCTCCATGGGCTCTCCACCATCTGAGTTAATACTCGGCAATGTGGATACTACCTTAGCCGGTGCAGTCTCTGTCTCTATCCATGCAGAATACTCTGTAGAATAACCTGGATGACTAATAGAGAAAGCGGCTATCTCGTGATGATCCCAATATGCATACACACGGGGTCGGTCCTCTACTGAAAGATAGAGAAAAGCTAAACGCTGGCCCAGTGCTCCCTCGAAAGGATGAAAATCCTGAAACTGGCCAAACTGTGACATAACGGCCAGTGGATGGTAAGTAGTCATGCCCCTCAAACCAGCCAGAGGGATGTAATCAATGCCCAAAACATGAGTAATAAAGCTGTAAGGTGAGCTGAGCCCTGAGCACAGCAATATACTAAATGGGTCTTCGATCCCAGCTAAGAAAGCGGACCAAGATGTAGCATTCGTACACTCCGTAGGCTGAAATGAATATGTCATGACTATATCATGGGTGAAGCAATACCCATGCCGTCTGAAAGTGCCAATCAGTCTCAGGTGTGACATAAACCACACGTATAGCATGACCAAACTGCCCGTAAATACTCCTGTCGGATAAGTGTAGCAGTATATAGCTGACCTCAATGTCTCGGCTATAATCATAGGTATGATGGTACTACCCTCCCTTAGAGCTCTCACCACCATGATAACTCCTATGTCCAACTCATCCATATACAGTGGCATGTAGACATATGACAGTATGCACAATAGCAGTACATCAACCCTGGCAAGAAGCCAATGAGCCTCCGATGTGGTGAAATCCCCGGAATGTCGTCTATAACTATCCTCAGAGCCAAATCTGTCAAACAGAAAACGTTGGGATATAACATGGCCAGATGTCAACTCATCCTGCACTACTCTACGCCTCAATCCAGTGAGGGTCATGAACCGTCGACTCATGTCCCCCAAAGCCATATGCACGCAACGTTTGTCCAGTGGCAGCATCGTCAACCGTACATACCTTTTCTGATGGTGACATGCTATCATACCAAGATCACATACCAGATACCACTAATAATGGTGGGGTATGATCAATACGGCTAACTGTCGAAGAAGACATCTGCACGGGCCGTGTCATAAGACCATCCAGGGGTCAATGCTGAATATCTCTGGACATACATATATATGCATAACATGATACATGCATTACAGATAATAGATGGAAATATGATATAGGGAATGGAAAAACTATACATACATTCCTAAGTATATCATCATCTAATACATCATCTCTGTACAGCTACAAATACAGGGAAATGAGGCACAAACGCCCTACTACTAACAGAGGCCTATCAAAAGATATAGCGAGAATGGGGCACAGCCACCCAATAGCTAACAGAGACCTATCAAAAGAAATAACGAGAATACACATCAGAAGAAGACAATGGTGTCGATGTCCACATCATCAATCCTGTCCACCTGATGTAACTCCTTTTGAGTCACTGGATCTCTATCAACAAGGATATCAGGCCTATACAAAGGAGGATCTACGTCGGCAAAACCAAATGGGTCATCTGAGGGGCCAGTACCTGAGCTGGAAGGATCAAACGAATTTGCCTCTACCAGATCTCTGCCCAAATGCTGGATAAAAATATGTACCTAGTCTAACTGTCAGGTTAAACTGTCAATCTATGTCACATGAGTTGGATCTCGAACACAGGCTAGCCAATCCGTCATCATCACGAATCCTGGAACCATATCCCCCATGAACTGAGTGGCGCGGGTCTGGGCTCCAATAGTCCATGGGAACCACCAACGCTAGAATACATCCTGAGTACAAGGACCCTCTGATAATGCAAAACTGTCAACACCCAACAATGGGATATCAATGACGGGTGACTGCGACACAGGCCAATAACATCTGGCAGGAGGCAATATCGGCATATGGATCTCCCCTGTGGTGCTCCTAATAGCACACTCTCCTAAATAGAGCTCCCAGCCTCCATCCGTGAAGAGAAGAACTCTCCTAATGGAAATCATGTACTCGACTCCAGTCAGGTACCCATCCTCAAAATTGATGGCCAAATGTTTCCTAGAATAGGGAATCCATGTGATAATGTCAGCTGTCAACAACTCCAGCTGTAAGTGGCAGTGAGTGAAACCCTCAGCTACAGGGACCTCCGCCAATATAGACAAATGCCATTGTCGTCCTCGTGGATAGGTATCCAATCTTAACACACTCACTGGACGCAAGCATGTGAGCCTCTCATAGGCCCAAAACTGCCAACACAATGACAAAACATCTGCTGTCAGTTAACACTCTTAACCTATACATGGTAAATGACAAGAGAAGTACTCACCAGCAGAAATGGGTAAAATCCTATCCAAGCCTCCGTTAAACCCTGTGAGTGCATATGCATGCTCCTAAGGAAATAGGCGAAGGTGTAGGAACCCAATCATACTCTCCAATACGATCCATATGACGTGTGGCACTGATCAAAGCGAATGACACTGTGGAAGAGTTATCTACTATGAAGCAGCCCCTAATGATCATCAGGAACAATCGCCGAAGAATGCGATCCCTGACTCTAACATCATCTGGCATGGGCTCGCTCAATAGCCTACTCATAGCATCTATACTCAAAGGACCTGCACAGACAGTCCTGTCCTTGAGCGCTTCCGCCAGAACTCCTAATAAGGATCTGACGGTAGTAGGGGTAATATCCGCCATACAAGGCACTGGCACCCCTCCAAACTCCATACCTGTGATAAATCGCCAATCCACCAGCGTCATCATCACCTCACAGTCCAGCAAATGGAGCGACTGAGTCTGGTGAAACCACTGCTCAGACAATGACCTAAGGTAACCCCAGGGACAACGCCGGGGAAGGATGGAGAAGAATGCCCCGAATCCCCAGTCATGCACTACTGCTCTATAGTCGGGATGAAGAGCCTGATACATGGAGTGTATGCTGAACCAATTCCCTCAAGGTTGTGTAAAGTCGGGAACCTGCATACAATGCAGATCAACATCAAGACCCTTTAATCCTCATCAAATAGGAAAGAAGGAAGATCAAGTTCTAATGTCATACCTCGTTAGCATGAAAATACATCGAGGGATGTCTACTCAAGTCACCCAGAAGCTCTGGGTTTGCCACCTGAATACTCGAGAGGTCCCTACGTGAAACATGTGCAGCAGAAGTGGGGTCCATAACTGGAGCATCCTCCTCGTCCTTGACGTCCGGCATATTAACCAGGACTGGACGTATCACCGCCTCCACCAATCGATGAGGTTGTCTAATGGAACGGGGTCAAGGCACTTCAGAAGCCCTCCTCCGTACACCAGAAGTGGTCCTATGGGAACTACTCGGCTGATTCGGATCCATAATATCTGGACAATAAGTCTCCAAATTACCTCAGAAAGGGTGTGGTATTTTCTAACCTGGAGCTTTTCTAAATGCATCTTATGACTACATGCATGCATGCATTTACTTTAACATATAATAGAGTTAAAATGCATGACTACCCAATGCCTACATTTTGGAAAATTTTGCCATAGTCTCCTTTGTAAATAGGACTATTCATATGCACATAGGCATGACTAGGTGGCCATTCAATAGCGCACCTGCCCACAGTCATATACATACTATATGCATTAAAAATCAAAATCTTCAACACATAAGGTTAACCTCAATGCTAGGAGTACTTTGCCTTCTTACCTTATGCTCAAATGCCCTCAAATAGGATAAAAATAGCAGAAAAGGTGCCAATTTGACTGTCTCAAAAGTCAAATGTTTTCACATCATTATGTTCAGCATGGTTTAACACTAACATTTACTATGTTGAATACTTTTTATCAAGTCATTTGTGCATACATAATTACTACTATGTGTTTAGATGCATTTCATATGATAAGTCATTTTCTAACGGATAAAAATTGGAAAAAGTACATGTATACGTTACCAGGACAGTGTAGAACACTTTTACGGTGACAGAATTTGCAGAAAGACATCTGAACTCAGCAGATCTGAAGGAGGCTCTCAGATTTTTCTTCGTAATACAAGTTGAAAGTGACTTGTGAGACCAACCTGTAGGATATTAGTATCCACGGTTGGCCGCGGGTCCATCTGCGGCTGAAGCAGGTGTACCTGCGACACCCCTATGTGGGCCCTATCCCTCCGACTCGGTCCAATTCGAGTTACAAAGGAGTTTTTATAGACAAAAAAGGTCAAATCAGGAATAAGAACGTTACGCGATTGAGCAGAATAGCCTACAATCCTGGTCTTCTCAAATAGAACCTTGAGTCTGTACATTGGTATTCACCCGAGCACGAGGGATACTATGCCAATGATCTCTGTTGTTACAAAATACATTCGGTAATTCCTTGCACAGGTCCAATGCCGCCAGCTCCTGGTCATTACCCTAAAAACCAAAGTCAGTCCCCGACGGGGGTTACAACGTCAGTCCCAGACAGGGGTTACAACGTCAGTCACCGACAGGGGTTACAACATCAGTCCCCAGTGGGGGTTACTACGCATGTTTCCATTGATACATATATCAATGAAGGTCAAGCAAACTTGTCATCAGTTCAGGCGTTGGCAAGTAAACCCAATGTCGCATCAGAAATCATCCAATGATTGCATCAGTTGATACACACATCAATAAAGTCCAAGCAGCCTTGGCATTATCCCCAGTAGGGAGTTCATCCATTGATGTACACGTCAACAGAGGATCAGATGTATCCCCGCCGGAGGTTACAACGCGTGGTCAACCGTTGGTTCACACGTCAACGAAGGTCAGGCAACCCTGACAACATTTGTTGTTGACAGTAAAACCAATAGAACAGTGACATACTCTGGCGATACAAATGAGGAAAGGTCAACGTCATCTAGGAGGATTGATGATGGAATATGTTATACACATCCTCAAACAGACAAAGCTTTATTCCCACAGATCTCTTACACATAAGAGGCAATTCTTCGAAATCAAGTCTGTATCAAGGATTAAGGACTTTGGTGATAGCCCTAATGTCAACATCCTCAAAGATTTGGATCATGCACATCCAATCTAGTCATCATTGCCAATCCCCGACAGAAGCAACAGGGAGCCGGCAATCATCCCCAGCTTGTTGGAAAGCAATGCATATACATCATACACTTGCATCATATTGCTTTATATTATGTCATGTTTATCTTATTGCATTTCAAGTGTCTAGGATTCTTTATCCTACTCATGCATCGCATTGCATGAATATGATAAAGAGGGGCATCTACAGACACTCAAAATTTTTTATACATCTATCACTAACATTGCAAGAGGACAGATTCGTCTTTCAAGAAGTAACCCTGGAAGACAGTTCATATCCAGTCCGGATACTACCGGAAGTTCAGCATCAACCCCGGAGTACACACCGGGAGTAATAATTCCAACCTCAGAGATAACCCCGAGGCATGCACATCCAATACCGGAACACACATCGGAGAAGACCGATTAATCTTGGAGATAACCCCGAGGTATCCAGTCTCAGTCCCAATCATGGGTATAGATACCAACCTTGGCGATAATCCCAAGGAATGCAGTTCCGGTGATAACCCCGAAAATGTTTATTTCAAATGTAAGCAGCTTCAATCTCAGCGCTCACAACGAGATACTCAGTACCAACCCGAATATAACACCAGGAGGACAGGCACACCTCAGAGATGACACTGAGGACCTTCAACCATTGCAGCAGTCCAATCTCAGAGATAACCCTGAGCAACGTCTGCTTTATCATCCCAAATTGGAGATAACCCCGGTGAGGGGCTAAGTCATCATCTCGCCACCATGACGCCACATCACGTCGTCTTAACACTTTAGACATACATTTCTACACAGCAATGTCCCATAAAAGCTCAAAAGAACCAATCCCGAGCGACTATTGCGCAGGATAACAGATAGAATTTGAAGCTGAAGACCGGAGGGCATATAAGTTAATAGTGTTGACTGACAGTAGATGTTGCCTTTGTGTTAGCAGTTTTGTGCCTATGACAGGCTTACATGTTTGCGCCCTGTGAGCATGCTAGGCTTAGACACCTATCCACGAGGACGGAGATGGCATCATTCCATACTGGCAGAGGTCCCTGTTGCTGAGGGTTTCACTCATTGTCACCTACAGCTGGAGTTGTTGATAGCGGATGTCATCACATAGGTTCGTCCCATCTTCATGACTTCATACAACCTTTAATCCCATGTCATTGCGTAACTCTTGATAGCGGCGGTCTGAAATAGGTCCTATATACCTCAGTCGGATGCCCGAATTATAATTTTGAAAGTTCAAATGGACATCACGTTGCCCATGTGCATGTACTACGAGACGACGTGACCCGCAAAACCCAGAGCAACTCGAGTAACCTCTGGTACACCTGCGGCTCTAGCCGCAGGTACACCTGCAGCTCTAGCCGCAGGTACACCTGCAGCTCCACCCTCTATAAATAGAGGGCTTGGGGTGGCCATTTTAAGAAGAAAAAGAGCGAGGAAGCCCTGTCCAATTTGCTCCGTACTTGCAATATACTGAGTGCTTTCCCATTTTAAACACCTGTGAGCTCACATATAGCTATTTTTGTACCTACAAAAGCCAGAGTTTATCTACTTTAAAGATATAGAAGTCTTCTTTGGTAGCCCACTGTAAGCCTTCTTACACACTTTAAAGCCTTTCTCTCCATCTTTGCACACACCCTTCTTTAAGTTGAGAGTCGTGTTGCATTTGTTTGCCTGGACTTCGGTCCGTGGTTTTATTTCAGTTTGTGTATACATATATATATATATATATATATATATATATATATATATATATATATATTAACTATTGTCGGACTTTGTTCGATGAGCCTGAATTTTAAATCTGGTGCGTTTATTGCTTTTACATATATATATTTATATATATTAACTATTGTCGGACTTTGTTCGATGAGCCTGGATTTTATATCCGGTGCATTTATTGCTTTAATATATATATACTTATATATATTAACTGTTGTCGGACTTTGTCCGATGAGCCTAGATTTTATATCCAGTGCGTTTATCGCTTTTATATATATATATATATTTCGTCCCACCTGGAGTTTACTTCGTGGTGGTTGACCGTTTTTACTGCTTTCTGTACATTTCGTCCCGCATGAAGTTTCCTCCGTGGCGGTTGATAGCTTTTACAGCTTTATTTACATTTCTGATCCCCCATGGAGGTGCTTCGTGGTTGGTGATCATGTCTGTATATATATATATTTACGGCTTTTATATATATACTTGCTTACTGCATTTATATCAATTGCGGCATCATGTGAGCCTAGGAATCATGTGATCACAGATTCAGTGTATCGAATCTAGATTCGGTTCCCGTGATGGACCTTTTCAGCTGTAAGCAGCTTGTAAATTTCTCTGCGATGTCTGAATTAACTCAGATAGTTTTCATACCCACGAGGAGTTCAACACCTTTTGTACATTATTTTCATACAGATGCCTTGCATCTGTAAAATAAAATTAATCCAGCCGAATACGGAATAAAATGGAAGTATCAAGGGCCTCAATTACTATTGAGCCCAAGGGTTTGAAAAAATCTCTTTTCTAAAAACATCAGTGCAATATCTTGTTTAAAACTGAATTTTTACATAAATTCAAAACCTTTGTATATAGGTGCAAACGAGGCATAGCACTACTTCCAAAAATAGCACATTGGCCCACACACACACACACACATTCAGATAATAGTTTCTTAAAAAATGGCGGTCATCGTGGCAACACGGATGTCGGGGGGTGCCTAACACCTTCCCTCCGCATAAGCAAGTCCCCAGACCCTAAATGAATCTCAGTTTCACCGACCTATTTAGCAGTGTCACATCACTAGGTCTATGTGTAAACCTTTTCTCAGTTGTGTTGGTACAACCAGTTAAAAAACTAACGGGCGACTCTTACAGTCTAATTGTCGACATTACATATGTCGGACCTTTTTCACTTGTTTTTTCAAATAAATCTCACATAAAATGAGAACACAAAAAAATAGGTAATGAAAAGGGACAAATAAAAATCCCGACGTCGACACCACCCCAATAATGCTTCAACCGTTGACCGTTGACTTTGAAAGTCTCTAATGGGTTCCTACTATAGAGTTCAACGGCGCCATGTGAGAAAACTCTTTTTATGGTGAATGGTCCTGACCACCTTGATTTAAGCTTGCCTGGGAATAACCTCAACCGTGAGTTGAAAAACAGGACTGATTGCCCCGGCTCGAACGTTCTTTGTATGATTTTCTGGTTGTGCCATTTCTTGATCTTTTCTTTGTATACCTTTGAGTTCTCATAAGCTTGAAGTCAGAATTCGTCGAGCTCGTTTAACTGAAGTAGTCTCTTTTCACCCACAGCTGCTTGATCGAAGTTCAGTTTCTGAATAGCCCAGTAGGCTTTGTGTTGTAACGCCACAGGCAAGTGACATGCTTTTCCATAGACCAATCGATATGGTGACATACCAATTGGTGTTTTGTACGTAGTCCGGTAGGCCCATAGTGCATCGTCTAACCTGAGAGACCAGTCCTTTCGATTCGGGTTCACTACCTTCTCCAAAATTCTCTTCACCTCCCTGTTCGAAAACTTAGCTTACCCACTAGTTTGGGGATGATAATCTGTAGCTACTTTATGGTTGACCCCATACTTTGCCAAGAGAGCAGTAAACGATCTATTGCAGAAGTGACTACCCTCATCACTTATAATAACTCTTGGCGTGCCGAACCTCGTAAAAATATTTTTCTGCAAGAATTTAAGAACCACTTTGGCATCATTAGTTGGGAGTGTTATGGCTTCAGCCCATTTCGATACATAGTCAATCGCAAGCAATATATACTGATTACTGAACGATGATGGAAATGGCCCTATAAAATCGATGCCCCACACGTCAAAAATCTCAACTTCTAAAATTGTTTGTAGTGGCATCTCATTCCTTTTCGATATGTTGCCCACCCTTTGACATCTATCACAACTTTTAACAAATTGGTGGGCGTCTTTAAATAACATAGGCCAATAAAACCCGGCTTGAAGCACTTTTGTCGTTGTCCTCTTACTACCATAATGTCCCCCATACGCAGATGAGTGGCATTCATGTAGTATGTTCTTCATTTCATTATGGGGCACACACCTTCTAATCATCTTATCGGTGCACTGTTTGAATAAGTACGGCTCATCCCACATATACCACTCGACGTCATGAAGGAACTTCTTTTTCTGTTGTCGTGTAAGATCAGGGGGAAAAATGTTGCTTACTAGATAATTCGCAAAGTCCGCGTACCATGGAAATTCTATATTTATCCCAAACAGTTGCTCATCCGAGAATGACTAATTGATTACACACTTGTCCTCTTCCTTTTTACCCTGATTCTCTAGTCTAGACAAATGATCGGTGACTTGGTTCTACGTCCCCTTTCTATCCTTTATTTCTAAATCAAACTCTTGTAAAAGGAGGATCCATCTGATAAGGCGTGGCTTAGCATCTTTTTTCGAAATTAAGTACCGAATAGCCGAGTGATCTATATAAACTACTACCTTAGTCCCGATCAAGTATGCTCGAAATTTATCGAACACATACACCACTGCAAATAATTCCTTTTCCGTTGTTGTGTAGTTCAATTGAGTCTCCGTGAGTGTCTTACTTGCATAATACATGACATGAAATACCTTCTCTCGGCGTTGACCCAAAACAGCCCCAACCGCGTAGTCGCTCGCATCACATATTAATTTGAAAGGCATATTCCAATCTGGTGCGACGATTACGGGAGTTGTGGTCAACTTCTTCTTCAATAGTTCGAATGCCACTTTACACTCATCATCAAACTTAAAAATCGAATCCTTCTCTAAAAGACTGCACAAAGGTTTTGCAATTTTAGAGAAGTCCTTTATGAATCTCCTGTAGAACCCTGCATATCCTAGAAAACTTCTAATTCCCTTAACTGAACTCAATGGATGAAGCTTTTCAATTATTTCTAGCTTTGCTTTATCAACCTTTAATCCTTGAGCCGAGACCTTGTGCCCCAGAATTATGCCTTCTTCAACCATGAAGTGGCACTTTTCCCAGTTAAGGATCAAATTTGTGTATGTGCATCTTTGTAAGACCATTACCAAATTCTCCTGACACGCATCAAAATCATCCCCATCGACAGAGAAGTCGTCCATGAAGACTTCCACATTTTTCTCCACCATGTCCGAGTAGATGGCCATCATACACCTCTGGAAAGTAGTGGGTACATTACACAAGCCGAACGACATTCTCCTGAATGCGAATGTTCCGTATGGGCACGCGAACGTAGTCTTCTCTTGATCTTCAGGAGCAATGATGATCTGATTATAACCCGAATATCCATCCAATAAGCAATAGTACTCATATCCCTCTAATTTGTCCAACATCTGATCGATAAAGGGCAAAGGGAAGTGATCTTTGCGGGTCGCCTTATTCAACTTCTTGTAGTCCACGCAAACCCTCTAACCAGTCACTGTCTTTGTCAGAATTAGCTCATTGTTATCATTCTGTACCACGGTCATTCCTCCCTTTTTGGCACACATTACACCGGACTGACCCACTTACTGTCTGAAATCAGGTAGATGATACCCGCATCCAACCTTTTCAAGATTTCTTTCTTCATTACTTCTTTCATGATTGGGTTGAGCCATCTCTATTGCTCCACTGTCGGTCTTGCATCCTCTTCCATCATAATTTTGTGCATGCAAAAGGATGGGTTGATTCCCTTGATATCCGCTATTGTCCATCCTATAGCTGATTTGTGGTCCCTAAGCACTCTCAGCAACTTTTCTTCCTACAATTCGTTAAGTGCAGCAAAAATAATAACAGGTAAATAATTAGAATTTCCTAAATAAGCATACCTAAGATGTTTAGGGAGTGACTTAAGTTCAAGAGTCGGTGGCTCCTCCAAAGACAGTTTCATCCTTGTTGTGGCTTTTTCCTCCATGTGCAATGGTTCAAAGGGTGCTCTACATCTGCTAACTCGTGGCAGGGAGTCTAGCATCTGCAAGTAGTCCACAAATTTTGGATCATCTGATTCTTCATCTCCCAATATTGTCGTTTCCAATGGATCGTTAACCAAACTCTTGCCCATGTCTTTGCTAATTATATGATCAATGATATCCATCTTGAAACACTCTTCTTCATCCGTAGGGAATTTCATGTCCTTGAAAACATTAAATTTTACTTCGTGATCTTGGACCCTCATCGTTAGTTCTTCTTTTTGTACGTCGATGAGTGTCTTACCCATAGCCAAAAACGGTCTCCCTAGGATAATTGGGATGTTCTTATCTTCCTTAAAATCCAGAATTATGAAATCCATGGGGAATATAAACTTGTCAACCTTTACCAATATGTCCTCCACAATGCCTCTCGGGTACGTAGGCTTTGGAGCGGGTAAACCCAATTCTGTATAAACTGATAGCTACATAAGGTTCACACTTGCCCCCAAATCACACAAACATTTGTTAAATGCCATATTCCTAATCGTGCATGGAATGGTGAAACTCCCCGGATCTTTCAACTTCGGTGGCAACTTTCGCTGTAAAACCGCACTACACTCCTCTGTTAATGTCACTGTCTCAAAATCTTCCAACTTCTTTTTCCTAGACAAAATCCCTTTCATAGATTTCGTATAACTTGGCATCTGCTCTAGGGCTTCTGCGAACGGGATGTTAATTTGAAGTTTCTTAAAAACTTCCAAAAATTTTGCAAACTGCTTATTTAATTTCTGCTTTTGAACTCTTTACTGAAAAGGTGGGGGAGGATAAACAATTGGTTCGTTAACTGGTTTGTTCTTTTCCACTTGTTTTTCTTCCCCCGGTCTGTCCTCAGCCACTTTATTCTCACTTTCTATCTCAACTTCTTTTGCAACTGAATTTTCTATTTTCTAACCCTCAAGCTATTTTCCACTTCACAACATAATTGCCTGACATTGCACGTGATTACCTTTTGGATTTTTCTTTGTATCACTTGGTAATGTTCCTTGAGGCCTGTTATTCAATGCCAACGCTATTTGTCCCATCTGATTTTCTAAATTCTTGATGGCTATTGCTTGGTTTTTCATGGCTACCTCGTTGCTTGTTATATACTTTGATAGCAACTCCTCTAAATCTAATTTCCTCTCTTGATGTTGAATTGGTTGTTGTTGATTCTGAAATCCTGGGGGATACGATGGTCGTGGAGCTTGCTGATTCTGATTATTATTCCACGACAAATTTGGATGATTCCTATTCCCCTTATTATATGCATTCTGGTACGTATTCTGTGAAATTTTGTTGTAGCTACTCAAAAATTGTATTGATTCTGGGTTGATTGCACATTGATCCGTAGGATGTTCACCAGTGCACAATTCACAAATAATTGCAACTTGTTGTGTCTATACCCCTGACCAAATATCAAACTTCTTAGTGAGTGCTGAAATCTGCGTTGTTATTGTCGTCACTCCATCTACCTCTAACACTCCAGCTACCGTCGGTTGTGTCATTCTTGCCGTGGGCCACTGATAGGTGTTAGCTGTCATTGTCTCTATCAATTGATATGCCTCCTCATAATTCTTTGCCATAAAAGCTCCCCCCCCCCGACGCTGCATCAATACTGGTTCTGAGATTCCCATGTAGTCCGTTGTAAAATGTGTTCATCTGCAACCACTTAGGCAATCCGTGATGTGGTCATTTTTTGAGCAATTCTTTGTATCTCTCTCATGCCTCATACAATGACTCCCCATGGTGTTGATCAAATATAGTAATCTTGTTTCTCATCTTTGCAATCTTCGCTGGCGGGAAAAATTTAGCTAGAAACTTCTGAGCCAGGTCATCCCATGTCGTTAATGAACCTGATGGTAGTGAGTGTAACCAACTCTTCGCCTTGTCCCGCAAAGTGAATGGGAACAAGCGAAGTCTGACTGCTTCATCTGACACCCCATTGTATTTGAACGTGTCGTATATCTCTAGAAAACTGATCAAATGTTCGTTCGGATCATCATTTGCAAATCCCCCAAACTGAACCGAGTTCTGGATCATCTGAATAGTCCCCAGCTTAATCTCGAATGTATTCGCAGCTATAGCAGGCCTGGAGATACTCAACTGCAACTCAGTCACCTTGGGTGTAGCAAAGTCCCTCAATGCTTTCTGATCTTCGACAGCCATTGCTTCTTCTTTCTCAGAATTTTCAAAGTCGTCCATTGTTTCCTTAATCCACTTACTTAGCCTTTGAAAGCGTCTTTCAATGTCGTCCTTAAAAGGAAGCAAGTCTGGATTTTTGGATCGAGTTTGCATAAACCAACTTCAAAAACCTAAAATAAGACGAACAAAACAAAATTAAAAATGTTTAAGTAAAACTGGACTAATTCAATCGATATTGCAAAATATTAAAATCTATACTAAAGTCCCCGGCAACGGCGTCAAAAACTTGTTGGGTAAAATTTAATTACGCACAACACGCAAGTATACGTGCTCAACAAGTAATATACTAGTAAGTAGAGTATCGTTCCCTCAGAAACTTAGTAAGAAATTAACTCTCACAATTACCAATTTTCTATTAATCTTAATTTTATTAAACTAATCAATTTCAAGTTTGTAACTAAAGTATTTAAAAATATCAAAATCACCAAACAATCACAAATGCTAAAAACTGAATTTTCAAACAAATAATGGAGAATTAGGCTTTCGACTTCACTCTAAGCATCACTCTAATTATTACACCTTTATTCTAGTTTAACTAACTATCCCAGTTTATTAATCAAGAACATGTATATAAAACTAGCCACCTCTCGATGTACTAATACCGTATTAACTTCAATCCATAATTAAGATATAATCAAGTTAAACACCTTAATCAACTAACTCATCTCTATGTGAATTATAATTAAAGGAGGTTTAAGTTCAAGTTCTGTATCAGACTACATGTGATGTCAAGCATATCTCTACCCTAACATTCATCAAGATTCTGTTCATTCACAAAATTCAAGAACACATGCTATATTAACTAAGTCTAGACTTGGATTTCATCTCTCGAGTTCATACTAGTCCACAAAGAATCGTTGATCAAGAAATTCATAAATTCAAGCTCAAATTAATATAGATAAACTGGATAATAGCTTATTAAACTGAAATCAAAGATCACATAATCATTGTTCCACTTAAAGATTCGTCTTAAGCCTAAAAAGTATTTAGTTCATCATAAATGAAATAATAACTGAACAAATTAAAGATATCATCCTTTCAATTACAAATATAAAACCAAAGAAGAAGAATAACGCATAACACCCTTCACTTTAGCCTTAATTCGCAATCGATATTAACGTTCTTCAAAATCTTCACTCCAATGCTCGCTATGAAAGTCTGTAAGTAATCTCTGTTAATTCCTTTCTTCTATAATTTTTTTTTGTTGTTCGATGCTCGATATATATCCAATACCTGAGTTTTGGTCAAAGACCCATCTCTTTTAGAGTCCAAACGCCATGCCATCACATAAAATCCATATGCTAGCAATGTTTCAAACCATTCTGGACAGTCAGATTTCGGCACCCCCGCCCCGACGGGGGTAAATACATGGGAAACGCCCACCCCGACGGGCTAGGCTCCTGTCTCGTGGGATTGAAGACCCCCCGCCCCGGCGAGGGTATAAGGCCAAAACATGCCCGCCCCGACAGGCTAGCACACTGACTTTTGACTTTGCTTGTTCTTCATAATTGCTAAAATGTTGCTTCAAATGCCTCCTTTCTTTATCACTTGTCACACCAACCACCCTACACACAAAATAACAAATAACAAGTAAAAACAAACATGAAAACAAGGAATTAGTTCTTCATAATTGCTAAAATGTTGCTTCAAATGCCTCCTTTCTTTATCACTTGTCACATCAACTACCCTACACACAAAATAACAAATAACAAGTAAAAATAAACATGAAAACAAGGAATTAACATCGATTAAGCTTGGATTAGGCATCGATTCACGGGTATAAAACCCACTTATCAAGTACCAAGGGAAGCCTAAATAGTTGATGGTTTTCAAGTTTTATAATGATTAAATTGGTAAAAGTATAACGAAATTAGGCTTTCGACTTCACTCTAAGCATCACTCTAATTATTACACCTTTATTCCAGTTTAACTAACTATCCTAGTTTATTAATCAAAAACATGTATGTAGAACTAGCCACCTCTCGATGTACTAATACCGTATTAACTTTAATCCATAATTAAGATAGAATCAAGTTAAACACATTAATCAACTAACTCATCTCTATGTGAATTGCAATTAAAGAAGGCTTAAGTTCAAGTTCTTTATCCGACTACATGTGATGTCAAGCATATCTCTACCCTAACATTCATCAAGATTCTGTTCATTCACAAAATTCAAGAACACATGCTATATTAACTAAGTCTAGACTCGGATTTCATCTCTCGAGTTCATACTAGTCCATAAAGAATCGTTGATCAGGAAATTCATAAATTCAAGCTCAAATTAATATAGATAAACTGGATAATAGCTTATTAAACTGAAATTAAAGATCACATAATCATCGTTCCACTTAAAGATCCGTCTTAAGCCTAAAATGTATTTAGTTCATCATAAATGAAATAATAACTGAACAAATTAAAGATATCATCCTTTCAATTACAAATATAAAACCAAAGAAGAAGAATAACGCATAACACCCTTCACTTTAGCCTTAATCCGCAATCGATATGAACGTTCTTCAAAATCTTCACTCCAATGCTCGCTATGAAAGTCTGTAAGTAATCTCTGTTAATTCCTTTCTTTTGTGATTTTTTTTGTTGTTCGATGCTCGATATATATCCAACACTTGAGTTTTGGTCAAAGACCCATCTCTTTTAGAGTCCAAATGCCATGCCATCACTTAAAATCCATATGCTAGCAGTGTTTCAAACCATTCAAGACAGTCAGGTTTCGGCACCCCCCGCCCCGGCGGGGTTATATACATGGGAAACGCCCACCCCAGCGGGCTAGGCTCCTATCTCGTGGGATTGAAGACCCCCCGCCCCGGTGGGGGTACAAGGCCAAAACATGCCCACCCCGGCAGGCTAGCACACTGACTTCTGACTTTGCTTGTTCTTCATAATTGCTAAAATGTTGCTTCAAATGCCTCCTTTCTTTATCACTTGTCACACCAACCACCCTACACACAAAATAACAAATAACAAGTAAAAACAAACATGAAAACAAGGAATTAACATCGATTAAACTTGGATTAGGCATCGATTCGTTGGTATAAAACCCACTTATCAAGTACCAAGGGAAGCCTTAATAGTTGATGGTTTACAAGTTTTATAATGATTAAATTGGTAAAAGTATAAAGAAATTAGATCAACAATTTTAATAAGAGATAAGAGATCTGCTACAAAGTCTCGAATAAAAGTCTGCTCCAAAGTTTAGAATAATTGGCTAAGCATGTTTTAAAATCAGGTTTTTTTTAATGATGGTTAAATAAAAAAAATTCCTTAAAAATATCATTTAGATAATCTTAAATGTATATATATTAATATGTATATATAGTTATATACTATGTTAATTAATTAAATAGTTAATTAATTAATTGGATTTGTAAGTCTTACATTGATTAATAAAAATTTAAGGAAGTTATTCTTATAAAAAGACTAACAAGTGAAGGCCATAATACTTGGTGGTCTCCAAGTCCCACATTGGTTAATTTATAAAAGTCTAAGGAAGTTTTCCTATAAAAAACTACCAAGTGAGATCTTAATAGCCAAGTCCCACATTGGTTAATTTATAAAAGTCTAAGGAAATTTTCCTTATAAAAAGGCTATCAAGTGTGACCTTAATAGCCAAGTCCCACATTGGTTAGTTGGTAAAAGTCTAAGAAAGTTTTTCTTATAAAAAGACTTTTTGCTTATAGAAGGCTGGTACAAGTCTTAGGCTCTACATTGGGCCGAATTTTAAGGTTGGTACAAGTCTTGGGCTGCTTTACCTTGGGCCGAATTTTGGCTTAAAAGTAAGTCTTGGGCTGCTTTTTCTTGGGCTGGATTTTGGTTAAAACTGGGCTGAATTTTGGCTTAAAGATGGGGCCGGTTCAAGCATGGTAAAAATCGGTACCGATCTGGTACCGGACCGACTAATCGGTTTGATATACTGGTTTAATCGGTATAGGTATCGATACCCTATTTTATGTACTTTCGGTATTCGATCTGATTTGGTTCGGGCTAATTCAGTCCGGTATTTTACTAGTGAACACCCCTAGTCCACATGCCACCTTCTAGACAGTTTTTTTTTAAACAAAAAATTTACAAAAAAAATTATTTTTATTTTCTGGTCACTTTAATTATTTTTTTGAATTTTTCCATCAATGAAAAATATTTTCAAAAATTGTTTGTGGCTATTTAAAGTGCTTTAAAAATTGTTTAAAAAATTTGTCCAAATTTTTTTTTTTCGGCCAAATTTTTCCCTATGATTTAAGAGGCATGTTTACAAGTTCTCCACTTATTGGTGTTGAGAATTGGATTGTATTAATATCTTAAATTATTTTAATAGCAATTATTATTTATTTGAAAAATAATTGCATTAAATAGTAAAATATTTTCGAAAAGTCCAGGAAAATCACAATATTAAATTTTCATGTATACATACTGTTAGAAAAATATTTGGTCAATTTTGAGTAACATTGAATATTATTTCACATTTAGTGTTGTATATTTATGTGTAAATATTATGTTTATTGCGCATATTTGTTGCGTTCATCCCCTTAGGACTTGACCAAATACATCTGGCTTCCTAGTGGGAGTTGTGGTGGGTCCATTCATATACATACCCCTTATTTGTTATTGCATGGTGCTTTGGATGGACTACAAAGGGTTGATATTTAATTGTTTTTGGAGACGGGCTCTCACTTTGTGAGAGAGACCTGATCGAGATAAAATAATTATGATAAGATAAGTGCAGCATTCCCATTTTTATTATTAGATTGATGAAGTACGAATTTTTGATGTAAAATTTTGGTATTGATGTATTTATATCGAAGCCTTGTAAGGGAATGTATGTGACACCCCCAAAATTAGGTATACATCACCCATCTTGGGTCGTCAGATACATAGTACAAAATACAAATACAACTTACTAATACAACTGTCGTGTACAATACGACAAAACATAAACTGTGAGTTTGAATACAAATATTATCTTCTAGAGAGTATTCATACTCAAAAGGAGTCCTCATTACATTTATTAACACACCATTACATAGAATAGTGAGGATTACTAACTAATACTATCATTCGGACCATCACTCCGTTCCCCGACTTGCCCCAGCTACGTTCTCATTTCCTGAAGAGAACAGTGAAAGAAAGGGTGAGCTCAACTAGCCCAGTAAGAAATATTATGACTAAGATAATGCAGAATAAATTATCATTAGTCTTCAACAATGTTAAACTGATAAAATATAATAGACATCAAGTTTAACTGCAGTGGAACAAGCAATCCATTAAAAGAGTCAAGTAGAAAATAAACTCTACTATCTTTTATGATTTAAAAGGTTTTTCAACACTGTGATCGCCGAGACTCAGCTTAATAAAATAATCCACATCATCGAATCACCCCTGCACTACGGCCAAGGATATTCGTGTATTCATTAATGGTCATGATCATGCCAACAACTGTCCATCAATGCACTACGGGCCAATAATGACTTTTACCACATCATTTGTAACATTACGGTCATGATTATACCGAATAATCCCTGGTCATAATCATACCAAGTCCATCTATGCACTACATGCCATAGATGACTTTCAACATTTTATAAACATGAGGAGGATGACAATGATATAAGAATTCAATAAAATAAGTTCAAGAATTAATTTATCCAAGAATTAACAACGTCCAAATTGTCAACATGATACTGCTTTGTGGAGTAAAATTCAAGAATGCTTAGAAGAATATTTTCATGAAAAGATACTGGATGAACCGCAATTATCAAGGATATTCCACTAATTTCATGGAGTATAGAAGTCAAAACTTAACCAACTGAGTACAATAAAGAATGGAATAACAAAAGAAATCACCATGCATGCGATAGACCGCACAGACAGGTTATTCTTAACAGAATAATAATAATGGAACCAGGTCCGGCGTAAACGCACAGACAGGATATTCCGACAGAATAATAAATAATGGAACCAGGTCCGGTGTAAAACACACAGACAGGATGTTCCAACAAAATAATAACAAGACGGAACCAGGTCCGGCGTAAAACACATAGACAGGATGTTCCAACAGAATAATAATAAAAACGGAACCAGGTCCGGTGTAAAACACACAGACAGGATGTTCCAACAGAATAATAATAAAGACGGAACCAGGTCCGGTGTAAAACACACAGACAGGATGTTCCAATAGAATAATAATAAAGACGGAACCAGGTCCGATGTAAAACACACAGACAGGATGTTCTAACAGAATAATAGAAGAATGTCACCAAGTATAGGGTAGACCGCGTATACAGGTTATTCCAACAGAATAATAAGAAATGGAATAACAACAGTTCTCTTCATGAATAAGAAAGAATAACACCCCTTACCGTTTTAAAGACGAGCTGAAATAAGGAAGTAGTTAAGTAGCAGAATACTCTTCTTCTCTCTCTCTATAGTTTCTCTCTATAGTTTCTCTCTCTAGAGTTCAGTGAATTCGTAAGAAATAATTAAGGAATGAGCTGCTATTTATAGAAAAATAGAATGCATAGTAACTAATCCATGAACGGTCCAGATTGATTACTTTAATCTGACGGTCCATATTTAAAGAAAAATCTTTTAAATAAAATATAATATATTCTATTTATAGAATAACTTTAATAAAGTATTCTGTTTTATATAAAAAGATGTTTCTGTTTTATTACGTTAATAATACGAATAAAACAAAACGTCATTATCGCTAAATAATTCATATTATTAACTGACAATAATTGAATCAAACTGAGTGACTTCTCACATAAGCATTAATAATCAATACCGTGTGCTACTATGCAACCACACGTATTACTGTACTTTTACTACCGGGTAGTTCAACAGTTTTAACGGTTTTAACGGTAACACTTCAGCCGTTATTTTTATAGAAAGATAATTTTGTCGACTATACTTCTGTTGTGGGGTCCACCAATGATTGTGCCGTCGTACGAATATTCCCCGACAAAAAGAATATTCCCCGACCAAACGAATATTTTATAACAACTTGCTTACTTTACAAAATTTATAAATAATATCCACAACTATAATATTATATCAAATCCACACCATAATTATTTCGAGAAAATTAAATATTTATTCATAAACTCTGGGGTCTCACAATGTAATTTTGCACTTGTTCTTCAATTAATTGATTTTATCTCCCAAAGAACAATTAAATTATCAATAGGGGTTTTTATTTCATAAACTCGTCCTTATTTTTGTTTTAATGGGCTATTTGGATTTTGTCATATAAAATAAAATTAATCACAATTATTTATTTTATGACATGGAATGATGATTATGAGCTTAGCGAGTTTTCGATTTCTATCCATAGACTAAATAATTGTGATTACTTAGGATTTAATGACAAAATTATTATGTGTGCTAATATTCATATTTCTTGTAACCATATTGTAGTGAAATGGCCTCTTAAAATGTGATTGCTAACCTTAACAAAGGTGAAAAATTGGATGATGAAAATTATTACCTTTGGTCGAAGAAATTTCAATATCTACTTAATGAGTTAGATGTGCTTGAAACTTTAACTGCCACTATGCAACCGCCTGAGGAGAGAACCACTGTTCAGTACCGTCGAGACAAACAAACCTACGATGAATGGGTCAAGAAGGATCGTTGTGCACACTTTACCATGTTAAGCAGCATGCACATCGACCTTATTAGAGAATTTGAGTCCTACAAAACTGTAATGGAAATGTGGGATATGCTTAAGAAGTCCTTTGGTAGGACTACTGCTACTAGGTTGCGCGAGCTTAATTATAAGTTGGACCGTTACAAGAAGGAGCCCAAACAAACTATGGTGGAGCACCTTCCAGTAATGTCGGCAATGATCCGCGAGCTTAGTGCAGCTGGCACAACCCGTACTGAAGAGAAACATATTCAAGTTGTGCTCAGGTCTTTACCTGATGCTTGGGAGCCTTTCACGATGACTATGATACATAATGTGTAATACCCAGCAAAATAAAATATAAATAAATAAATAAATAAATGACATTTATAGTTTTTGTTTAATATTTAATTAGATTTTTATTGTGTTTGGGTCAAATTGTATTTAATATATGTAGACTATAATTAATAATTAAATAATTTCATTAATTTGGGCTTTTCTTATATTTAGGTAAACCATTGTATTTAAATTGTGGGCTAACAATAAGTACCAATAAATATTAATTAATAAATTTGGGCCTTAATAATTATTTGAACCCAATTAAAATAAGAAGTGTATTAGGTTAAGACCTTTTAAAATTTTACAAAGCAGCAGTCAGAAAAAAGAAAAGAAGAGAAAGACGAGAAGTGGCTGCATAATTGGGAGAAGGCGAAGCTGAGGTACTGCCTGCTTGTATTCTTTAAGTTTTTAAAAGCTAGTGTACATATATATATATATATATATATATATATATATATATATATATATATATATATATTCGTATTGTTCTTTTGGTTAGTTTATATATATATATAGATCAACTTCATGTTTGTTGAGCTTGCTACTTGCGACAATGGCAGGCAAATTAGATTATATATATATATATATATATATATATATATATATATATATATATATATATATATATATATATAAGTTAATAAATATTTGACCAGTAAGCATATAAATTAAGTTGGTAAATCAAATTGAATGTTCTGTATAGTAATTCAAAATAATTAATTTTATCGATGTAATTATAAAAATTATTTAATAACAATAATAATTTATAAATTATACTAAAATTTTTATGTTGTTTAATTAGTTCGAACGGAAGGAATTTAGCGAATCAAATTTGGAGTATAAATTTTAGGTATTACATTGCTTAATCCAGGTACGGATTCCGTACTCCTTCAGCGAAAATCCTTTTAAATTTTGTTATGTCCGTTTGCTTTCCGTTTAGAATTTGTTTATTGTTTCACATGATCGTTCGTCTCAAATTCATGCGATGGTTTCGCTTTGGTGTTGATATTTAGAAATCATATTTGTACTCTTTGATCTAGTATATCATTGTTAGTGTTTATTTCAATAATTGTAGAAAGTACATGTTACTATACTTTGGAGACTTGTGTTGACGATTCGTTCGATTTAACATGTACATGTTAGCAACCCTTTGTGTTGATATTTTGTCGCATGTGTTGTGACATTATATTTTGTTAGAATACCGTAGGGTATACCTGAGCTATAACCACCTGTGGGGGTACCACAGGCATGTCCTCTTGGCACCGAGGCATGACACCTTCCGTGGCGGTGTGATCAGTCCACGGCGTCTCCGTTTTGTGCTCCGTTGGGAGTTGGCCATTTGGTGTTTTGTTGTGGGAGGCGTATGGGTCGACCCTAGTTTTTTTTGTTCTGTTCTGTTCTGCGGTTGGGTGATGTTTGTGCCAAACACACCTTCCGATTTTACATATATTGGATTCGCGGTCCAATGTGTGTAACTTGCCTGTGTGGCATTATTTGACTTGCCTGTGTGGCAAGATATATTTTTGTTTTATTCTGAGCTCGGTATGAAACAACACCCAGCCATTTGGTTCAGCATATTATTTCGTTGTGTTAGTTTTGTTCGTTTCGTTCAGTTCATTTTGTTTCATTTCATTTAATTGAGTTAGTTATTTCGGTTCATTATTTGTATCCTATATCCGTACTGGGCATTTGGCTCATGCTATATTTTTCTTCCGGCAAGTAATCAGGGGAATCAAGGGCAAGTGTGATGAGAGCTCCATTCATTCCAATGATTTAGAAATATTCTGTTTAGACTTGATGTGTCAGTTACTTGGAATTGTAATAATTATTTTAGATTGTTGTTTGAGACAGTTGGAGATTTATTATGGTTGACTTGTGGTATTTATCAGTTATTAAGACTATTCTTTTGTGGCTTTGAGCCTTGCTATTATATTTATTAGTTTTGTTATGTTTTGAGTTACCTCTCTTTCTATTTCGAAATTGGGGTGTTACAGAGTTGGTATCAGAGCCTAGGTTCTTTCTTGTAGAAAACCTATTTAGGTTTGACCTGTGAGTTATGGGTAGACTTCTGGGTTAGGTTTTTGTCCAGTTTGATTTTCTGTTTAGCTATATTCGAATCTGTTTTAATATATTCTGTTTATATTCGTTGATCTCTTTCTTAGATGGCTCGTCGATCCGCTAGAGTTGCTGGGAGGAGAGGTAACAATAGGGGAAGAGGTGAGGGTCAGCCCAATGAGCAACCTAATAATCAGATAAATGCTCAGTTAGCTACCTTGGTGAATCAGGCAGTGAATCAGGCTTTACCTCAGTTGGTGGCACAGGTTGTACAAGCAATGCAGCAGCCACCACCAGAAATTCCAGAACAGGAGAATTCGAGAAACAATGGTCAGCATGCAAATGTTGAGGAAGAATATGCAGATGGTCACGATCAGCAGGTGGTTCCGATGTATGTCTGGTTGGAGAGGTTCCAAAAGCAGAAACCACATGCATTCAGTTCAGCTCCGACTCCAATTGATGCAGAGAATTGGATTGCCCACCTGGAGAAGATTTTTGATGTGTTAGGGTGTTCAGATAATCAGAAAGTGTTGCTTGCAGCTTACAAGCTAGAAGGGGATGCACAGAGGTGGTGGAAAGCGATGAAAGTAACAAAGGGTGATGGTTATGTTGAGGCACTTAGTTGGGCGGAATTTTGTGAGGTCTTTTATCAGCAGTACTTCCCAGCTGCTGATAAAGAGGCCTATGCTAGGGAGTATCTGTCTATTCGGCAGAAAGATGATGAGTCCATCACGGACTTCATGACGAGGTTTACTAGGTTAGCAGGTTTTGCGGGAACCTCAGCAGGGACTGCAGTGGAACAGGCGGAGAAGTTCAAGTGGCGAATTCATTACAGGTATCGCCAACACCTCATTAACACCAAGTTTGCGGATGTATCGGCGGTGGCTAATGCGGCCAAGAACATTGAGATGGAGCGGCAGGACTTTCGGACTTCTAAACCGGATGGGAGTCGAAAGAGGGACAGAGATGACCAGCAGGGTCAAACTTCAACTCAGCATGGGAGAAATCAGGGTGGTCAGTTAAATAGGAATCGGGGTGGCCAACAAGGGCAGTGGCGTGGTCAGAATCAAAACAGGGGTTATCAGCAAATGCCTCAGCAAGGGCAGAACCGTCAGCTGCAGCTACCTTGGAATGGTCAGAATCGTCAACAAGGGCAGAATCGTCAGTAGGGACAGAATCAGGGTCGTTATCCGGGACAAGCTGGTGGGGGTAACCCAAATCTCATTCCGATAACTCCTTGTGCTATTTGTGGGGCTATTCATCCGGGGAGGCAGTGCCACAGACTCACAGGTGCATGCTTCTTGTGTGGACAGATGGGTCATATTGCTAGGGATTGCACCGGTCCACGAGGAAATGGTGGAGGTGGTGATAATGGTGGCAATGGAGGTCAACGTCAGGGTGGTCGAGTGTTTGCCTTGACATATAACCAGGCGGCAGGTGCACCAGGTACTGTTTCTGGTACTCTTTTAGTTGGCAGTCGTGAGGCTTCTATTTTATTTGATACGGGTTCTACTCATTCCGTTGTTGCTCAGTCTTTTGTTCGGCACTTGGGTGTGCCATCTCAGTTGTTAGATTCTGTTATGTCTATTTCTACCCCGATGGGGACTTCTGTTGTTATTTCTGATTTGTATCGAGGGTGTCCGATAAGTTTTGGGGATAAGATTCGTAGGGCTAATCTTCTTCCGATGAGTATGCACGATTTCGATGTCATTCTTGGGATGGACTGGTTGGATAAGCACCAGGCCACTATCGACTGTCAGGCGAAGAAGGTTATATTTGGAGATATGAAGTCTCCAGAATTCGTATTTCAGGGTTCACAACCAAGTAGGGTGGTGAAGTTGATTTCAGCTTTGAAGGCTAGAAAGTTGGTGGCAAAGGGTTGTGAGAGGTATTTAGCGTTTGTGAAAGATACCTCCAAGGGTGAGTCTCGTATTGAAGATGTTCCGATTGTTCGTGACTTTTTTGATGTGTTTCCTGAGGAGTTGTCAGGGTTGCCACCACAGCGGGAAGTAGAGTTTTCTATTGAGCTTTGATGAGTGAGTTTTATACACATGAATTGGATACATTCGGGCTTAATTTATTATTGTTCTCAAGTCTTTTAGGATGTTTTTATGTGTTTGTGTCTATTCATGCATGTTTTATATTGTTTTGTAGGAATTGGGACAAAAGTTACATGGATCGACGTTCGGGGTGGCTAGATGCGCGTTTTCGGCTTACCATTTACACAATAGTCACTTCAGAGTCAATTTGAGTATTTCTACGGACCTTATTTCAAAAAACTTAAAGAATGAAAGTTGTAGATCTACTTCTCCTCTTTCCGGAACATCTTGAATCATCGAAATTGGAGTTCGGACGAAGAAGTTATGGCCATTTTCCCAAAGGACGTCGGAGCAGAAAATTCCAGAAAAACTTCCAGCGCCGGGGCGCTATTTCTCTATGTAATTCCAGCGCCGGGGCGCTTGGGGGCAGAATCCCAGCACCATGCCCAGCGCCGGGGCGCTGGGGAAGTCAGTGGAAAGGCTTGGACGCGTTTTGGGGCGAATTTTGACATCTTTTTGACTCCAAATTGGATTGGGTTTGTTCCCAACCTAAAAATTAGACTTGTAACTTATAAATACATGATGTAAGACATAAAATAAAGGGGGATTACATAGATTAGACTAGATTAAATACTCCATTAGATTAGAATCTAAACCCTAGTTCTTAATTAGCCATTAGAGATTGAAGCAACTTGGAGATCATTGAAGATCAAGAGCAGGAGCAAGAGGGGAGCATCAGATTTGCTGACAACAGATTCTATTCTCTTCTCTTATCATACTTTTATCTTTTAATGTCTATTCAATTGTGGATTCTTGGTTTCAATTCATTAATTATGAACTAACTCTTTTATTAAGATTTCAATTGAACCTTTTATGTCTATGAATTAGTTATTCGATTTATTCCAATTATTTATGTCAAAGTGAATTGTTTATCTTGTCTTGAGCTTATTGATTAATTATCTGATCAGTAATTACCTTGTTACTCTAGAAGGAATCGGAAGAGGAATTCTAGGGTTAGAACTGGGCATGATAACATGTGACTTAGTTATTTGCATGGTGAATAATTAGGTTTGTGAATAGAATGGAAATATCTGTTTACCGCATGTAACACATAAGGAATTGGGATTGAAAAGAGTTTAATTCAATAGTTTTGCATAGGAATATAGCAAGATTAATCTGGATTAAATAGAAGTCAATTGATCACTTGGAAAAGGACTTTTGGCATTTGAGAATTTCTATTAACAATTCAGTAGGCATAATAATTGGGATAGTTGGATAATTGATTTATAGTTTATAATTGGGGATATTGAAGTCTTAATCTTTATTTATTTGAATTCCATCAATTCTTAGTTGTTTATTTGCTTTCTTTTAGAATAATCTTTTTGTTTTGTTTAATTTAGTTTTCTTAAATTTAGAAATCACAATTAATTGTTGTTTAAATAAAATTGATTTGGTTAAGAATTAGTACTTGGTGATTTTTATTAAATAATTCCTCGTGGGAACGATACTCTACTTTCACTTTATTACTTGTTGACCGTGTATACTTGCACGTATTCATTGATTGCGAAATCGATCAACAAGTTTTTGGCGCCGTTGCCGGGGAATTAATTTAATAATTATTTACCAATATTAATTTCAATCAAATTAGTCTTAATTTAAACATTTCTATTTTTATTTTTATTTTTAATTCTCTTCCTATATTTCTCTCTTTTTAGGTACCATGGATGACTTTGCGTATCAATGGCCATACACGAACATGACTCGACCAATGGAAACATGGAGTCCACCATCCACACAGCAAGTAGCAATGGATTGGGGGTATCACCCGGATTTTTCATGGAGTAACAATCAAGCTCAAGCACCTAGACAACAAAACGCATCCGAATTTCAAAATCAGACTCAACAACAACCAGAAAGGAAACCAGGTTGGGAGGAAGCCTTGGAAAAATTCATTAGAGCTACTGACAAAAAAATCGAGGCACAAGACAAGATATTGAGTCAAGTAGATATGAATGTGAAAATCCAAGGTGTTTCATGGAGCCATACTAAACAAGATCAATTTTATGCTCCAAGTCCAACATACCCACCGGATTTGTCGTGTCCACCTCCACTACAACAGGAAGACCATTCAAATTTGGAGGAAGCCTTGGAAAAATATATTAAAGCTTCTGAAAAAAGGAACGAGGAACAAGACAAAAAATTGAATCAAATAGAACTGAATATGAAAAGCCAAGGTGCGTCGATAAAGAATCTGGAAAATCAATTGGGGCAGATAGCACATGCGTTGAACAACCGTTCTCAATACACTTGGCTCTATGACATGGATTCCGAGACTGATGGAGAGCCCGAGCAAAATCTACAACTAGATGAGCCACAAGATGTTGAAAGAGAGGAAACAATTGGGAACCAAGAAAAGGAGATCGACGAAGATTTAACTTTGAATACCAACGAAGATGAGCCAATTTTGATAGTGTCTCATGTGCCTCCTCCACCAAAGTTCAATAATACGGGCAGTTTTGCAAAACCATGCCCAATTGGCAGTCATGTCGTCGGCAAAGCTCTTTGTGACATAAGAGCTAGTACAGTTGTGGAGTCATGGTGGGATGAAAAGGAGAAGATAGAGGAAGACTCCATTATATTTATTAAGCTTCAATGCCCCAATCTAATCATAGACATAATGGAGAAAACACCTAGTTGTTGGACGTTCTTAATAGGGAACCTATCTACAAAGAGCATGCTAGGTGACTTCAATTCAAGGGTTTTTGCGAATGGGAACCTCCCAAAAGAGACATTGCTTCTGATGGATGGAGGGTTCCTCAATTTTCGTAGGGGAATTGGATAGAGAATTGATGAAGTCAGGCTGAGACTATAAAACAAGCGCTTATTGGGAGGCAACCCAAGTTTAATTTTTATTTTTAGTTTTTATTAAGTTTTATATTAGTAGTTTTGAATTTTCATTTATTTAGGATTTAATAAAAGTGCTTATATCATGGTTTTACAGGTTATTCAAGTCAAATTCAAGTGTGGTGCCCAATTTGTTCCATGTGCTAAGCCTATTCTCCAAACTTAGCGGATAAGGAGGAAGATTGCTATATTTTCAGGGAAGTCCTCTACTTTAATTTTTTCTATTGTAGCCATTGAGGACAATGTCTAGTTTAAGTTTGGGGGCATTCTAGTGTCGTATTGCATATAGTTAGTTATTTACATTGTAGTTCGTTATATTTTCGGGTTATTTACATTTAGTTTTTGCATTCAGGTTTTTGTTAAAAAAAAAAAATTTTAAAAATCGCAAAAATAGTAGTTAGTTTACTATGTTTGTTGCAGTTAGTTTATATTTGCATGATTCCAACTGTTAGATAGTAAAAGTCTATTTTGGCCAATGATGAGACTGGAGTTGAGTAGACAAGTATAGTATTGACTGTTAAGACTTTGATGTGATTTCTTGTTATGAATTGAATCTTTTCCTGTTTGAAACTGGTATAATTAAGGTTAGCACGTTAATAACAGCTATGTTGACTGATTAAGTTTAAATTGATACATAATGAATTTCTTAAGGATAATACTAATGTGAAGGAATGAAAGACATGAATAGGCAGAGATGGCTAAATTGTGATAAAAACTTAAGTTTGGGGGGAAAATTTGGGATATATAAGCTTCGCTAAAAAAAAAAAAAAAGAAAGAAAGAAAAAAAAATTACCGTGGCTAGTTTTGTTTCGGGGCCTTTGTTACTTGAGTAAGTACGCCCGAAGGGGTATCTTAAAACCTAGCGCCCTAAGGTCTTATATGGTCTGGGAGTCGTTGGTCGAAAGCTCGCTAAGGGGTGACACTGTTAGCCTAATGGAATGAGACATTGCACAGTCATGGTTAAAAAAAATAATAATAAAACGGGAAAAGAGCAAAAAGCCCCCGTAATGAAAAGTAAAGCATAAGTATCCCGGATTGGACTCTTGAACTTGGTGGATGTTTAACTTTAGTTGGATCTAGCTTGTTCGTGAATTTTGTGAGTTTTCACTGTATGATGCCTTTAAAGAGACCTATTATGTGTTAAATTTGATTTTATATTAGTTAACATTGTTTTGGAGCACACACGCACTATATCAGTGATAACAGTCTAAGATTTGATGAGTGATTGGGAAATTACTGATTTGTTTTAATATGATGTATTATCATGTTTACTTGATTTCTCTAAGGCCGGTTGAATAGACTTGTTTCTGTCATTACTGTTGGATTCGTAGGCATATAGATTAGTTTCATTACATTGCATTGCATAACATTTTTGTGTTTTTGCTTGAGGACAAGCAAATGTTTAAGTTTGGGGGTATTTGATGAGTGAGTTTTATACACATGAATTGGATACATTCGGGCTTAATTTATTATTGTTCTCAAGTCTTTTAGGATGTTTTTATGTGTTTGTGTCTATTCATGCATGTTTTATATTGTTTTGTAGGAATTGGGACAAAAGTTACATGGATCGACGTTCGGGGTGGCTAGATGCGCGTTTTCGGCTTACTATTTACACAACAGTCACTTCAGAGTCAATTTGAGTATTTCTACGGACCTTATTTCGAAAAACTTAAAGAAGGAATGTTGTAGATCTACTTCTCCTCTTTCCGGAACATCTTGAATCATCGAAATCGGAGTTCGGACGAAGAAGTTATGGCCATTTTCCCAAAGGACGTCGGAGCAGAAAATTCCAGAAAAACTTCCAGCGCCGGGGCGCTATTTCTCTATGTAATTCCAGCGCCGGGGCGCTTGGGGGCAGAATCCCAGTGCCGTGCCCAGCGCCGGGGCGCTGGGGAAGTCAGTGGAAAGCCTTGGACGCGTTTTGGGGCGAATTTTGACATTTTTTTCACTCCAAATTGGATTGGATTTGTTCCTAACCTAAAAATTAGACTTGTAACTTATAAATACATGATGTAAGACATAAAATAAAGGGGGATTACATAGATTAGACTAGATTAAATACTCCATTAGATTAGAATCTAAACCCTAGTTCTTAATTAGCCATTAGAGATTGAAGCAACTTGGAGATCATTGAAGATCAAGAGCAGGAGCAAGAGGGGAGCATCAGATTTGCTGACAACAGATTCTATTCTCTTCTCTTATCATACTTTTATCTTTTACTGTCTATTCAATTGTGGATTCTTGGTTTCAATTCATTAATTATGAACTAACTCTTTTATTAAGATTTCAATTGAACCTTTTATGTCTATGAATTAGTTATTTGATTTATTCCAATTATTTATGTCAAAGTGAATTGTTTATCTTGTCTTGAGCTTATTGATTAATTATCTGATCAGTAATTACCTTGTTACTCTAGAAGGAATCGAAAGAGGAATTCTAGGGTTAGAACTAGGCATGATAACATGTGACTTAGTTATTTGCATGGTGAATAATTAGGTTTGTGAATAGAATGGAAATATATGTTTACCGCATGTAACACATAAGGAATTGGGATTGAAAAGAGTTTAATTCAATAGTTTTGCATATGAATATAGCAAGATTAATCTGGATTAAATAGAAGTCAATTGATCACTTGGAAAAGGACTTTTGGCATTTGAGAATTTCTATTAACAATTCAGTAGGCATAATAATTGAGATAGTTGGATAATTGATTTATAGTTTTTAATTGGGGATATTGAAGTCTTAATCTTTATTTATTTGAATTCCATCAATTCTTAGTTGTTTATTTGCTTTCTTTTAGAATAATCTTTTTGTTTTGTTTAATTTAGTTTTCTTAAATTTAGAAATCACAATTAATTGTTGTTTAAATAAAATTGATTTGGTTAAGAATTAGTACTTGGTGATTTTTATTAAATAATTCCTCGTGAGAACGATACTCTACTTTCACTTTATTACTTGTTGACCGTGTATACTTGCACGTATTCATTGATTGCGAAATCGATCAACACTTGTTCCTGGTGCGGAGCCTATCTCTAAGGCGCCGTATCGGATGGCACCATTGGAGTTGCAGGAGTTGAAAGAGCAGTTGCAGGAACTGTTAGATCGTGGTGTGATTCGCCCGAGTGTTTCGCCGTGGGGTGCTCCGGTCTTTTTTGTAAAGAAGAAAGATGGGTCTATGAGGCTGTGTATAGACTATAGGGAGTTGAACAATATCACCATCAGAAATCGGTATCCATTGCCGAGGATTGATGACTTGTTTGACCAACTTCAAGGGGCAAAATATTTTTCGAAGATAGACTTGAGGTCAGGTTATCATCAGTTGAGGGTGAGGGATGAGGATATCCCTAAGACGGCTTTTCGCACTCGATATGGGCATTACGAGTTTCTGGTGATGCCATTCGGTGTGACTAATGCTCCGGCGGTGTTTATGGATTTGATGAATCGGGTGTTTAGGGAGTACTTGGACCAATTTGTCATTGTCTTTATTGATGACATTTTGGTTTACTCCAAGTCTAAGGAAGAGCATGAGGAGCATCTTCGCACAGTGTTGGGGATTTTGCAGAAAGAGAAGTTGTATGCTAAATTCTCTAAATACGAATTTTGGTTGGAGCAGGTTGCATTTTTGGGCCACGTTGTTTCTGCTGAGGGCATTAAGGTGGATCCTGCGAAGGTTGAGGCTATCACTAAATGGCCGAGACCTACTACGGTGACGGAGATTAGGAGTTTCTTGGGTTTGTCAGGGTACTATAGGCGATTTGTGGAAGGGTTTTCTTTGCTTGCCTTACCATTAACCCAGTTGATGAGAAAGGGCACGAAGTTTGTGTGGAATGAGGAGCGTGAGAAGAGTTTCGAGGAGTTGAAGAAACGACTTGTGATAGCTCCTATACTTGCATTGCCTTCGGGGACAGGAGGCTACCAGATTTATAGTGATGCTTCTAAGAAGGGTTTGGGGTGTGTATTGATGCAACACGGTAAGGTGATTGCTTATGCTTCTAGGCAGCTTAAACCTTATGAGGTGAATTACCCCACACATGATTTGGAGTTGGCAGCGGTGATCTTTGCCTTAAAGATTTGGAGGCATTATTTGTATGGGGAGACTTGTGATATCTTCACTGATCACAAAAGTCTTAAATACATTTTCACTCAGAAGGAGCTCAATATGAGACAGAGGCGTTGGTTGGAGCTTCTAAAAGATTATGATGCGAGAATTCAGTATCACCCGGGGAAGGCAAACATGGTTGCAGATGCTCTTAGCCGGAAGAGTTCAGGGAGTGTAGCAGCCCTTATTACACAACCTCAGCTTATTTCGGATATGGATCGGCTAGAATTGGAGTTGTATGTACGAGGTTCAGATGGGCATTTGGCTGGTATGAGAGTGGAGCCTTCTCTTATCTCGCGGGTCAAAGAAGCTCAAAAGGAAGATGGGGAGTTGTGGAGTATGACGCAGAATCTAGAGGAGGGTAAGCAGTCTGAGTTTCGTATTGATGACCATGGTATGACTTGGTTGGGTGAGTGGTTGTGTGTACCGCCCGATCCAATCATTCGAGAGGCTGTGTTGGCTGAGGCTCATAGTTCGTCATTTTCTATTCATCCAGGGTCTACAAAGATGTATAGGGATTTGAAGAAGAATTTTTGGTGGAATGGAATGAAACGAGACGTGGCTGAACATGTTGGGAAGTGCCTCACTTGTCAGCAAGTGAAGATAGAACATCAACGAGCTAGTGGTTTGCTGCAACAGTTAGACATTCTAGTGTGGAAGTGGGAAGATATCACGATGGATTTTGTGATTGGTTTGCCGAAGACTTTCAGGAAGAATGATGCCATTTGGGTAGTGGTGGACCGACTGACCAAATCGGCACACTTTTTGGCTATCCATGAGGGATACTCGGTGGATAGGTTGGCACAAATCTTTCAGCAGGAGATTGTTAGACTTCATGGTACTCCAGTGTCTATTGTTTCAGATCGGGATCCACGGTTCACTTCACGGTTCTGGAAAGGGTTTCAACGAGCTTGGGGTACTCGGCTCAACTTCAGTACTTCTTTTCATCCACAAACTGATGGGCAATCCGAACGGACTATTCAAACGTTGGAGGACATGTTGAGATCTTGTGCACTTGAATGGTCGGGTAATTGGGATGATTACTTAAGCCTAGTTGAGTTCGCGTATAACAACAGCTGGCATGCAAGTATTGGGATGGCTCCGTTTGAGGCGTTATATGGTAGAAAGTGTCGAGCTCCAACTTGTTGGGATGAGGTTGGCGAGAGGGCCATAGAAGGGCCTGAGTTAGTACAAATCACTACAGAGAAGGTAGCGGTGGCTAAGGAGGAATTGAAGTCGGCTCGATCACGGTAGAAATGTTATGCTGATAAGCATAGGAGGACTTTAGAGTTTGAACCTGGTGAGCATGTGTTTCTAAAAGTTTCTCCTTGGAAGGGAATTCGGCGATTTGGGTTGAAAGGAAAGCTTAGTCCGCGATATATCGGTCCATTTGAGATTTGGGAAAGAGTTGGTGAGGTTGCATATCGGTTAGCTTTGCCTCCACAGCTAGCTCATGTGCACAATGTATTCCATGTGTCAGCGTTGAGGAGTTATCATTATCATCCGTTGCATGTGGTGCAATATCCGTTCGATAAAATTCGGGAGGATCTTACTTGTGAGGAGAAAGCTGAGGCAATTTTGGATCGTCAAGAAAGGATTATGAGGAGGAAGACTATTCCGTTTGTTAAGGTTCTGTGGAGGAACCATTCGGAGCGAGAAGCCACTTGGGAGCTGGAGTAGTCTATTCGAGCGGAATATCCGCATCTTTTTGATAATTAGGTACATTCTATTCTTTTGATTCCGGGGACGGAATTCTTTTAAGGGGTAGGTGATGTAATACCCAGTAAAATAAAATATAAATAAATGACATTTATAGTTTTTGTTTAATATTTAATTGGATTTTTATTGTGTTTGGGTCAAGTTGTATTTAATTTATGTAGACTATAATTAATAATTAAATAATTTCATTAATTTGGGCTTTTCTTATATTTGGGTAAACCATTGTATTTAAATTATGGGCTAACAATAAGTACCAATAAATATTAATTAATAAATTTGGGCCTTAATAATTATTTGAACCCAATTAAAATAAGAAGTGTATTAGGTTAAGACCTTTTAAAATTTTACAAAGCAGCAGTCAGAAAAAAGAAAAGAAGAGAAAGACGAGAAGTGGCTGCATAATTGGGAGAAGGCGAAGCTGAGGTACTGCCTGCTTGTATTCTTTAAGTTTTTAAAAGCTAGTGTACATATTATATATATATATATATATATATATATATATATATATATATATATATATATATTCGTATTGTTCTTTTGGTTAGTTTATATATATATATAGATCAACTTCATGTTTGTTGAGCTTGCTGCTTGCGACAATGGCAGGCAAATTAGATTATTATATATATATATATATATATATATATATATATATATATATATATATATATATATATATATATATATACTATAAGTTAATAAATATTTGACCAGTAAGCATATAAATTAAGTTGGTAAATCAAATTGAATGTTCTGTATAGTAATTCAAAATAATTAATTTTATCGATGTAATTATAAAAATTATTTAATAACAATAATAATTTATAAATTGTACTAAAATTTTTATGTTGTTTAATTAGTTCGAACGGAAGGAATTTAGCGAATCAAATTTGGAGCATAAATTTTGGGTATTACATTGCTTAATCTAGGTACGGATTCCGTACTCCTTCAGCGAAAATCCTTTTAAAATTTGTTATGTCCGTTTGCTTTCCGTTTAGAATTTGTTTATTGTTTCACATGATCGTTCGTCTCAAATTCATGTGATGGTTTCGCTTTGGTGTTGATATTTAGAAATCATATTTGTACTCTTTGATCTAGTATATCATTGTTAGTGTTTATTTCAATAATTGTAGAAAGTACATGTTACTATACTTTGGAGACTTGTGTTGACGATTCGTTCGATTTAACATGTACATGTTAGCAACCCTTTGTGTTGATATTTTGTCGCATGTGTTGTGACATTATATTTTGTTAGAATATAGTAGGGTATACCTGAGCTATAACCACCTGTGGGGGTACCACAGGCATGTCCTCTTGGAATCAGTCCACGGCGTCTCCGTTTTGTTCTCCGTTGGGAGTTGGCCATTTGGTGTTTTGTTGTGGGAGGCATATGGGTCGACCCTAGTTTTTTTTGTTCTGTTCTGTTCTGCGGTTGGGTGATGTTTGTGCCAAACACACCTTCCGATTTTACATATATTGGATTCGTGGTCCAATGTGTGTAACTTGCCTGTGTGGCATTATTTGACTTGCCTGTGTGGCAAGATATATTTTTGTTTTATTCTGAGCTCGGTATGAAACAACACCCAGCCATTTGGTTCAGCCTATTATTTCGTTGTGTTAGTTTTGTTCGTTTCATTCAGTTCGTTTCGTTTCATTTCATTTAATTGAGTTAGTTATTTCGGTTCATTATTTGTATCCTATATATGTACTGGGCATTTAGCTCATGCTGTGTTTTTCTTCGGGCAGGTAATCAGGGGAATCAAGGGCAAGTGTGATGAGAGCTCTATTCATTCCAATGATTTAGAAATATTCTGTTTAGACTTGATATGTCAGTTACTTGGAATTGTAATAATTATTTTAGATTGTGGTTTGAGACAGTTGGAGATTTATTATGGTTGACTTGTGGTATTTATCAGTTATTAAGACTATTCTTTTGTGGATTTGAGCCTTGCTATTAAATTCATTAGTTTTGTTATGTTTTGAGTTACCTCTCTTTCTATTTCAGAAAGGGGGTGTTACATAATGATAATATCAAAACTCTTGTTGATCTCAAAAGGCATCTTGAGCTTGAATATGAGCGTCGTGGTGCTAAAGATGGTAGCTTTATTTTCATGACTCAAGCTGGTCCACGTAATGCAAAAGGTAAGCGCAAGAGGCAAACTAATGGCAATGATCAGATTAAGACTAATGCACCAAAACAGAAGGGTAATGCTAAGCGTCATAGGGGCAAAAGAGGAGGAAAGAAGAGGATGACTTGCTATAATTGTTAGAAGGTTGGACATTTTGCTCGTGAGTGCACTGAGCAGAAAAAGGTACAATCTAAATTTCTTTATTGCGATGAATAGTTTGTGTGTTCACATATTTTTCTTGCTTAAACTGTTCCTTTGTGTATTATTGACACAGGAGCAACCAAGCATGTAACTCGCGATAGGGAGGAATTCACTGAGTACCAACGAGTTTCTAAAGGGACTCAAAGTTTGTTCATGGGGAATAGTTCAGAGGAGCAAGTGCTCGATTTTGGCACTTATCAACTGACTTTGCTAAATGGATGCACACTGATCCTTGAGGATACACTTTATGTACCAGGAATTCGACGAAACTTAATATCAGTTGTAGGTTAGTTAGAATAGGGTATTCTTTTTCCTTTGACAATAGTAGTGTATCTATTTATTTTCATAATGATTTTATAGGACATGGTATTTTATCGAATGGTTTTTATGTTTTGAATAAAGGTGAATTCCATTTTTCTTATATTGTTTCTCATGATGATTCTATTAATGAATCATTGAAATGACATGCTAGATTAGATCATATTGGCCAAGAAAGGATGACTAGGCTAGCTCGAGAAGGCCTTTTAGGCTCACTCGCTAAAGTTAACCTTCCAGTATGTGAACCTCATTTAGCAGGGAAGGCAAAAAGAAAACCTTTTGGTAAGGCGGTGAGGGCCACTAATCCTTTAGAGCTAATTCATTTTGACATTTGTGGTCCAATGAATGTTAGAGCACGACATGGTGATAACTATTTCATCACTTTTATAGATGATTATTCGCAATATGGATATGTCTATTTAATTTCTCATAAGTCAGAAGTATTAGATTGCTTTAGACGTTTCGTTGCTGAAGTTGAGAATCAAAGAGATAGATCCATAAAGGTTCTTAGGACCGATCGTGGACGCGAATATTTATCTGAGCAATTTAAAGGACTCAGTGAGGAAAAAGGTATCATCAGATAGCTAACGATTCCTGGCACTCCGCAACAAAATGGTTTTACAGAAAGAAGGAATCGTACGTTATTAGAGATGGTTAGCTCGATGATGGCACAAGCTGATCTTTCAATTAATTTTTGGGGAGATTCACTAATGACTGTTGCCTACATCCTTAATCGTGTGCCTAGTAATTCAGTTACTTCTACACCATATGAGTCTTGGGAATGCAAAAAACCAACCCTTGATCATTTAAGACCATAGAGGTCGACAGGATATGTGCGCATTCCATCCCAACAACTTGGGAAGTTAGACTCTAGAGGAAGGAAGGGTATCTTTATAAGGTATCCTGAACACTCAAAGGGTTATGAGATGATATACGAACAACTTGATGGAGTAATGACTGAGATTGAATCACGAGATGTGGAATTCATAGAGAATGAGTTTCCAAGTAGGGGTGACACGAGAAAGGATTTTGAGCTATATGAAATGGCTGAATCAGTCGGAGATGTTTCACCATCCCTTAGCGAAGGAAGGGAATTTAATTCTCATCGTTTTATCGCTAAGGATGGTGGGAATGATCTACTGCCTAACGGGGCACCACCTTATTCACAAAATCTTAAGCCACGTCGAAGCAAACGTACAAAAATGCCTCAAAAAAATTTCAAAATTGAAGAGGAATCCCTTCTTATGCTAGAAAGGGAAGACCTTAAGTGTACCCTAAAAGATGATAATGAGCCTGCTACATATAAGGGAGCTCTCACTTCACCTGCTCGTAATGAATTGATAAATGCTATGAAGGACGAAATTGGTTCTATGGGAAAGAACTAGGTTTGGGATTTGGTTGATCTACCGCCTGGTCATAAGGCCATTGGAAATAAATGGGTTTTTAAAATTAAACGAAAGGCGGATGGATCAATCGACAAGTATAAGGCTCGTCTTGTGGCGAAAGGGTTCACCCAAAAGGAAGGTGTGGACTATGATGAGACATTTTCACCAGTTGTGAGAAGTGGCTCCATTCGACTTATTCTAGCTATTGTTGCTCGTTTAGATTTGGAGCTTTATCATATGGATGTTAAAATTGCATTTCTATATGGAGAACTAGATGAGGAGATTTACATGAATCAACCAATTGGCTTTGAGGTTAAGGGACAAGATTGCAAAGTGTGAAAGCTCAAACATTCCATTTATGGCTTAAAGCAATCATCTAGACAATGGTACTTTCGATTTCATCTAGCCATCATTGCTGATGGGTTTACGATGATTGAGGAAGATCATTGTGTGTATGTTAAACGGGTCGACAAAAGCTTTATGGTCTTATGTTTGTACATCGATGACATCTTGATAGCTGTAAATGATATGAGATTGATTGTTGCCACTAAAAAGTGGTTATCATCTAATTTTGAGATGAAAGACATGGGTGAGCCAGAATTTGTACTCAAAATTAAGATTTATAGGGATCGCTCTAAAAGATTTTTGGGGTTAAGTCAAGAGACTTATATAAAATCTATTTTAGAGCATTTTCGTATGCATAATTCTAAACCAGTTGACACTCCAATTGAGAAGGGTCATAAACTAAGACAGGATCTTTGCCCTAAGACTGATCAAGAAAAAGAGCAGATGGCTCGTGTTCCTTATGCTAGTGCAGTTGGTAAGTTGATGTATGCAATGATGTGTACACGTCCCGATATAAGTTTTGCAGTGGGGATGGTTAGTCGGTTTCAAAGCAATCCTGGATTTTCTCATTGGGTGGCAGTTAAGAGGATACTTCGATACTTGAAAGGCACCATGGACTATATGTTCTGTTATCAGGGTGGTGAGCTACGCTTACAAGGGTACAGCGACGCAGATTGGGCTAGCGACTTGGATGAGCGCAAGTCTACCACTATGTATAACTTCTTTCTTTGTGGTAGAGCAATTAGTTGGTTGAGCAAGAAACAACCATGTGTTGCTTTATCCACTATGGAATCAGAATACATTGCATGTTTCTTTTCAGTACAAGAAGTAGTATGGTTACAGAGATTCTTTAAGCACCTGCATGTTAGATCACATTCGAGTGACCCTGTCACTATTCATTATAACAATACGACTGCTTTGTCTTGCGTTAAGGATCCTAAGTACCATGGAAAGGCCAAGCATATAGAGACTAAATTTCACTACATTAGGGATATTGTGGCACGAAAGAAGGTGGTCCTAAAACATATCTCTACGAGTGACATGGTTGCTGATCCCTTGACTAAGCCCATTCCTATGGATGTTTTTCTAGCTCATGTTAGGAGCTTGGGACCTCGTAGGCCTTGATATGTTTTATGTTTGATAATGGACATCTTTTTGGATATTGTTTACTATTTTTTTATGCAATAAAAGTTATTATATAATGTTGATTTCTATTAAGTTCTATGTTTTAATTTGGTGTATGTATATAAGCACACATATAAAATGTCACAAGGTAAAAAGATTGATCTACTCACACGGATAACCTGCCTCGACGCTTGTATTAGCGAGCAAGATGAGACTATTTTATGGTGGTCTAAATGGTTGGGCACCATTTTTGAGACACTATGATTTAATCGCATTGGTTGGGTCCAAGAAGAGGTATCATTACATACCAAACACTTGTAAGAGGTGTAGCCTTGTTTTGGGTTGCCAGACATTAGATTCATACTGGATACTATCTGAAGTACCTAGAGATGTTTTCTAAGGTTAACGCTAGAGAGCGATTAACTAATGTTCGTACGATGTTATTTTATCTAGAGCGACATTTATTCTGGCACTCCACCGTAACATGAGAATTGTACCTCGTGTGCAAAAGAAACAACATACAAAAGAGTGATGTGGTGGATCCCTATCCAAACACTGTGTGAGCCTTGTACATTAATTATTGTCCTTAGTAACTTGAACCTATGTCATGAAACAAAGACTTTGTGTTGCTACTCTAGTTCGTATTCCTAAGTTCACATAATAAGGTTCCATAGGTACTTGTCTGGGAAAGCAGCAAAGTTAATAAAGATTGACATGAGAGTTTAAGGAAGACACTTGTCGGACATCACATTCAGCCGTTGGTTATGCTATGTGCACGCAACTATTTTAAACTTTATGTATTATACTATATGTATATGTTTTTAAAGGTTAGCATACCAAGGCAAATGGGTTTGAGTGAATTTCTGAAATGTAATTAATGAGGGATTCGAAATACTCAACAGAATGTGATCGACTGGTCTAGGACATGACGAGTTTTTTTTTTTTGAGATGCTTAATATTAGTTATGATGGAGACTTAATATGTGAGCTCTCGCCCTTGATATCATTTATTTCTCGTCAGTCGCACGCCAAGGCACCTGTACAAGGAAATCTATAGATTATTGATTTGAGATGAGTATGTACCTTTATAACCCAAGTGTCTGAGTGGGAGATGTTAGTAATTGATCCGGGTCGGACTCGTGAATCATGAATATCCACTTGGGTATGGATATTGGATAACCCAATAAGGATTGGAAGAGTCCCATATCACTTGGAAGTATTTTAAATAATACATGATATGGTTATGACTCTATATAAGGTAACTCTCCTGATTTAGTCAGTTGTAGACTTATCCCATACGTATTGGGTTTTACGTTAAATACTGAAGCTTACTGTGTGTAGGCCTAAGGAAAAAAATAACGTATTATTTTTCCCATATTGTTTCTCTCTAAATACTCTCTCTAGTATTTCCAAGCTTCCATCAATAGGCTTGGGTGTACTTGGTGTGAACACTTAATTAGTTCATTCGCATTGATTACTTGTAACAACTATATATTGACGAGAAGTACGAAGGATCGTAATAGTTGTGTTCATGGTGTCGCTTGTAGATTTGACATTCGGTTCAACCGCTTCCACATCGTGGATACTTACCGATTCATATGTAAGTATTATTTATGTGTTAGTTTCCACCTAAAATTCTAACATAATTAAAAATCAAAAATTGATGTAAACATTCGCAATATCATTTTCTTTATGCATCATTATTTTTAAGGTCACTTAATACCTCAAAAACAATTATATAATACCACCTTTCTACTTTCAATTATATAATCTATCATCAAATGGCCTTATTAGAATTGACAAAACATAGTTCGATGGGATTAAATAGAAAACTAATTATGGATTAAAATAGTTTGTAGTGGAATATCATTTCAATAATACAATTCCAATCTCACCCATCATTTATGCAAACAAACATAGACTAAGAGTATAAATCTCATTCAAGAAATTGAATAGCAAAATCGAAATCTTCAGAAAGACTGAATGAGTTTAACTGAAAATTTGAGGTACACCCAACAAGCCCATTTAGTTAATTTCACAAATCTATCTCCCTAAACTCTTAAATCACAATGTAAAGTATATTATGGGATAACTTTTCATATACCCTTTAAGTTAAATATATAATTTGTAATTGGGACTCATCACTTCCATACAAATCAGATAGGATAAATAAACAAACCTACAGGTTGAAGAAGCCATCTTTCTCCATCATTTGTTGAAGTGGTTTCAGCCATAGAAGCATGTATAGATCCTAATTTCCTCTGTTGCCTCCCTTTAATTTTAAGGTGTTGTAGATCTTTGGGTGAACACTTTGACCCCAAAAAAGTGATAGAATGATTAGCACAAATAGAGGCACTAGAATGAAAGAATGAAAGCTTGGTACAAGAGAGAGACTGGGTTACTGCTACTTCCATTTACTGATTTTGTTGTATGTTGAGTTAGTAGGAGTTGGACTATAGTCTATAAATAATTTAGGCACGTAAAATAGGACGACAAAGTATATGTGGCATATATTTACGCTTGTCTATGAGTTTTAAAATGGGCAGAAAACAAAAGGAATAGACGGAAAATTGAAGTTTTCTTTTCAATTTTTATGTTTATGAAAAAAAAAGAAATATATACAAAACTTGACCACTTTTCTTGCTAAAATTTTCCGTTCAAAATTGGTCTGATTTGGACGGAAAAGAAATTAGAATAAGTAATATATTTTTTGTTCCCATATTATCCTCACTTTCAATATAATAAATTTTAAATTACAACTATGTTCCCAATTTTTTTTTATCTACTAAACCTAATCTAATAACTTCTTGGTGCGAACAACTTCTTTGTTACCTGCCGCGAACGATTCAGGTACATGCACTTGCTTATCTATTTTACCTCCTCTTGAATATCGGCTTTTTGTTACAATTTTATTGTGAAAGACTTTAGAGAGAGTACAAGTTATAATTGATGTAATGATTCCCTTTTCTGAATCTTAAATAGTAGATAACAAACAAAAACTCAGAAACATAGGAATTTGTTTACAAATTCAATGCAATCAGATCATTGCTACTCTTCAAATTTATACTGCAACTTCAAAATGAGTACTAACATGGATGATTGGATCTATGACCCGTCATTTTCCCCCGTGTCCCCAACAAACTTTCGTATATATATAGGAGTACAAATTCTAAGCACTTTTCACAAAAAGGTTGGGCTTTCTCCACCCAAAAAAAATGATGTGCGTAATTAAGGCGTACATCGTTAAAGAAATTGCTAATAAATTTACTAGTTACTGATCAATCATCATATATATTTATATATATAATATATGAATTTCGTGATCTAAAAATCTATGAATTTACTAATGACTCAATCAATTAGTGACAGTAATGTAACACACAATATATCTTGAAATTCATCAAAACGTGCGATATTTAACGAATTGAAATTGTTTGCATTCATTGAAGCAAGCGTGTGTGTTGAAATCTTTACATTAGATTGTCTCTATATAGATAGTCTATTTACGATTTTGTGAACAAAAATATGAATTTACTATTATTGCTTAATGTTCATTTGTTGTTGTGTATTCAACTTTGAAACTCATTCAGTTTTATTGATTGAATAGATGGACAATCAGGAGAGTAAATTTCGAGATTTTATGGTTCGATGACATTTTCTAGTAACATTGATCTTGTCCCTCAGTTCAATATATCAAATGTTGTATGACTAGATCTTGTGGGAATAAACATAGTAAAGAAATTGTTTCAAAAAAAACCTAGTAAAGAAATAGTTGAAATGAAAAAAAAAGTAAGAGATGAATTGCTTCATTAGATAAGGTACAGTGAGAGAAGTTGTGATGTTTTTCTCATGGGACCATAAGCCTTTGAAAATTTGTGTAAAATATTGCATGACAAGGGCGGTCTTCGACCCACTCAATGAGTATCTCTAAAGGAACAAGTCGCAAAATGTCTTCACATATTGTCACATAATGTGAGAAACTGTACAATTACATTCTTCTTTCGTAGCTCAACGGGAACAACAAGTTGTCATTTTCATATAGTCTTAAGAGAATTAATATCATTGGAAGAAAATTTTTTAATACAACCAAATGGAGCACACGTACTTTCAGAATTGCTCAATAATAATAGATTTTATCCATATTATAAGGTAAAACTTACAACTTAACATACTTTAACTCAAATTCACATTTTTATATATTTAACAAGCTATGTGCATGTTTGTGAATTCCAAGATTGTGTAGGAGCAATAGACGGAACTCATGTTCATGTAAAAGTTCCTCACACTGATGAACTAAGATATCGTGGTAGGAAGGACTACCCTACGCAAAATGTCTTAGCCGCATGTGCATTTGACTTAAAATTTACTTATATTTTGACGGGTTGGGAATGGATTTTTAGAATTTGAGCCTAAATTAATGTGGGTGTCATTAATTATTTTTAATGATTCCTTATATTAATGTATTCTACTTCATGAGTAGATTAAATTAAGCATTTGGAAGCTCAAATCCATGGAGTAATGAATGACATATTAACTCCCGAAGATCACACTTAGAAATGATAAATACATGTGGAAAAAAGCCAAATCCCACATCAGTTAAAAACTAAACTTTTAATGTGTTTATATACAAGGAAATTGCTCTTGGGTTTGGGCCCCAAGTGCCACCCAGCTTTTGTGGAAGGGAGATGGCCTAGTCAAGTCTTGGTTTGAACCCACACACGCGCGCCGCCGACTGAAAGACTGACTTGGTCTAGCTCGGGCTCGGGCTCGTGGCTCTGAGTCCTTGTATATAATTTTTTAGACAAAATTTATTTAAATTTTTAATTAAAATTTATTAAAAATTTATTTATTTAGTTCTATTATCAAAACTGTGTCGTTTTGATAAACGGTATTTATTATATAATCAAAGTTGTGTCGTTTTGAGAAGCGGTATCTGTTGAAAGGGTATCAGTCTGAACGGACGCCCCAAAACTACGTGGTTTTGTCGCACCTTTTCTACTAAGCCTAAAACTACGTAGTTTTGGTTTTGCTAATGCTAAAACTACGTCGTTTTATGGGTCCAAATAGACGCACCCATTCTGCATATGATCAAAACTATGTCTTTTTGACTAGAGGATGCCATGCCATGCCTTTTCAGAAGTATCTCATACCTTTTCAAGGGTTAAGTGCACATTCGAAGGGTCACCAACCCCTCCTGTAAATATATAGGAGGGGGCAACCTTCTCATTCACTCATTCACAAGCAATTAAGCATTATTAGTCATTCTAGTCTTCATTTTTTTCATCAGTTTCATAGTTATTTTGAGAGAGAGTTAGAGCATTTATTTTTGATTCGTAGAGTATACTTTTTGTAGTGCTGCTACAGTATACGGTGTCATTGTATCCTGGGAGACAAGTGCTATCAACTCTGAGCACCATATGGAGGGCATAATTGTCTTAAGTACATAGTACCAATTACTAGCCTTGACAAATCTTTTTCTACAGTTTGGTTTATTTGAGATAAGTATATATATATATATATATATATATATATATATATATATACTTTCCTTTCAAGTTCCTAACAGGGACAACATCTGACTCCAGAATAATTAAAAATGTACTTGTAGTAAGAGAAGATAAGTTGATAATTTCTAATGGTAATACACTATCAACCATTTTAGGATTTAATTAAAAAAAATTTATGTCTTATATGTAACTAATATTATGTTTTTCTAGGAAAATATTATCTTGTAAATGTTGAATTACCATTTACCAACGGATTAATGACACCTTATAGAGGTGGTCGCTACCATTTAAAAGAGTTCTCAACCCCTTCTCAAGCCCCTTCTCAAGAACCTTCTCTAGTACCGATGGAAAGTGTACGTACTTCAAAAGAAAAAAAAGAAAAAGGAAAAACATTCTGATGATGAAGGTAAATTAACTAATGTGATAGATAAATTAGCTACCATATTGGAAAAACAAGGGGAGACATTTGAAAAACAGGGAGAAACATTTATCAATTCATTTGTTTGGGTTATCATTAGAGAGAAGATTGAATTTCTTGAAGAATTTGATAAATAATCTCCGTTAGTATTAATAATACAGATTATGTTTGATGACTTTTGGGTATGGTATGATAATGACTTTGTAAAAGTAGTTTTTGTTTAACATTTATTTGGATATTTGTATTTGATTATGGAATTTTTTTTCTTTAATTAAATTTATCTTGCATATTTTTATCCATGGTCCAGTGGTTATAATTAATAGAAGAGTAAATTTGTAAAAGTAATATTTTTCTTTTCTTTTCATTAGAATACAAAAACGCAAGAAAAGAAAATTTTTAAATTTTCTATTCTTTTCTATTAAATACTCAGAAACAACACAAAGAAAAATTTTAAGTTTTCTATTCTTTTCTTTTCTATTCTAATTTAAATTTTTTATTTTTTTCTTTTTCGTTCAAAACTCAGAAACAGAGTGTAAAAGCTCTGAAAATGATTTTGGAAAGTAATATCTTGCTTATGGGTTCTTTGTTGAATTGTGCCATGTTTGGTTGGGGAATAAATAACTTTCCTTTTTCCTCTTTTTCTACTAAAGGTAAGGGTACCGGAGGAAAATCTTGAATGTTAGAATGGGAAAAATCAACTTTTTGTATTGATATATGTACCAAGACCCGACTTATAAATGTAGACCACTCAAAATTTTTTGCATACCTGTTACTGACATTGCAGGAGGGCAGAATCGTCTTTCAGAGATAACCCTGGGAGACAGCTCAGTTCAATCCCAGAGACAACCCTGGGATATTCAGTACTACCATCTCGGAGATAACCCCGAGACATCCAGCTCAGACCTGAAAATATCACCGGAAGTTTTAATCTCAACCCCGAAAACAACACCGAGAGTTTCAGCTTCAACCTTGGAGATAACCCCGAGGAATACAGTTCAAATACCAGAAATCGCATTGGAGAAGACCGTGTCATCTAGGAGATAACCCCGAGATACTCAGTCTCAGTCCCAGAAACAACACCGGGAAAGACAGCGTCAACCACGGAGATAACCCTGAGGCACGCAGTTGCAGTTCTGGAGATAACCTCGAAAATGCTTATTTCAAACCCATGCAATCAGCTTCAAACACTCGGCAATGGCCCCGAGGCCCTCATTTCCCAAGTCTGGAGATAACCCCGGGAAGTCAGGCACATCTTAGAAACAACATTGAGGATGGTCAACACCTACAGCGGTCCAATCTCAGAGATAACCTTGAGCAACGACCGCTAAAACAGCTCAAACCGGAGATAACCCCAGTGAGGGGTAGAACCATTATTTTACAATCCCAATCCCACTTTGCACCGTCTCAACAGTCATACATACATACACTGCAATGTCCTACAAGAACCAAAGAGCGCCAATCCCGAGTGACTACTGCACAAGACAACACACCGGATAGAATTTGAAGCTTGAAGACCAAGGGCATGGTCCCATCTTCCTGACTTCATACAACCTCTAATCCTTTGTCATTGTGTAGCTCTCAACAACAGCATGCAGAAAAAGGTCTTATACACCTCGATTGGATGCCCAGATTGATTTTCTGAAAGTTCGAGCGGACATTACGTTGCACGCGTGCACGTACTTCGAGATGGCAGGACCCGCAGAACCTGGGGCACCCCAGGCAGCCACAGGTGCATCTGTGACTCCCCACTCTATAAATAGAGGGCTTGGGACAGCCATTTTTAATAGAAAAAAGGCAAGAAAGTCATGTCTAATTTGTTCTGTACACACTATAAACTGAGTTCTTTCTCATTTTAAACACTTGTGAGCTTCAATATTGTTATATTTTTACCAGCGGGAGCCGAGTGTTCATCCATTTAATGTCATTAAAGTCTTATTTGGCAGTCCACTGTAAGCCTTCTTACACTTTCTAAAGCCTTTCTCCAATACTGTGCACACACAGTTCTTCACGTTGAGAGTCGTGTAGCATGTGTATGCCCCGACTTCGATCCGTGGCTTTAATTTGTTTTTGTATATATATATATATATATATATATATATATATATATATATATATATATATATATATATATATATATATATACCTTTCAGTTTGGCCTGGAGTTTACTTCGTGGCCTTTTACCACTTTTGTGACACCCACAAATTCGGGTTAACTTACTCCCGAGTTTGGTGCTCACGATCCACAATATAATAACATCTAACTATCCATTCATTAATGAATATATAAACTTACATAACATTAATTAATAGGTTAACAACATCATCCCAGGTCATCTAACCTTAACATTACAAACTTACCCTTTAGATATACAAAAAGGGTTTACAAATACAACATAATAATAATAATGTAAATCATATACTACTCCAATATTTTGCCTTTGCCCTTGTTCTTCATAGACCCGTTGGCTTCTTCGTTCCTAACTAAAATATTTTATTTAGCAAGGGTGAATAACAAATTTGCCCAGCAAGTTAAGACATATAATGAATGTATAAGAATCAAGAATAACAGACTATCTAGTTTGATAGAATAGCACCAAAGTTCGGGGACCTTTGAAATAGCTGAAAAAATCTCTAATTACTAACAAGTCTTCTCGCAATCTATGCAACACAATAATTTGATAATAAAATAGTGCAATGCTTTCAAAGTTTCTACAATATTCAAATGAATAATCAGGAATCAATTCTACGTAATAACAAAGTGGAATGTTTTCCAGATTTATTCTGAGCAATCTATTGGATCTCGAACTTCTCTTCTCGAGTAACTATCAAAGATTTGACTTTGATATACCCAGGTGTATCAGATAACCATAAAGATTAAATTATACCCCTCTGCAAGTACTTAGAGCGGCCAACTCCTTGTACCCTATATTATGCATAATACTTACACGCGCACAAAGGTCGAATATACGACCAAAAATGTTCCCTTTGTATAAAAGATTGTTCTTCTCAGTCTTATAATCAAAGTTTAATTTATAACAATGAAATATTATGATTTCAATTTCTAATCACTTCTCGATCTAGCCAAAATAATTAGTACCGATCTGTCAATACTAATTGAATTCTCTTCTCGAGCCTAACAAGTTTTAACAAATGTTCGTCTAGCCAGAATAATTAGCTAAGACATTGCTCAACACGATTCTACAATAGACAGAAATCAACTGTCCTATTTACGATCAATAATAACTTCTACAGATGTGAATAACCAATAACAGTTATTTCCCAATCATATTCTCAAAATCAATAATTCAATTTGAATAGATAAACATGCACTAACTGCGAATAACCAACAAAAAATTTTAGACGTGGTATAATCAACAATAATTAACCATAATTATATTTGGAAAATAATAACTCAAGGTTGAGTTAAGAAAACTTGCCTTCTCCGTGGATTACTGCTACACAATATACTTAACTGCGTTCGTAAGACCTATAATCAACAATATCGATCTCACAATTAGCACAATAATTTATAACACGTATCACTGTAATTTGCAATCAGTCTTTCTCCTAGGCACATTACCACATTGCCACATCAATGTTCATAACCTATATAAACGCTTATCAAGTCTAACTAGTTTGGTCTGGTTGGACTTCGGTCTCTTCTCGGTGTCTTGGTCACATTATCCGATAATTTACACATTTATTGTCACCTAAACTCAGTCTCAAAGCTTCAATATTATTTTAGATAAATCATATATCCTTTATAATATTTTTCAGAAGCTTTTAATAATTTATAAACAATTATTATAATTTATAATAATTTTTCAAACACCGGAATCATTTTTAAATGATTTAAATGCTAATTAATTCCATCATCATTAATATTTAATAATATTAAAATATTAATGACATACTTGTCAAAATATCAAAGTTATTTTTAATAACTTAAAATATTTTTAATTCATCAATATTCTACTTAAATGATTTTTAAAATAGTTAAAATCATTTTTAAACCATCACCATTAATATTTAAGTATTAATGAAATTATTATCAAAATATTAAAAGTAATTAATTATAACTTATAATATTTTAAAATCATTTTTCTCATTTTTAAATGATTTTTAAATCAATAAAATTATTTTTATTTCATTTATTTAATACAATAATTAAATAAATCTAATATCATTAATATTAATTTATTAATGAGAATTCTCCAAAAATATTGAAAATTACATTTTATAATTCAAAATATTTTTAAACACTTTATTCTTATTTAAAATAATTTTTATAATATTAAAATTGTTTTTCTCTAATTTATTCAATACACTAATTAAATAAATTAAATATCATTAATATTCAAATAATTATAAATATTAATGAAAAATATCCCAAATAATTAAAAGTTATTTTTTAAGAATTTTAAATAATTTTTAAAACCATTTTTGTAATTTTTAGAATTTATTTTCTATATTTAATTAATTTTCAAAAAAATCAGAAATTAAAATAAATAGAAACCGTCGCTATATGCTATAGCGACACTTTTCTGTCGTGTTAGGTGTTCTTGGCTCAAGAACACTGACAAGCCAGTGTTCAAGGGGTCATGGTTTGACCGCTTATAATTCTCAATCCATACATGTTCTGGGCAATCTTTAACCTTGATCTTGTAGTGTTTATGTAGCTCTACAAGCATCAACCACATTCTAGGTTATATCACATAATACCAACAAGATTCAAGCCCTCAAAGTCACTGTCAGAAGGTTTCTAGGTTTTCCAGAAACCCAGACAGTTCGACTGGTCACTTTTTAGGTCATTTTAAGTTAGGTTCTGGTCATCAAATGGTAGATCTTATGATTCAAATCTATAGTCCATGTGTCAATGAACATATACATAACATGGTCTCAGTCTAACAACAGCAGAATCATAAGTTACAGTTCGGTCAAACATGGTCAGAAACCTTGATCATCCAGTTTTTGGGTATTTCTAGAAACACAAAAATCAGTGTGAGTGGCCTACTTTGACCACCTGCTACGTTCGATCTGTAGATTATTTACACGATCTAAAGCCATGGATTTAAAGAAAAGATAACAGGTTATAAACTGGATACAAACACATCATCAAAACAATTAAACACTTACAGATCAAGGCGTTACAAAAACTTGTCAGACGCTGATTTAGCATTTCTGGGTTACCCAGAATTCGTCTAGTCATGCCCAGTCAACGGGTTTTGACCAAGAATATCTTGAAATCTAGACATTAAATGACTGTGATTTCACTTGCAGAACAAAAAACACATATCCAGCTATAGATCTAAAACATAAAACATCAAAAATCATAAACGGGGAAGGATCTGTGGCCTCTGACATTCGGTTGTCAAACCACTTTTTGAGTTCTTGGACAGTTTTGAAAAACTTCAATTTTTACCCACTTTGATGCTATGGATCTATAATGGATCATCATAGATCATCATAAAACATCATTTAACACTTATATAAACACAAAATCACAAACTCTATCTTAGCATACATGATCAAAATATGAGTCTAGGGTTTATACCTTCTAGTAAAATCCTTGATCTTTGATCTCCTTAAATGATCTTAGGGATCTAAGGGTTGTTAATGGGACTGAAATGCTTAGCAAATTCGGAGGTTTAGAGAGAGAAGGAGTTGGTGAGAGCTTGGGTGAAAAATGAGCCAAATTTTGTGATTTTCTCTCTCTCAAATCTATATATACTATGATTTGTTGCTAAGATCTGATGTTGCTATCATTTAGAGGCTGATTTACTGAGATTTTGAAGTCACAAAGTCAATTGAGTTGGTCACCAACTAAAGGTCTTGGCAAATTTTATAAGTTACCAATTAAAGAAATGAAAAAGGGTATTTTGGACATTTGCAATATAATTTAATGGCATTCTTAACTTTTATCCAAACCCTTAGGGTTTAACCCTAAGGTTCTAACCCTTACGTTTTACACCCTTAGTTTTTTAGAATTTTCTAATTTGGGTTTTAAAATAGAAAATTACGATTTCAAAAATATAATTAGGGTTTCCTAATTATTTTGAAGATCACTAATCACAATAAAGTTTACTAATCACTTTAAGGCTTACTAATTAGGATTAGGATTTCCTAATTAGGATTTAGGATTCTCGAATTTAAAATTAGGATTTCTCGACTTTCGATTAGGGTTTCTAACGGTACGTTAGGATTTGTAATCCTGATATTACGATTTCTAACCTCATACTAGGGTTTAATAATTTTGTATCCTACTCGATCAATCATTGATCAAAATTTCTATACAGTACAAACACGTACTCATCAATATAATTATTTTAATTATATTTTCTATCGAATCCCTATCCGAACTTAGGGTTAGGGTTTTTAATATATTAAGCACAACTCTACTCTTATTTTCTCAATCAATACACAAATTGGCTACTCCTCGAGACTCGTATCACAGATACTCGTCACAAAATTGATAATCAATATTAATATTAAATAACTGCTAAGATAACCGATTTAATTAACTGAAGTCTTCCCGAATAAGACAAAAATTTGTTGGACCATGAGCTTATTCGAATTTTAATTTTCTCTAGAAGAGGAAGACAGTCATTCATTAAAAGCTTTGAAGTGATAAGAGGAACTCCTAGAAATTTGGCCGGAAAGGTGCCCAGCTGAAACCCCAAATAAGAACATATTGCAGCAGATTGATCAACAAAGACATTAGAGAGGTAGCAAACACTCTTGGAGGGATTTATGTGCAGCCCCGAAATTGCAGAGAATCGATCCAAACAAAACTTAAGATCGGCAGCGGACTTAGTATCACCATGTCAAAATAGAAGAAGATCATAAGCAAAGCAAAGATAGGTGAGATTTATTTGCTTGGTTCTCCAATTGTGCTTAAAATCCCGAAACTTGGCATTCTGACATATAATAATGGAAAGCACTTGAACGACTTGATCTTACATTTTCTTCCTCCGAGACATGAAAATCCGAGTCTATCACTTCCTCTATTTCATTATTATCTAGAGTTTTCTCACTTGGATTTGATTAAGTGGTAAAGAAGAATGAAGAAATGAGCTTGTATATATAAAAATCCAAGGCTAGGGGTATTTTGGTCATTTGGCTAGATTTTTACCATTTTGCCCTTAGATATTTCTTCAAAATATCTTCTAAGACTTAGCCCCTAAGTTTCGTGTTCCGTAATATCTTTACTGCCGAAATTCGTTCCGTAAACGAAAAACTGCATTCTCATTTTCTAAATTTATTTAGATATTTCATCTTTCCTATACAGATTAACTTTTACACATTTGTCAAAAACTGAAAAACACAAAAAGCATTTTTGGAGAATAGTGTTTTGGGCCACATTTTTCGAAAAAAATGGTTAAACGATCGAAAAATCGATAAAAATAATTTTCGTCTTTTCCTTATTTCGTCTTATTATTGCACATTTTTTGAGGAAAACCTTTTATTGGATAATATGACTCTTCACGACATATTTTTGATAGATATTAAAACGGAATGTCATTATGACATACCAATCTTTCTAAAAAGCCGAGGGTAAAATCTTAGCTCGCGTCATTATTTGGGTGAATAGTATTTTTACGTAAATTTTCTCAAAAAATTTTTATTTTTCGTTTTCGAAATACTTACTCATTCATACACGTAACAAAAATACTAACATTTAAATACCATCCTAGGTAATAAAATGACATTTTAAACACATAATACAATTAATATTCATTAAATATTATTTTTTTCATTAATATTCCACCAAACTTAATTATTAAACTAAGTGAAATTTCTCGGTCGTTACATTCTTCCCCCCTTATAAGGATTTTGTCCCCCAGAATCATGACACACATTACCTATAAAATAGGTATAATCATTCTTCCTTTCTTTATCTTTACATTTTTACTTTGTTTTTTTTTGCTAAATTTAAATGTATTAAAGGAGGAACAAATTACAATTGCAAAGGGGAAAAACCCAAGCCACAATTATACTACCTTTATAGAAGGCATACTTTACTACTCAACACTTAACTTTCCTATCAATTATTCGAATAACAAATTTCTCAACTTACATCCTTTCCATACTCCCATATAATTCCTCAAACATACCACATGTTATGAGTTCAGAAACTTACCACAATAATATGAGTTTTAGAAACTAGTTATAGCAATACGTAGTCTAAGAACAAATCAGGAACTGGCCGTACACTTAGAGGCTCAAAACATACCATATGACTATGAGTCATAAACTTACCATAAGCATGAATTTCAAAAACTCGCATTTAATCTTATTCTTCTCTAACTATCAAATATATCTATGGGAAAAGAGTCACCTTCTCACCATAAATATATCAATAGCGCGATACCAATATTTCAACGATTATCAATGTGATAAATTAAGTAGTCATTAAACCAAGCACAAAACCCTTTTCCATACAAAGTATTTTGTACAACTCAGTTATCACATGAGTTCTCAATTAAAATTCCAACAATTACTATTTTTTATTACACTTTCTTTATAACATTAAGCCATATTCTTTTAATCAATTAACAGATAATCTATCATTTCATATCTTAACCAGATCACGTTGTGATCTCTTCTCACAATCATTTTATATGATGATTTCCATTATGCTTTTCTCCTTATATTTTAAAACTACTATTTAGTTTCTCCTTTTAATTTAGGTACTTACTGGTATCTTATTTCTTCACTTACGTATTATCATTACTGCTTTATTGAATTAAGCTTAAATCTATTCCAGATGGAAAATTAATTTCTTCCTTAATCCTTAACACTCCTCACTAAGATTTGTGTCTTCGACGCTTTGTCCATTATCATTACCTTTCATTCAACTCCTTTACCTTACTCTTAACTATATTTTATTTATCTCTATTATTAACTCATCCTGAGCCATTAACACTAACAACTTTTCCCGAACCTTTTATCCTAAGGCGTCGGTCATTACTCTTACCTTTCACGTGTAACATAAAAATTCACAATCTTAATTCTTAACTAACTAAAGCTTATTCCTCAGCTTTACAATTATCTTCTTCTATGTACGGATATATGTTAGACCTTGATGGTTCACATACACCTCACATTCCTTAACATATAATTAATATCTCCAAATCTTTAAGCAAACACAACTGTTGCTAACTTTAGCTCACGGATAAAGCATCCGCCTTCATAATCCTTAACTAATATGGCGCATACACAACGACCTTCTCGTATAGTATATAAGCACTCAACCTAATTTCTTATGTGTTACATCATTATATGCAACAAAACTTTCCAACATCATTAAATAATGACAATATTGAAATCTCACTCAATCTCTTCATTATCTCTCAAAATTATTCCTTATACTTCTTGGACTACAAATAACTTTAGAGTTCTTCTTATCTTTTCGAGTTAACAGATTAACTATCTTAGAAAAATCATAAATAAATCCTTGATAGTGACCTGCTAACATTAACGTTGCATACTTCTATCAACTTCCTCAATTACTTTTTCTTATTTCATATATTCGATTTTAACCAATTCTACGAATACTAACCTGTGACGCTCATGGATATACCATAGCACCTCACAGGGTTACCTATCAATTTGCCATTGTACCTCATGGCGTCCTCTACGGATATATTGTTTTTTTAAAGATCATAAAACTCAAAATTAAACTTTCACTCAGCCAAAATTCACAAGTAATGAACTTAGCCTACAACTTCTCCCCTTTTTAATGTTTCCACACTATCCTTAACTGTTTAGTATAGTCCTTCTATGTCTTAAGATAGACTAGAACATCATCCATGAACAACATACCACTCATTCTAATATTCAACTACTTAATTGATTCATCTTATTTTTAACTGCATTTAACACGTACATCCATTAAATATCATCGTCAAACTCGTAACAATTTCTGAACACCATCTCGAAACATTTCTTCATTTCATATCTACTAGCAATACCTAGTTCTCAAATCTATTTTTAAAAATATATTTTTTTGCTACATTTATTTATGTATTAATTGCAAAAAAACTAAGCATATTACAATGAAGATCATAACATAATCCTCTTCTCCCGAGAGGGCTAAAGCACCTAGAAAAGCCTAGGAAACAAACTTACCTAACCTAATTACATTTTTTCGTCACAGTCCGAAACTCAGAAAATTGAAACACAAAATAAATAAGAAACGCCTAGCTAAACCAAAGACTAGCAGCCCATTTGGAAATGCAAGAATCAACAGCCCACAACTGCAGACATTGAATCAGCAGGAGGCCCAAAGGACCTAGCCGAAACAGCCCATGAACCAAAGTTGTCTGGACCCAAGTGGAAAAGAGCCCACAATGAGAAGCATCAGCATATTTGAAATTTAAAAAACGGTGGGCCCCAATTCAGCTCAATGGGATTAGTGCACTACCACCGGCAATACAGCAACCGGTACCCAAACAAAAAATGGACCTCTCCAGATTCTGATGAAGTAGCCACCGGGAACACCTCCCAAATCTGAACATGAATGGATAAGCAAACTAAGCATGATGTGTTGATTTAGAATAACACATATCAAAGACCCAAATCTGGAACGAACTGATTTGAATCAAAACAGAGGACCCGTCGGCGAGACCACCATGGATACCAACATGAACAAAACAGAACAAAAAAATCAGTCAAAATCAAACAGCATCCCCAAAACGAACTAACCTGGACACTCAGAAATGCAATTTGATTACAGAAAAACCAAATAACCCCAACCAATCGGATGACAACAGGAGAAGGAAACTAAAAGTTAAAGGATAAGCAATACAGCAAAAATTTCAGAATAGAGAACCACACGGATAAACCATCCGCGCAAAACAAATACACCGGAAACGAACAGAAACACACTCGGTTGAGTACATTTTATAAATAATAATTCTCCATTTCTATCATCAATTCCTTTTATCTCATCTTGGCTAAAACAACTACTCATAATGCTTTAGGTCCAAAAGGTTGGGATACATTCCTTCTCAAGACAGGATTGTTAAGATTTCAGCCGAACTTAGCAAAAAATAAAAATTAAAAAATGTGTGTTTCCTGTGACACCGCAAAATTTGGGTATTTTATTCTCTCAAAATTTGGTGTTCACTATCCAATAACATCACATATGTCTATCCATACTTAAAAGAATATAATAAAAAAACTCACAAACTTAACAAATAAATCCTCCCTTTAAATGGTTACATAGTTTCAAATAAATCCCAGGTTATCCAACCTTTATCACATCAGTGCGAAAATTAAAAACATAACATCAATAACCAAGCCTTATTAAATGAACATTTTCATATAAAACTAAACATGTCTTCATCACTTGTTCATCTAGCATTTGCCCTTACTAGTGGGCGACTCGTCAACTTTCTCAACTTTAATTGCAATGGTTATATATGCAAGAGTGAGCAAAACAAATGCTCACTAGAACAACAATAAACTAACAGTGGTGTATGAATCAAGATGTGCAAACTCAAATGAATAATATAATCTTTTCTTTCAACTATAATCAAAGATAGAAAGCTCAAAGGAAACTCGACTTTTGAATCAAGAATTAGAAACAAGATCAAAAGTAATCTGAGGGTCATAACACTATAAACTATGTCTCAGGTTATTAAGTATCTCTACTTAAACCTTTAACAGTCGTTAAACTATATGGACCTTCTTTCTCGTACTTCGAGGGATCAGTCATTCGTACCATGTATTGTGCACAAACATCTTAATGCTAATGCATAATAATCCCCCATAATGAGGTTGTTCATCTCTGTTTGACATTCGAGTCCGTCCCAAAGGAAGTTTGGTTTGGATTAACTTCAAAGGAAATTTCGAGTTCAACGTTCATCAACTAAGGATTACTTGAATCAATAAATAATCACTAACATTATAAGTTTTTACATGATAAGAATTCAATAATGTTGGAAAACAATAATTTCAAATGAATAATAGTCAACTGAGGCCAATAGTATGCAATCATAAGCCTTGATTGAACAATAGTCAGCTGAGGCCATAATTTTTGCTCAACAAAGAATAAAGTTTAGAAACTTGCACAACTTGCAAACATGACAGGAATAAAGAACTTGTACAATGATAACTAACTCGAAATAGAAAACTTGCTCAACATAAAAATGAGGTTTAGAAACTTGCTCAAAGAAAGTTTAGGGTTAAAGAACCTTTCTCGTGCGTAACCTACACAATTTACAATTTGTTACCCAAATATCCTACACATATATCATTTAGAATCATAATACAATTAGTTACAACGCAACCAAGTTACTTGGTTTAACATCCAATTCACTTAACTTATAACTTTTAGCTCTAGGTTTAATCACACAACCCACATAGCACAAATTGAAATCATATAACATGAGATTGTAGCATTCAAATCACACTTCAAATTCTTACCAACAACAAGTTTCAATTGTTATATAACTTGCTAATTGTTAACTTATAATCTTCATATTTGATAATACATCACAACCATAATATGCTATTACATCCTATAATATGATTAATCCTTCTTTATGTTCCTTAGATTAAGTTACAATTACATTCTTTGGACTTGTACAAGAAAATCACAATTTCTGGCCTTTCTGCCAAGTGGCGCTAACGCCCAGTTTGAACTGGGAACTGGCACTGTGGCGCTCAACTTACTCTCTGGACAGGCACTGTGGCGCTACACTAGCGCTGTGACGCTACACTGTACATAAGACAGGCACTGCATCGCCTCGGCACAGTTTCAAACAATTCCAGTTCCCGAAGAACACAGAGTAAAGCCAAACAAACCCAAAAACATCAATTTAATAGTAAAATAATCAGAAGTTGTATACTTCATATAATCAAAACCCTTCATGTATATAATCATTATAACAACAAAACAACAAAATTTAAAGGATTAAAATCAAGTTTCTTGATAATTTCTTCATTTTTTACATTCTTAGCATAATTGATGACCACAACCTCATTTCTTAACCAAATCAGTCCACATAACTTACATTGTTTTCGTATATTTATATATTAACACAAATAATCATCAATTTACAGTATAATATACGAATTGAACATCAATTTTAGTATTAAATAAGCCGTATTCATATATATATATTTCACTTTAAACTCACTATAAACATAATTTATTTTTATTTATCATGTTTTCATGGATTAATCATTCTAAAGTCATTTATAAAAAACATACAACATATTATTATATACACTTACTAATAACTATAAATAATTTCTCAACAATTCAACCATGAAAACTCAGTTACAGAGAACTCAAGAACACAAAAACTAAAGCTTTAAAAATCAAGAATTTTCACCTTTGATTTCTTGTGTTTAGACTAGCAAAGATGATTAACAAGCTTGTTAATCTTCACCCTCCTTTGATTCCAATATCAAAGAACTCTCAATTTCTCTCTATTTCCTCTCTGTTTTTCTTCTTTGTTCAAACTTAAGCTTAAACAGATAATCGTAAAATAACTTAATATAATATAATATAATATGTATCATTATAATATCAAAAATCATCAGTTACAAAATTCAAAATAACCTAATAAGTTAAAAAGAATTTTCAAAATCATTTAAAATTCAAAATAACTTATCAGTTAAAAATTCAAAAGTCACAAGGCTTTATTTGGCAAAACTAAATTAAACATCTTTTAATTTACTTTAATATTCCATTTATAATATGGTTCATTTATCACACTCTTAGCAATTTAATTTAATTAAATTCTTAAATTCGTTAACCTTTGACATATATTTATAATTTCCAATTTGATTTCATTTATCAAATTAGTAAATTTCTAATTTAATTACTAAATTAAATTAAAACAACATTATTCAACAATTCATTTATCTCTTAATTTACTTATTTAAATTCAATTACAACTTAACCAACACATTAGCGTAATAAAATATGCACAACTTGTAAAATCATTTAATCACCAATTAATTAACATACACACTTAATTAAATTAATCCACCACGATTCATCAACTATTTATTTAACTCAATAAATAAATCACCTAAAATATTTATTTAATTCTATAAATATTTTAAATTAAACATAAAATTCTCGATCGATATATCATTCCCTCCTTAAAAGGATTTTGTCCTAGAATCACAACTTAATTAATTCATTCGTCACATTCTTCCCTCCTTATAAGAATTCTGTCCCCAGAATCGAAGACATAGATTAAACAAATAACTCATGATAACTTTTAATTATTTTATCTTTGAGTTCCCACGTCGCTTCTTCAGGATTGTGGTTCCTCCATATTACCTTAACAGGAGGTATTACCTTATTCTTGAGAACTTGTTCTTTTATGTCAACTATTTGAATAGGGACTTCTTCATAAGATAAATCTTTGTCAAACTATAACGGTTCATACTCTATGACATGTTTGTGGTCTGGTTTGTACGATCGCAACACTAAAATATAAAAAACGTTATGGATATGTTCTAATTCCGGAGGTAGAGATACCTCATATGCTAGTTCACCAACTCTTCGCGGAACCTCAAAGGGTCTAATGAACCTTAGTGAGACGCCCCAAAAATTAGGTATACATCACCCATCTTGATTAGCCAGATACATGGTACAGAATTTAAATACAACTTAATAATACAACTGTTGTGTACAATACGACAAAACATAAACTATGAGTTTGAATACAAATATTGTCTACTAAAGAGTATACAAACTCAAAAGGAATCCTCATTACAATTATTTTCACACTATTTCACATAATAGTGAGGACTACTAATGCACCATCTAGGACCATCACTCCGTTTCCCGACTCGTCCCAGCTATATTCTTATTTCCTGAAGAGAACAGTGAAAGAAAGGGTGAGCTCAACTAGCCCAGTAAGAAATATTATGACTAAGATAATGCAAAATAAATTATCATTAGTCTTCAACAATGTTAAACTGATAAAATACAATAGACATCAAGTTTAACTGCAGCGGACTAAGCAATCCATTAAAAGAGTCAAGTAGAGAATAAAATCTACTATCTTTTATGATTTAAAAGGTTTTTCATGACTTTTATTGCTGAGACTCAGCTTAATAAATAATCCACATCATCCCTGCACTATGGCCAAGGATATTCATTAGTATCACAGCCATAAATTATCCATGCATCACAGCCAAGGATATTCGTGTATTCATCAATGGTCATGATCATGCCAACAACTATCCATCAATGCACTACGGGCCAATGAGGACTTTTACCACATCATATGTAACATTACGGTCATGATTATACCGAATAATCCCTGGTCATAATCATACCAAGTTCATCTATGCACTACAGGCCACAGGTGACTTTCAACATAATATAAACATGAGGATGATGACAATGATATAAGAATTCAATAAAACAAGTTCAAGAATTAATTTATCTAGGAACTAATAACGTACAAATTGTCAACATGATACTGCTTTGTAGAGTAAAATTCAAGAATGCTCAGAAGAATATTTTCATGAAAAGATACTGGATGAAGCGCAAATATCAAGGATATTCCACTAATTTTATGGAGTATAGAAGTCAAAACTTTAACCAACTGAGTATAATAACGAATGGAATAACAAAAGAATTCACCATGCATGCGGTACTTCGCAAAAACAGGTTATTCCAACAGAATAATAAGTAACGAAACCAGGTCAGGCGAAATTCGCACCGACATGATATTCCAACAGAATAATAAAGACGGAACCAGGTCCGACGTAAAACGCACAGACATGATATTCCAACAGAATAATAATAAAGACGGAACCAGGTCCGGCGTAAAACGCACAGACAGGATATTCCAACAGAATAATAATAAAGACGGAACCAGGTTCGGCGTAAAACGCACAGACAAGATATTCCAACAGAATAATAATAAAGATGAAATAATAGAAGAATGTCACCAAGTATAGGGTAGTCCGCGTATACTGGTTATTCCAGCAGAATAATAAAGAATAGAATAACAGAAGTTCTCTTCATGAATACAAAAGAAATAATACCCCTTACCGTAAAAGAAACTGGATATAGGAAAAGAAAGGTAACAGACTTCTCTTCTTCTTTCTCTCTATAATTTTCTCTCTAGAGTTTCAGTGAATTCGTAAGAAATAATGAAGGAATGAGTTTCTATTTATAGGAAAATAGAAAGGTACTGTGTAAGGATTTTTCTCACGGATGCAACAGTGTTTGAAATTCACGGGCTGACAACATACGCTAGATTTTCAACATTGTCAAACAAACCACATTTTATAATATATATATATATATATATATATATATATATATATATATATATATAATATAACACATGCTATATTAGAAATAATCCTACCCACCCGTGAATCATTTGTCAAGGTACTGGCCAATGAGAAAAAACTAACACATGCAAATCTCGGAGTTTTAATCAATTAGGAAGCATACTAGGTCACAAGTTATTAATATAATGGATGATTTGAAAAGTTTAGCAAATAAGTCCAAGTTTGAAAAGAAAACTTTGCATCCTGCCAATTTACTTCATCTATCAGGACCACTAGCACTCACCCACCCACTTGTTATACACACACACACACACAGATATATATATATATATATATATATATATATATATATATATATATATATATATATATATATATATATATATATATATATATATATATACACACCAATATCACCATTAATTCCACCACCACATAACATACACCACTTGATATTAATTCCCCACCAAAACCCACTACCACACACACACTCCTACACCCACGAAAACACACACACACACATGACAAATATATATATATATATATATATATATATATATATATATATATATATATATATATATATATATATATATATATATATATATATATATATACTTTATAACTTCCTTTTCGATAATTTTGAAAAATGGGTAAATAGGAATCCAAATAATAACCAAAACTGAGTGACTTCTCACATAAGCATCAATAATCAATATCGTGTGCTACTATGCAATCACGCGTATTACTGTACTTTAAACACCGGGTGTTTCAACAGTTAACGGTAAAACATCCGCCGTTATTTTCATAAAGTATTTTTATCGTTTTCTCAATCCGACAATAATTTCGTTGTGAGGTCCACCAATGATTGTGCCGTTGTACGAATATTTCCTATTAAAACGAATATTCTCTGACCAATTGAATATTATATAACAACTTGCGTACTTTGTAAAATTTATAAATATTACCCACAACTATAACATTATATCAAATTCATTCCATAATATTTAAAAATAATATTTATAGAACATTCATCTTTATTTATAAAAGTTGGGGTCTTACAACCTCCCATTCTTATGAAATTTTGCCTTCAAAATTAGGGTACGTACCTGGTATGTCGAAGAGGTAAGGATACCTTGATTTCATTTTAGATTCTAACTCCCAGGTCATTTTCTCAACATCGTGGTTTCTCCACAAAACTTTGACTTGAGGTATAACCTTGGAGCGTAGAATATGTTCCTTCTTATCCAAGATTTAAACAGGAACCTATTCATACGTTAAATCTTTCGCTATTTCATCCGGTTCTAACTCAATAATGTGGTTCGTGTCTTCCACATATTTACGTAACATGGATATGTGAAAAACGTTATGAACACGAGACATACTTGGCGGTAAGGCGAGTCTATAGGCCACAGTTTCTACTCGTTCGAGAATTAAAAATGGGCCGATGAATCAAGGATGAGCTTTCCTCTATTTCCAAATCTCATAATTCCTTTCCATGGAGAAACACGTAACAACACATGATCTCCTATATCGAATTCCACGTCCTTTCGATGAAGATCAACATAACTCTTTTGTCGATCTTGTGAGGTTTTTATACGTTGCCGGATCGTTTGAATCTTTTCCGTAGTCATACGTACCAACTCCGGTCCCAACAACGTTGCTTCACCCACCTCATCCCAGCATACTGGAGAACTACACTTTCTTCCATACAACGCCTCGAATAGAGCCATGCCAATACTTGCTTGATAACTGTTGTTATAGGAAAACTCCACCAATGGTAAGAACTTGTCCCAACTTCCCTTGAAGTCAAGGACACAGAGTCTTAAGAAATCTTTAAGAGTTTGAATAGTCCTCTCTGATTATCCGTCCGTCTGAGGGTGATATGTTGAACTAAATCGTAAATCCGTGCCCATAGCTTTTTTGCAAACTAACACAAAATCATGAAGTGAATCTCGGGTCTCAATCAGAAACTATGGATACTGGCATACCATGCAGTCTTACAATCTCGTCTATGTACATACGAAAAAGACGTTCAAGTGTATAAGTTTCTCGTATTGGTAAGAAATGAGCAGACTTGGTCAATCTATCAACAATGACCCAAATTACATCTATGCCTTGAGAAACCTTGGGAAGACCAGTAACGGAATCCATGGTAATGTGCTCCCGCTTCCATTCTGGAATTTCAAGTGGTTGCAATGGACATTTTGGTACTTGATGCTCCGCTTTAACTCATTGACAAGTTAGACACCTTGAGATAAACAGCGCTATCTCTCTCTTCATATTGCTCCACCAAAATGTATGACGAAGATCATGATACATTTTGGTACTCCCAGGATGGATTGCAAACGGTGTGTTGTGCGCCTCCATCATGATTTTATACTTTAAATCAGGGTTGATAGGAATATAAAGTCTGGAGTTGAGTCGAAGTATTCCTTCTTCATCGATTCTTGCTTCCGGCATAGCACCTTCTTGTACTTTCTTCCTCATACGCATTAGCTCCAGGTCTGTAGCTTGAGCAGTTTTAACTTTATCAATTAAAGTCGGTTCTACTCGTATATTCGCCATCATCACATGGGTCCCTGGAGTCTTTAACTCTATCTCCAATCTTTGTAAGTCACACAAAATGGGCCTTTGCGTTGACAATATCACACTCGTAACCGCATATGATCTTCTACTCAATGCGTCAGCTACCACGTTCGCTTTTTCAGGATGGTATTGGATGGTATGATCATAATCTTTCAACAGTTCAAGCTAACGTCGTTGTTGCATGTTGAGTTCCTTTTGAGTGAAGAAATATTTGAGGCTTTTATGATCCGTAAAGATCTCCACTTTCTCCCCATACAAGTAATGCCTCCAAATTTTAAGTGCGAAAATAATAGCTGTCAACTCTAGATCATGAGTAGGATAATTCCTCTCATATTCGTTGAGTTGTCGAGAAGCATATGTTATGATTTTCCCATGTTGCATTAGAACACATCCTAACCCTTTGCCCGAAGCATCACTGTAGATGAAAAATCCCTCTGAGCTAGATGGTATTATCAGAACAGGTGTTGAAATGAGTCTCCTCTTGAGTTCTTGAAAACTCTTCTCACATTCCTCGCTCCAACCGAACTTTGTATCTTTCCGAGTCAGCTGAGTTAATGGAATAGCGATTTGAGAAAATTCTTCCACGAATCTTCGATAATAACCAGCTAAACCGAGAAAGCTACGTACTTCGGTCACTGATTTAGGTTGCTCCCAGCTTTGAATAGCTTCAATCTTTGCTGGGTCAACAGATATTCCATGACTTGATACCACGTGCCCAAGGAATGCTACTTTCTCAAGCCAGAACTCGCATTTCTTTAACTTGGCATAAAGCTTATATTCACGAAGCTTTTGGAGTATCAGCCTCAAGTGTTGCTCATGATCTTTATGGCTTTTGGAATAAATAAGGATGTCATCAATAAAAATGACCACAAAGTGATCTAAATGTTCCTTGAATACTCGATTCATCATATCCATGAAGGCAGCAGGAGCATTAGTCAATCCAAAGGACATGACTAGGAATTCATAATGCCCGTACCGAGTTCTGAATACCGTCTTTGGAATGTCATCGGTTCTAATCTTTAATTGGTGATATCCAAAATGAAGATCAATCTTTGAAAAGAATTTGGCTCCTTAAAACTGGTCAAACAGGTCATCAATACGTGGCAATGGGTACCTATTTTTGATGGTGACATGATTCAACTCCCGATAATCAATACAAAGTCGCATACTCCCATCTTTCTTCTTCACGAATAGAACAGGAGCACCCCAAGGAGAAGTACTAGGACGAATAAAGCCAATGTCTAACAATTTCTGCAGTTGAGTCTTTAACTCCTGAAGTTCAATAGGAGCTATTCAATATGGGGCTTTGAAAATGGGTTTTGTACCGGGTTCAAGGTCAATACAAAATTCAATTTCACGCTCTGGGGGTAGGCCAGGAAGTTCTTCGGGGAATACGTCAGGAAATTTATTAACAACAAAAATATCATTCAAAACTGACGTATTTTTGTTTAGATCCGTGACATGAGCTAAGAAAGCTTGACATCCGTTTTTCAATAAACGAATAGCTTTATGGCTTGAAATGACATTGATTGATTTTAATGGTTTAGTTACTTGAATTCGCATAATAGGTTGGTTAAGAATATGAAAACTAACAACCTTACGAAAACAATCAATTTTTGCATGATGAGTAGTTAACCAATCAATCCCTAGAATCACGTCAAATGCAAGTATTTTCAATGAAATAAGATCGACAGGTAATGTGAGGGTACCAATTTGAACCAAACAAGACTTATAAACAGTGGATGTAATGAAGGTTTCTCCCAACAAAATTTTCACAGATAAGTCAAAGTCTAATTTCTCCGGAGTCAAATTTAATCGTTGAGCGCAAGTAGGAGAAATAAAAGAATGGGTAGAACCGGTATCAAATAAAGTATAGACTTCGCTAGAGTTTATGATAAGCTTACCCGTGATAACCTCGTTCGGGTTCTTTGCTTTCTAGGAGGTCACAACAAACGCTCTCCCTTGCACTACCGGCTTTGACTTTTCTGGGACGGCCTTTGGTGCCTCCATCCTAGCTGAACTTGTCTTCGGTAAGCGACAAAATCGAGCTAAGTGACCTTCTCTTCCACAATTATAACATGCTTTGGACGGCATCGCGCAGTTTGGACTGATGTGTCCCTCCCCTCCGCATTTGAAGCATATGATAGGTGGTCGTTCTCCTTCCTTAACAACGGGTGCTGGTGCTGATGTCTTTCCATCATTGTTGAATCTCCTCTTCTTGAAATGTCCATTCTTATTGTTTTGGCCCTGATTACCACCGAAATGGTTACCATTTCTGGCCTGTTGATTCCCTCCATGCTTGTTGTCACCACTTCGATGACTGCTCTCACTGGTATTATCATTTTACCGGCTGCTCTCTTTTGGTTACGTTGACTCGTTATCGCGCTCCACTAACTGAGCCCTATTCACAACATCTTAATACAAACACAATTTATGAGAAATAAGATGTTGACGTATCTCTGGCTTCAAACCTCTTAAAAACATCCACGTCATTCTCTCTTCATTATCCACTAAGTGGGACGCAAACCGAGATAACTCGGCAAACTTAGTTTCGTACTGCGACACGGTCATATTATTCTTCTCCAACTTGATGAACTCTACCTCCTTCATATGACGAATACTTTCGTGAAAGTACTTCTCATTGAACAGTTCTTGGAACTTCTCCCAAGACATCTTCAGTGTGGCAGGTTGAGTACGCTTTACCGATTCCCACCAGTAATCAGCCTCTCCTCGCAACATAAAGGTGGCAAAGGGAACCTTTTGCTCCTCGGAGCATCCCAAGACATCAAATATCTTGCTGATCTGCTTTATCCACGTTTCTGCCTTAAGTGGTTTTGGCTCTTCAATAAACTCCGGTGGTCCCAGCTCCTTGAACTGTTTAGCGGTGACCGTCCAAGTGTTGCCAGTATTTCCACCTACATTTTAGACAGGAGCCGCTCTCGCCTGTTGTTGCATGAATTGCATAAAACCTTTGAAAATCCATCATTCATCATTTGGTCAGTGTTGTTGTTCACCTGAGGATTGTCGCCTTCCTGATGCACATTATCCTGATTATTGATATGTGGAGACTCAACGGTCTCCTGTGCTCCATTGCTATTCTCAACATTCTCAGATGTCATTTTCAGATACTGCCACAAAACAAGGGTTAGTTGACATGTAACATATTATCTCTATACTCTGACCAACCAATTAAATACCAAATAAAATTAGGTAGGTCATACTAGTGAAGGAATTCCCCGTCTCTCCCCTCCTAGTTCTAGTCTCACATCTTAGCCAGGGATCATATCCCTAGGCTTTGATACCAACTGAGACGCCCCCAAAATTAGGTATACATCACCCATCTTGAGTCGCCAGATACATGGTACAGAATTCAAATACAACTTAATAATACAACTGTCGTGTACAATACGACAAAACATAAACTGTGAGTTTGAATACAAATATTGTCTACTAGAGAGTATACAAACTCAAAAGGAGTCCTCATTACAATTATTGTAAGACCCCAAATTATTATTAAATAAAATTTAATTTCCTCTATTTATTATTCTGAAATAGTAAGAGTTGATTTGATTAATGTGGTTAGTTATGGGTAAAATGCGCAAATATTTTAGTGGTTATAAAATATTCATTGTTGTCGGGGAATATTTGTTTGGTCGTGGAATATTCTTGTTGTCGGGGAATATTCGTACGACGGCGCAGCCTTGTGTGGGCCCCATAACAGAAAACGATTGGATGAAGAAAACGACAAAAATAAGTTGTTTATAAATAACGGCGTAGTTGTTACCGTTAATACTGTTGGAATACCCGGTGGTTAAAACACGGTAATACGCGTAGCACACGGTATTGTACCAATTATTGATTCTTCCGTAAGAAGGCACTACTCAATAATTGTTACAGTAATTACTGTTCACTATTGTATTTTATTGATTCAATAATTGCTGCGTTGATATTTTATATTACTGTTGTTTCAATAATTGTCACTACGCAGTATTTTTCATTATCGGAGCAATAATTCATATTATCTGAATAATATTATTAGATAACATTATTGGCAATGTCTAGAAAGTTCTGTCTAAGGAGAGGTTTGGTCATCTAATTGCGCGCCAATAAGGAGAAATCCTTATTGGAAAGCCCCCTCTTTCCTGGGAACTGCCTGGTTGTCAGTACTGTGGTTCTGTAATATTATTTGTGTATAATTAATTATTGATTTATATGACGAGAAAAATAGTGATTTTATGTGGATATAGATAGAGAAAAATTTTAATGTGACAATTATTGAAAATTAATATTTTATCTTTTTCTGATAAAATAATTCATTTAAATATATTATTTTAATAATATATTGATGGTGGTATTTTTACAATGAATGTGGGATATATGAGTATGTGAGGAGGAAAAGTATTTTTGTGGCATTAAATGATTAACACATGTTTTGTGTGTTGGTGGACATAATTCTTGACCGAAAATTTATTATTGACTGTAAAATTGCCCGTTTGTGAATTTCGGTCAATTTATGTTTGGAATTTAGAAAAACTTTCTTCTGCAAAGTTGTATAGAATTGAATTTCCTATAAAAACTCGCGAGATTTGAATTTTCTGAATAAAGGGTTATTTTTTATGAATTATTGAAGTTCTGAAGTTCCGAAATAATTGATTTTTGGAAGTTTTAATTATTTTTATTAAGAAAAACGTTTTTGACATTTTAGTGGCACATGTTAATGGTGGAAATCAGCTGATGCGGTGTGCTAAGGAAATTAAGAAAATTATATTATTAATTTATTCAATTTTCTGTTTTGGTGTTCTAAGCATTTTCCTATAAATAGGGTGCTTAGGTTAGAATTGAAAATCACACCAGAAACACAAGTTTCTCTCTATTTCTCTCTCTATATCGAGCGTATTCTTGTGAGTATTTGATACTTTGAGTGTTGCTATACGGTGCAAGTTTCCTTCAGCACTATATCTAGTATTCCAGTCAGAAGTACCGTCTTTCCGAGGTAAGGGATGTTATTTCTTCTTAAATGATATTATTTTCTTCAATATCATTATGCCGAAGTATTGATCTGAACTTTTTATCAAATTTGGAACTTTTCATGTCGGGGTTACTATTCATGAGTTACTATTCACGAGTTACTATTCACGAGTTACTATTCACCGAAAAATGAAATTTTCTTCTTTTCGTCCAAAAATATCTATTCTGGATACTAGCTTTGATTGTATCCATGTTTTGATCATTCTTGAATTTTACTCTACTATGATTATTTATGAGGTATTTTTGGACATAGAATAGCTGAAATACGAATCCTTAATATTTATTATTTTGTTTCACTGAATTCGTTTCCTTAAAAATATTTTTCATCATCCTCAGTCCTAAATGATGATATAAATGAATATCTTTGGCCTGTAGTGCAAAGATTAATGATTTCTGACGAATATCTTCGGCCCGTAGTGCAAAGATGAACAGGTGTTGAGGTGAACATGACCAACTGATGAATATCTTTGGCCTGTAGTGCAAAGATGACTATTTGATTCAAGATATTTATTGATTGATATTACAGGGATAAAATATTGATGATGGGCTTTTAAATTCATAGATAATCGTAGATTTCATTCTCTACGTAACTTCTCTATGAATTATTATTTTTCGCTGCGAATATTGATTTAAAACTGGTTGTCTATTGTATTCTATTAAATTTTTCCCTGTTGAAGACTAACGATAATTTGTTGTATATTATCTTAGTCATAATATTCTTTACTGGGCTAGTTGAGCTCACCCTTTTCCTTGTTGTTCCATTTTCTTCTCAGGAGGCGAGAATGTAGCAGGTACTAGTCGGGGTATGGAATGAAGGTTCTAGGAAGTTGTTTTAGTAGTCCTCACCATTTTTTTTTGTAAATTATTGTTCCAATAATTGTAATGAGGACTTATTTGAGTGTGGATATTGTCTAGATGACAATATTTGTATTTACACTCACAGTTTTTATGTTGTATTAATAAAGTTGTAGTTGTTTCTGTACCATGTTATTGACGACTCAGAATAGGTGTTGTATACCTGTTTTGGGGGCGTCACAGTTGGTATCAGAGCTTAGGGATATGATCTCTGGCGGAGATCGGGGAATAGAACTAGGAGGGGAGAGACAAGTAAATTCTTCGCTAGTGTGTCCTACCTAAGCTTATTTGTTGGTTGGTCATAATATAGGGATATTATGTGATTTGTTAATTTGTTAAATTAACCCTTGTTTTATGGCAGTATTTGAGAATGTCGACTGAGAATGTTAACAGTGGAGTAAATGAAATCGTGGAGACACCTGTACTCACCAACGAGGAGAACGTGCAACAGGCTGGCAATGTTCCTCCTGTGAACAACACCACTGAGCAGACGGTGAACGATGAGATGTTTAGAAGCTTTTTGCGATTCATGCAAAATCAGACGAAGGAGATTCCTGTTCAAAATATAGGAAGAAACAATGGCAACGCACAGCTGGTCACAGCCAAGCAGTTCAAAGAGTTGGGACCACCAGAATTCTGGGGAAAGCCGGATCCGATTAAGGCGGAGACATGGTTCAAGCAAATTACCAAGATATTTGATGTCTTGGGATGCACGGAGGAACAGAAGGTTCCATTTGCCACCTTTATGTTCCGTGGCGAGGCAGACTACTGGTGGGAATCTGTGAAGCGTACCCATCCAGCTGCACTCACCATGTCTTGGGAGATATTTCAGAAGCTATTCAATGACAAGTACTTTCCTGAAAGTATTCGTCATATGAAGGAGGTAGAGTTTATTAGACTGGAGCAGAATAACATGATGGTGTCCCAGTACGAGGCGAAATTTGCGGAGTTGTCCAGGTTTGCACCTCATTTGGTGGAGAATGAGGAACGTATGACGCGGATGTTTCTGAGAGGTTTGAAACCCGGCATACGTCAATATCTCATTTCTCATAAATTTTCTCTCTATTCAGATGTTGTCAACAGGGCTCAATTATTAGAGCGAGATAACGAGTACGGTCAACCGAGGGACCACAACCAGGATCATATCGGTGACAATAGTCATCAGAACAATGATAATCAGCGGAGAAAGAAAAATACAAACAAGAACGGCAACCACTCTGGTGGTAATCGTGGCTATGAAAATAGAAGAAGCGAGTCAGGAGGAGATTTTAAAAAGAGGAGATTCAACCATGACAATACGAAGACGTCAGCACCAGCAGCAACTGCTTCCAAGGGAGGAGAACGACCACCGGTCATATGCTATAAATGTGGAAAAGAGGGACATATCAGCCCAAACTGTCCACAACAGTTCAAGGTATGCTATAATTATGGAAAGGAAGGACATATCGCTCGAGATTGTACGATAGCGAAACCAAGTTCAGCGGGGACGGTGACTCAAAAGGCTGTCCCAGAAAAGTCAAAGTCAACGGTTCTTAGAAGAGCGTTTGTCGTGACTGGTCAACATGCGAGGAACCCAAACGAGGTGATCACGGGTAAGCTAATCATAAATTCATGTGAAGTTTATACCTTACTAGATACCGGTGCTACCCATTCATTTATTTTTCCTGCTTGTGCTCAACGTTTAAACTTGACTCCGGAGAAATTAGACTTTGATTTATCTGTGGAGACTCCGTTAGGGGAAACTTTCATCACATCCACTATTTACAAATCTTGTTTGATCCAAGTTGGTACCATCACCTTACCTGTTGACCTTATCTCTTTAAAGATACTTGCATTTGACGTGATTTTAGGAATTAATTGGTTAACTACTCATCATGCCAAAATTGATTGTTTTCGTAAGGTGATTAGTTTTCATATTCCTAATCAACCTGTTGTTCGAATTCAAGCAACAAAGCCATTAAAATCAATCACTGTCATATCAAGTCATAAAGCTATTCGTTTATTGAAAAACGGATGTCAAGCTTTCTTAGCCCATGTTATGGATTTGAATAAAGACACGTCAAATTTGAATAATATTCCTGTTGTTAGTAACTTTCCTGACGTATTTCCTGAAGAACTTCCCGGTCTACCCCCAGAACGTGAAGTTGAATTCTTTATTGATCTTGAACCTGGTACAAAGCCCATTTCTAAAACCCCATATCGAATGGCTCCTATTGAACTTCAGGAGTTAAAAGTCCAACTACAAGAGTTGTTGGACATCGGTTTCATTCGTCCTAGTACATCTCCTTGGGGTGCTCCTGTTTTATTTGTAAAGAAGAAAGACGGGAGTATGCGACTTTGTATCGATTACCGGGAATTAAACCATGTCACCATCAAGAATAGGTATCCGCTACCTCGTATTGATGACCTGTTTGACCAGTTACAAGGAGCACAATTCTTTTCAAAAATCGAACTTCGTTCTGGATATCATCAGCTGAAGGTTAAAACTGAGGATATTCCGAAGACTGCCTTTAGAACTCGGTACGGGCATTATGAATTCTTAGTCATGTCTTTTGGATTGACTAATGCTCCTACGGCTTTCATGGATATGATGAACCGAGTATTCAAGGATTATTTGGATCAGTTCATTGTTGTCTTTATTGATGACATCCTCATATATTCCAAAAGCCGTGAAGATCATGAGCACCATTTGAAGTTGGTACTCCAAAGGCTGCGTGAAAACAAGTTATATGCTAAGTTGAAGAAATGCGAGTTCTGGCTTGAGGAAGTAGCATTCCTAGGGCACGTGGTGTCAAAATATGGAGTATCTGTGGACCCGGCGAAGATTGAAGCAACACAAAGCTGGGAGCAACCGAAGACGGTGACCGATGTACGTAGCTTTCTAGGCTTAGCTGGTTATTATCGGAGATTCGTAGAAGGGTTTTCTCGAATCGCTACCCCGTTAACTCAGCTGACTCGGAAGGATATCAAATTCGTATGGAGCGAAGAATGCGAGAAGAGTTTCCAAGAGCTTAAGAGGAGACTCATTTCGGCACCTGTTCTGACAATACCATCTGGTTTGGATGGATTTGTTATCTACAGCGATGCTTCAGGTAAAGGGTTAGGATGTGTTCTCATGCAACGTGGGAAAGTCATAGCCTATGCCTCGCGACAACTTAAAGAATATGAGAGGAATTATCCTACTCATGATCTAGAGTTGGCAGCAGTCGTTTTCGCGCTAAAGATCTGGAGGCACTATCTATATGGGGAGAAAGTGGAGATATATTCAGACCATAAAAGCCTCAAATATTTCTTCACTCAGAAAGAACTCAACATGCGGCAACGACGTTGGCTCGAGCTGTTAAAAGATTACGACCACACTATTCAATACCATCCTGGAAAAGCAAACGTGGTAGCTGACACATTGAGTAGAAGATCATATGCAGGAACGAGTGCGATGATGTCAAGTATACGCGTAGAACCAACTTTAATCGATAAAGTTAAAGTTGCTCAAGCTACAGACCCGGAGCTGATGCGTATGAAGAAGAAAGTGCAAGAAGGTGCTATTCCAGAAGCAAGAATCGATGAAGAAGGAATACTTCGAGTCCACTCCAGACTTTGTGTTCCTAACGATTCTGATTTGAAGTACAAGATCATGATGGAGGCACACAATACACCATTTGCAATCCATCCTGGAAGTACTAAAATGTATCGTGATCTTCGACATACATTTTGGTGGAACAATATGAAGAGAGAGATTGCAAAGTTTATCTCGAGGTGTTTAACTTGTCAACGTGTAAAGGCGGAGCATCAAGTACCAAAGGGTCCATTGCAACCACTTGAGATTCCGAAATGGAAGTGGGAACACATTACCATGGATTTTGTTACGGGTCTTTCCACGGTTTCTCAAGGCATAAATGCTATTTGGGTTATAGTTGATAGATTAACCAAGTCTGCTCATTTCTTGCCGATACGGGAGACTTATTCCCTTGAACGTCTTGCTAGTATGTACGTGAATGAGATTATAAGGTTGCATGGCATGCCAGTATCCATAGTTTCGGATCGTGACCCAAGATCCACTTCAAGATTTTGGGTTAGCTTGCAAAAAGCTATGGGCACGGATTTACGGTTCAGTTCGGCATACCATCCTCAAACGGACGGGCAATCAGAGAGGACTATTCAAACTCTTGAAGATTTATTAAGACTTTGTGTCCTAGATTTCAAAGGAAGTGGGGATAAGTACCTACCATTGGTGAAATTCTCCTACAACAACAGTTATCAGGCAAGTATGGGTGTGGCTCCCTTTGAAGCATTGTATGGACGAAAGTGTCGCTCTCCAGTATGTTGGGATGAGGTGAGAGAAGCAACGTTGTTGGGACCAGAGTTGGTACGAATGACTACAGAGAAGATCCAAACGATTCGACAACGTATACAAACGGCACAGGATCGACAAAAGAGTTATGTGGATCTTCATCGAAAGGACGTGGAATTTGACATTGGGGATCATGTATTATTACGTGTAGCTCCATGGAAAGGAGTTACAAGATTTGGGAAGAGAGGAAAGCTCAATCCACGATTTATTGGTCCATTTCAGATTCTTGACCGAGTAGGAAATGTGGCCTATAGACTTGCGTTACCTCCAAGTATGTCTCGTGTTCATAATATTTTTCATATAATTGTGCTTCGTAAATATGTGAAAGACCCGAACCATGTTATTGAGTTAGAACCAAACGAGATAGCTGAAGACTTAACGTACGAGGAGGTACCTGTCAAGATCATGGATAAAAAGGAGCATGTCCTACGCACGAAGGTCATACCACAAGTTAAAGTTTTGTGGAGAAACCATGCTATTGAGGAAATGACCTGGGAGTTAGAAACGGAAATGAAAGCGAGGTATCCTGATCTTTTCGAAACACCAGGTACGTATGTCAATTTCGAGGACGAAATTTCATAAGGAGGGGAGGTTGTAAGACCCCAAATTATTATTAAATGAAATTTAATTTCCTCTATTTATTATTCTGAAATAGTAAGAGTTGATTTGATTAATGTGGTTAGTTATGGGTAAAATGCGCAAATATTTTAGTGGTTATAAAATATTCATTGTTGTCGGGGAATATTTGTTTGGTCGTGGAATATTCTTGTTGTCGGGGAATATTCGTACGACGGCGCAGCCTTGTGTGGGCCCCATAACAGAAAACGATTGGATGAAGAAAACGACAAAAATAAGTTGTTTATAAATAACGGCGTAGTTGTTACCGTTAATACTGTTAAAATACCCGGTGGTTAAAACACGGTAATACGCGTAGCACACAGTATTGCACCAATTATTGATTCTTATGTAAGAAGGCACTACTCAATAATTGTTACAGTAATTACTGTTCAATATTGTATTTTATTGATTCAATAATTGCTGCGTTGATATTTTATATTACTGTTGTTTCAATAATTGTCACTACGCAGTATTTTTCATTATCGGAGCAATAATTCATATTATCTGAATAATATTATTAGATAACATTATTGGCAATGTCTAGAAAGTTCTGTCTAAGGAGAGGTTTGGTCATCTAATTGCACGCCAGTAAGGATAAAATCCTTATTGGAAAGCCCCCTCTTTCCTGGGAACTGCCTGGTTGCCAATACTGTGGTTCTGTAATATTATTTGTGTATAATTAATTATTGATTTATATGACGAGGAAAATAGTGATTTTATGTGGATATAGATAGAGAAAAATTTTAATGTAACAATTGTTGAAAATTAATATTTTATCTTTTTCTGATAAAATAATTCATTTAAATATATTATTTTAATAATATATTGATGGTGGTATTTTTACAATGAATGTGGGATATATGAGTATGTGAGGAGGAAGAGTATTTTTGTGGCATTAAATGATTAACACATGTTTTGTGTGTTGGTGGACATAATTCTTGACCGAAAATTTATTATTGACTGTAAAATTGTCCGTTTGTGAATTTCGGTCAATTTCTGTTTGAAATTTGGAAAAACTTTCTTCTGCAAAGTTGTAGAGAATTGAATTTCCTATAAAAACTCGCAAGATTTGAATTTTCTGAAAAAAGAGTTATTTTTTATGAATTATTGAAGTTCTGAAGTTCCGAAATAATTGATTTTTGGAAGTTTTAATTATTTTTATTAAGAAAAACGTTTTTGACATTTTAGTGGCACATGTTAATGGTGGAAATCAGCTGATGCGGTGTGCTAAGGAAATTAAGAAAATTATATTATTAATTTATTCAATTTTCTGCTTTGGTGTTCTAAGCATTTTCCTATAAATAGGGTGCTTAGGTTAGAATTGAAAATCACACCAGAAACACAAGTTTCTCTCTATTTCTCTCTCTATATCGAGCGTATTCTTGTGAGTATTTGATACTTTGAGTGTTGCTATACGGTGCAAGTTTCCTTCAGCACTATATCTAGTATTCCAGTCAGAAGTACCGTCTTTCCGAGGTAAGGGATGTTATTTCTTCTTAAATGATATTATTTTCTTCAATATTATTATGCCGAAGTATTGATCTGAACTTTTTATCAAATTTGAAACTTTTCATGTCGGGGTTACTATTCATGAGTTACTATTCACGAGTTACTATTCACGAGTTACTATTCACCGAAAAATGAAATTTTCTTCTTTTCGTCCAAAAATATCTATTCTGGATACTAGCTTTGATTGTATCCATATTTTGATCATTCTTGAATTTTACTCTACTATGATTATTTATGAGGTATTTTTGGACATAGAATAGCTGAAATACGAATCCTTAATATTTATTATTTTGTTTCACTGGATTCGTTTCCTTAAAAATATTTTTCATCATCCTCAGTCCTAAATGATGATATAAATGAATATCTTTGGCCTGTAGTGCAAAGATTAATGATTTCTGATGAATATCTTTGGCCCGTAGTGCAAAGATGAACAGGTGTTGAGGTGAACATGACCAACTGATGAATATCTTTGGCCTGTAGTGCAAAGATGACTATTTGATTCAAGATATTTATTGATTGATATTACAGGGATAAAATATTGATGATGGGCTTTTAAATTCATAGATAATCGTAGATTTCATTCTCTACGTAACTTCTCTATGAATTATTATTTTCCGCTGCGAATATTGATTTAAAACTGGTTGTCTATTGTATTCTATTAAATTTTTCCCTGTTGAAGACTAACGATAATTTGTTGTATATTATCTTAGTCATAATATTCTTTACTGGGCTAGTTGAGCTCACCCTTTTCCTTGTTGTTCCATTTTCTTCTCAGGAGGCGAGAATGTAGCAGGTACTAGTCGGGGTATGGAATGAAGGTTCTAGGAAGTTGTTTTAGTAGTCCTCACCATTTTTTTTGTAAAATATTGTTCCAATAATTGTAATGAGGACTTATTTGAGTGTGGATATTGTCTAGATGATAATATTTGTATTTACACTCACAGTTTTTATGTTGTATTAATAAAGTTGTAGTTGTTTCTGTACCATGTTATTGACGACTCAGAATAGGTGTTGTATACCTGTTTTGGGGGCGTCACAATTATTATCACACAATTTCACAGAATAGTGAGGACTACTAATGCACCATGTAGGACCATCGCTCCGTTCCCCGACTCGTCCCAACTATATTCTCATTTCCTGAAGAGAACAGTGAAAGAAAGGGTGAGCTCAACTAGCCCAGTAAGAAATATTATGATTAAGATAATGCAAAATAAATTATCATTAGTTTTCAACAATGTTAAACTGATAAAATATAATAGACATCAAGTTTAACTGTAGCGGATCAAGCAATCCATTAAAAGAGTCAAGTAGAGAATAAAATCTACTATCTTTTATGATTTAAAAGGTTTTTCATGACTTTTATCGCTGAGACTCAACTTAATAAATAATCAACATCATCCCTGCACTACAGCCAAGGATAACACAAATTATCCATGCATCATAGCCAAGGATATTCGTGTATTCATCAATGGTCATGATCATGCCAACAACTGTCCATCAATGCACTACGGGCCAATGAGGACTTTTACCACATCATTTGTAACATTACGGTCATGATTATACCGAATAATCCTTGGTCATAATCATACCAAGTCCATCTATGCACTACATGCCACATATGACTTTCAACATAATATAAACATGAGGATGATGACAATGATATAAGAATTCAATAAAACAAGTTCAAGAATTAATTTATCTAGGAACTAATAACGTACAAATTGTCAACATGATACTGCTTTGTAGAGTAAAATTCAAGAATGCTCAGAAGAATATTTCTATGAAAAGTACTGGATGAAGCGCAAATATCAAGGATATTCCACTAATTTTATGGAGTATAGAAGTCAAAACTTTAACCAACTGAGTATAATAACGAATGGAATAACAAAAGAATTCACCATGCATGCGGTACTTCGCAAAAACAGGTTATTCCAACAGAATAATAAGTAACGAAACCAGGTCAGGCGAAATTCGCACCGACATGATGTTCCAACAGAATAATAAAGACGGAACCAGGTCCGACGTAAAACGCACAGACAGGATATTCCAACAGAATAATAATAAAGACGGAACCAGGTCCGGCGTAAAACGCACATACAGGATATTCCAACAGAATAATAATAAAGACGGAACCAGGTCCGGCGTAAAACGCACAGACAAGATATTCCAACAGAATAATAATAAAGACGAAATAATAGAAGAATGTCACCAAGTATAGGGTAGTCCGCGTATACTGGTTATTCCAGCAGAATAATAAAGAATAGAATAACAGAAGTTCTCTTCATGAATACAAAAGAAATAATACCCCTTACCGTAAAAGAAACTGGATATAGGAAAAGAAAGGTAACAGACTTCTCTTCTTCTTTCTCTCTATAATTTTCTCTCTAGAGTTTCAGTGAATTCGTAAGAAATAATGAAGGAATGAGCTTCTATTTATAGGAAAATGGAATGGTACTGTGTAAGGATTTTTCTCACGGACGCAACGGTGTTTGAAATTCACGGGCTGACAACATACGCTAGATTTTCAACATTGTCAAACAAACCACATTTTATAATATATATATATATATATATATATATATATATATATAATATAACACATGCTATATTAGAAATAATCCTACCCACCCGTGAATCATTTGTCAAGGTACTGGCCAATGAGAAAAAACTAACACATGCAAATCTTGGAGTTTTAATCAATTAGGAAGCATACTAGGTCACAAGTTATTAATATAATGGATGATTTGAAAAGTTTAGCAAATAAGTCCAAGTTTGAAAAGAAAACTTTGCATCCTGCCAATTTACTTCATCTACCAGGACCACTAGCACTCACCCACCCACTTGTTATACATATATATATATATATATATATATATATATATATATATATATATAATATACACACCAATATCACCATTAATTCCACCACCACATAACATACACCACTTGATATTAATTCCCCACCAAAACCCACTACCACACACACACTCCTACACACACGAAAACACTCACACACACATGACGAATATATATATATATATATATATATATATATATATATATATATATATTTGTCATGTGTGTATATATATACTTTATAACTTCCTTTTCGATAATTTTGAAAAATGGGTACATAGGAATCCAAATAATAACCAAAACTGAGTGACTTCTCACATAAGTATCAATAATCAATACCGTGTGCTACTATGTAACCACACGTATTACTGTACTTTAAACACCAGGTGTTTCAACAGTTAACGGTAAAACATCCGTCGTTATTTTCATAAAGTATTTTTGTCGTTTTCTCAATCCGACAATAATTTCGTTGTGGGGTCCATCAATGATTGTGCTATTGTACGAATATTCCCTGTTAAAACGAATATTCCCCGACCAATCGAATATTATATAACAACTTACGTACTTTGCAAAATTTATAAATATTACCTACAACTATAACATTATATCAAATTCATTCCATAATATTCAAAAATGATATTTATAGAACATTCATATTTATTTATAAAAGTTGGGGTCTTACACTTAGGCTCAGTTTCTCCTTCTTACCAAATTGGATTTTCTCCTTCCAGGGAGACACTTTTAGGAAAACAAAACTTCCGAAATCAAATTCTTGTTTTAGTCGAAATTGATCAGCGTACTTCTTTTGTCTGTCCTGAGCAACTAACAGTCGAGCTTTTATCTCCTTGACGACTTCTGCAGTTTGTTGTACCAATTCTGACCCTAATAGTTGGCGTTCACCACTTCATCCCAACACAATGGGGTTCTGCACTTTCTGTCGTACAACGCTTCGTAAGGCGGCATGCTAATACTCGCGTGATAACTGTTATTGTAGGCGAATTTAGCTTGTGGTAAATGATCGTCCCAATTTCCCTTGAAATCCATAATGGAAGCTTTCAACATATCTTCCAACGTCTTGATTGTTCTGTTGCTCTACCCATCTGTTTGAGGATGATACGCTATACTCATTCTTAACTGCATTCCAATACATTCTTGTAGTCGTTTACAGAAGTTCGATGTGAAACGCGAATCTCTGTCTGATACAATTGACATCGGAACTCCATGTATTGACACCATTTCTTTCACATACAGTCTTGCCAACTGATCTAAGTTGAACCTGATTTTGATTGGTAAGAAATACGCTGATTTTGTCAGTCGATCGATGATCACACATATCGCATCATAACCCTTCTGAGTCGTTGGAAGGCCTACCACGAAATCCATCGTAATATGCTCCCACTTCCATTTCAGTATCTCCAACGGCTGTAATATCCCGCTCGATGTCAAATGCACAACTTTGTCCTTTTGACACGTTAGACATTTAGCAACACACTCAGCGACATCTTTGTACATCCAAGGTGAATGGAATATCTTGAGTTATGAGCCTCGCTCAAAATTTCCTCTTTAACCTCTGGTACTAGCGGAACCCAGATTCTCCCCTCAAATCATAGCAATCCCTCGGTATCGACTTTGAATTTCAGTTCATCACCTTCAAACACTCTTTTCGTGATCTTCTCACATTCTTCATCCTGAAGTTGTGCTTCATTTACCTTGTCCACCAAAGTTGGACTGGCCTCTATCTGAAACAGTTTTTTGTCAGACTCATTCAGATAATTTACTTCCAATTCTAACTTCGCCATTACTGAGATTAGCTCATCCTGAGCAGTTAACATAGATAGTTTCTCCAGACCTTTCCTGCTTAAGGCATCAGCAACAACATTTGCTTTCCCCGGATGGTATAGAATTTTGCAATCGTAGTCCTTGATCAACTCTATCCATCACCTCGATCAAATATTCAGATCTTTCTATGTGAAAATATACTTCAGACTCTTATGATCCGACTATATCTCACATTTCTCCCCGTAGAGATAGTGCCTCCAAATCTTCATAGCAAAAATAACAGCAGTGTGATGCCCCCAAAATAGGTATACAACACCCATTCTGTGTCGCCAAATACATGGTACAGAAAGCAAACTACAACTTCAATAATACAATTGTCGTGCAAAATACGACAACACATACTGTGAGTTTAAATACAAATATTGTCTTCTAGACAATATCCACACTCAAATAAGTCCTCAATACAATTATTCAAACACTATTTTACAGAAATAGTGAGGACTGCTAAAACATCTTTCTAGAACCATCACTCCATACCCCGACTAGATCCTGCTATGTTCTCACCTCTTGAGAAGAAAAATGGAACAAAAAGGAAAAGGGTGAGCTCAACTAGCCCAGTAAAGAATATTATGACTAAGATAATGTACAACAAATTATCATTAGTCTTCAACAGGGAAAAATCTAATAAAATATAATAGAAGAGTAATCAAAAACTGCAGCGAAAACAACAAACCATTAGAAGAGTCAAGCAGAGAATGAATTCTACTATCTTCTAAGATTTAAAAGTCCATCATCAATATTTTATCCCTGTAACATCAATTAATAATCATCTTTATCCAAATATTCATCTTTGCACTACAGGCCAAAGATATTCATTTGTATCACCTGTCAGTCATGTTCATCTCAACACCTGTTCATCTTTGCACTACAGGCCAAAGATATTCATCAAGTAATCATACATCTTTACACTACAGGCCAAAGATATTCAGTAATATCATCATTTAGGACTGAGGATGATGAAAAATATCTTAAAGAGAACGAATCCAGTGAGACAGAAGGACAAATAGTAGGGATTCGTATAACAGTTTATCCAAGATCAATAATACTTCATAATAATCAATTGTGAAGTAGAATTCAAAAATAAAGATCAAAACATGGATACAATCAAAGATAGTAACCATAATAGACATCTTGGACAAAAAGGAAAAAAATTATTTTTCGGTGAATAGTGCTGTATTCGTGAATAGTGTCGTATACGTGAATAGTAACGTATACGTGAATAGTAACCCCGACACAAAAAGTTCTAAATTTGATAAAAAGTTCATATCAATATTTCAGCATAATGATATTGAAGAAAATAATATCATTAAGAAAAAAATAATATCCCTTACCTCAAAATATCAGTACTTCTGGTCGGAATACCGGTATAAGGCTGAAATAAACTTGCTCTGATGAATAAAAACTCTCAAAGTATCTAAATACTCACAAAATACACTCAATAATCTAGAGAGAGAAAGAGAGAAAACTTGTTTATAGTGTGATTCTCAATTCTAACTTAGCCCTCTATTTATAGAAAAATGTTAGCACGCCGAAGCAGACTTAATCTGCAACCTGATGGCTTTACCTGCTACTATTCCCACCCACCATATTTGAATAAAAATCTCAGCACATTTCTTCACTAACCAAGAGTGGGGCCCACCAATTCTAGAATTTTCCACCAAAATGATTAACTCCGAAAATTTAACAATTTCTGAACCAGTCATCTCATAAAATTCATAATAAATCATACGTTCATTTTTAACGGTTCAAAGTTTATGGACATATACTCAACTTATATATGTATAATATATACAAAAATTACCACAATCCAACGGTCGGATTAAAAATTATAACTCCCGCAAAATATCTCAAAAACCCTGATTTTTAATACCTCCATTCTGACAAAAATACAGATAAAAACCTCAACATTTAACTCCTTCATTTTTAACCACAAAAATATATCCCTCATTTATATCCACATAAAATAAATATTTCCTTATCATATGAATCAATAATTAATTATTCATAAATAATATTATAGAATCACATTTATGACAACCAGGCCGTTCCCAGGAAAGAGGGGGCTTTCCAATAAGGATTTCTCCTTACTGGCACGTAATTAGATGACCAAATCTCTCCTTAGACAGAACTTTCTAGATATTGCCAATAATGTTATCTAATAATATTATTCAAATAATATGAATTATTGATCTGATAAAGGAAAATACTGTGCAGCAACAATTATTGAAACAACAATAATATAAAATATCAACGCAGCAATTATTGAATCAATAAAATAAAATATTGAACAATAACTACTGTAACAATTATTGAGTAGTGCCTTCTTACGTAAGAATCAATAATTGGTGCAATACCGTGTGCTACTGTATTTTAACCACTGGGTATTCCAATAGTATTAACGGTAACAACTACGCCGTTATTTATAAACAACTTATACTTGTCGTTTTCATCATCCAATCGCTTTCCGTTATGGGGCCCACACAAGGCTGCGCCGTCGTACGAATATTCCCCGACAACAAGAATATTCCACGACCAAACGAATATTCCCCGACAAAATGAATATTTTATAACCACTTGCTTATTTTGTAAAATTTGCACATTTCACCCATAACCAAAGTATTATATCAAATTAACCCCTTATTATTCACAATAATATTTAGAGAAAATTTGATTTTATTCATTAATAAGTTAGGGTCTTACAACCTTCCCTCCTTATGAAATTTCGTCCTCGAAATTGACGTACGTACCTGATATTTCAAAAAGGTGAGGATACCTCGCTTTCATTTTTGATTCCAACTCCCAGGTCATTTCTTCAATAGCATGGTTTCTCCACAAAAACCTTAACTTGTGGTATAACCTTTGTGCGTAGGACATGCTCTTTCCTATCCAAGATCTTAACATGTTCCTTCTCGTACGTTAAATCTTCAGCTATCTCGTCTGGTTCTAACTCAATAATGTGGTTCGGGTCTTTAACATATTTATGAAGCATAGATATGTGAAAAACATTATAAACACGAGACATGCTTGGAGGTAATACGAGTCTATATGCCACATTTCCTATTCGCTCAAGAATCTCAAATGGACCAACAAATCTTGGATTGAGCTTTCCTCTCTTCCCAAATCTTGTAACTCCCTTCCATGGTGCAACACGTAACAATACATGATCCCCAATATTAAATTCCACGTCCTTCCGATGAAGATCCGCATAACTCTTTTATCGATCCTGTACCGTTTGTATACGTTGTCGAATTGTTTGGATCTTCTATGTAGTCATGCGTACCAACTCTGGTCCCAACAATGTTGCTTCACCCACCTCGTCCCAGCATACTGGAGAACGACATTTTCTTCCATACACCGCCTCGAATGGAGCCACACCTATGCTCGCCTGATAACTGTTGTTGTAGAAGAATTCCACCAATGGTAGGTACTTATCCCAACTCCCTTTGAGATCTAGGACACAGAGTCTTAATAGATCTTCAAGAGTTTGAATAGTCCTCTCTGATTGTCCGTCCGTTTGAGGATGGTATGCCGAACTGAATCGTAAATCCGTGCCCATAGCTTTCTGCAAGCTAACCCAAAATCGTGAAGTGAATCTTGGGTCACGATCTGAAACTATGGATACTGGCATGCCATGCAATCTCACAATCTCGTTCACATACATACTAGCAAGACGTTCAAGGGAATAAGTCTAACGTATCGGTAAGAAATGAGCAGACTTGGTTAATCTATCAACAATAACCCAAATCACATCTATGCCTTGAGAAACCTTGGGAAGACCTGTAACGAAATCCATGGTAATGTGTTCCCACTTCCATTTCGGGATCTCAAGTGGTTGCAATGGACCCTTTGGCACTTGATGCTACGCCTTTGCACATTGACAAGTTAAACATCTCGAGATAAACTCCGCGATCTCTCTTTTCATATTGCTCCACCAAAATGTATGTCGAAGATCGTGATACATTTTGATATTCCCAGGATGGATTGCAAACGGTGTGTTGTGTGCCTCCATCATTATTCTATATTTCAAGTCAAAATCGTTAGGAACACAAAGTCTGGAGTTGACTCGAAGAATTCCTTCTTCATCAATTCTTGCTTCTGGAATAGCACCTTCTTGCACTTTCTTCTTCATACGCATCAGCTCTATGTCCGTAGCTTGAGCAACTTTAATTTTTTCGATTAAAGTCAGTTCTACTCGTATATTTGATATCATCATGTGGGTACTTGGAGCCTTCATCTCTATCTCCACCCTTTGCAAGTCATACAAAATAGGCCTTTGTGTTAACAACATTGCACTCGTACCCGCATATGATCTTCTACTCAATGCGTCAGCTACTACGTTTGCTTTTCCAGGATGATATTGGATGGTATGATCGTAATCTTTCAACAGCTCAAGCCAACGTCGCTGCCGCATGTTGAGTTCCTTTTGGGTGAAGAAATATTTGAGGCTTTTATGATCTGTATAGATCTCCACTTTCTCCCCATACAGGTAGTGTCTCCAGATCTTCAACACGAAAATGATTGCTGCTAACTCTAAATCATGAGTAGGATAATTTCTCTCATATTCTTTGAGTTGTCGCGAGGCATAGGCTATGACTATTCCATGTTGCATGAGAACACATCCTAACCCTTTGCCTGAAGCATCGCTGTAGATAACAAATCCATTCGAACCAGATGGTATTGTCAGAACAGGTGCCGAAATGAGTCTCCTCTTGAGTTCTTGGAAACTCTTCTCGCATTCCTCACTCCATACGAATTTTGTATCTTTCCGAGTCAGCTGAGTTAACAGAGTAGCGATTCGAGAAAATCCTTCCATAAATCTCCGATAATAACCAGCTAAGCCCAGAAAGCTACGTACTTCGGTTATCGACTTCGGTTGCTCCCAACTTTGTATGGCTTCAATCTTCGTCGGGTAGACAGATACTCCATGTTTTGACACCACGTGCCCAAGGAATGCTACTTCCTCAAGCCAGAACTCGCATTTCTTTAGTTTGGCATATAGCTTGTTTTCACGAAGCCTTTGCAATATCAGCTTCAAATGACGCTCATGATCTTCACGGCTTTTGGAATAGATGAGGATGTCATCAATAAAGATAACAACGAACTGATCCAAATATTCTTTGAATACACGGTTCATCATATCCATGAAGGCAGCAGGAGCATTAGTCATTCCAAAAGACATGACTAAGAATTCATAATGCCCGTACCGAGTTCTGAAGGCAGTCTTTGGAATATCCTCAGTTTTAATCTTCAGCTGATGATATCTAGAACGAAGATCAATCTTTGAAAAGAATTGTGCTCCTTGCAACTGGTCAAACAGGTCATCAATGCGAGGTAGCGGATACCTATTCTTGATAGTGACATGATTCAATTCTCGATAGTCGATATAAAGTTGCATACTCCCGTCTTTCTTCTTTACGAATAACATAGGAGCACCCCAAGGAGATGTACTAGGACAAATAAAACCGATGTCCAACAACTCCTGTAGTTGGACTTTTAACTCTTGAAGTTCAATAGGAGCCATTCGATATGGGGTTTTAGAAATGGGCTTTGTACCGGGTTCAAGGTCAATAAAGAATTCAACTTCATGTTCTGGGGGTAGACCAGGAAGTTCTTCAGGAAATACATCGGAAAATTCTCTAACAATAGAAATATTATTCAAATCTGACTTGTCTTTGTTCAAATCCATAACATGGGCTAAGAAAGCTTGACATCCATTTTTCAATAAACGAATAGCTTTGTGGCTTGATATGACAATGACTGATTTTAGTGGTTTAGTAGTTTGAATCCGTATGACAGGTTGGTTAGGAATATGAAAACTAACAACCTTACGAAAACAATCAATTTTGGCATGATGAGTAGTTAACCAATCAATTCCTAAAATCACATCAAAAGCAAGTATCTTTAAAGAGATAAGATCAACAGGTAATGTGATGGTGCTAACTTGGATTAAGCAAGATTTATAAACTGTAGATGTAACAAAGGTGTCACCCAACGGAGTTTCAACCGATAAGTCAAAGGTCAATTTCTCCGGAGTCAAGTTCAAACGTTGAGCACAAGCAGGAGAGATAAAAGAATGGGTAGAACCGGTATCTAGTAAAGTATAAACTTTGCAAGAATTCAAGATTAGCTTACCCGTGATCACCTCGTTCGGGTTTCTCGCGTTTTAGCCAGTCACGACAAATGCCCTTCCAGGAACCGCTGATTTCGACTTATCCGGGACAACTTTTGGAGTCACCATCCCTGCTGAACTTGGTTTTGCTACAGAACACTCTCGAGCTATATAACCCTCCTTTCCACAGTTATAACATACCTTGGATTGTTGTGAACAGTTTGGGCTGATATGTCCCTCTTTCCCACATTTGTAACATACGACCGGTGGTCGTTCTCCTCTCCTAGAAACAGTTGATGTTTGTGCTGACGTCTTCACGTTATCATTGTTGTACCTTCTCTTCTTGAAATCTCCTCCCGACTCGCTCTTTTTTTTATCACGACCACGATTACCACCAGAGTGGTTACCGCTTTTGTCCGAATATTTTCCTCCCTGCTGGTTTTCATTGCTTCGATGATTGCCGCCACCAGTATGACCCTGGTTGTGGTCCCTCGGTTGCACATACTCATTATCTCGCTCTAATAATTGAGCCCTGTTTACAACATCTGAATATAAAGAAAATTTATGAGAGATAAGATATTGCCGAATCTCGGGTTTTAGACCTCTCAGAAACATCCTTGTCAGTCGTTCCTCATTTTCGACCAAATGAGGTGTAAACCTGGATAACTCTGCAAACTTCGCCTCGTACTGGGACACCGTCATGTTATTTTGTTCCAGTCTGATAAACTCCACCTCCTTCATATGACGAATACTTTCAGGAAAGTACTTGTCATTGAACAGTTTTTGAAATGTTTCCCAGGACATGTTGAGTGCGTCAGGCTGGGTACGATTCACAGACTCCCACCAGTAGTCTGCCTCACCGCGGAACATAAAGGTGGCGAATGGAACCTTCTGTTCCTCCGTGCATCCCAAGACATCAAATATATTGGTAATCTGCTTGACCCACGTTTTCGCCATGATCGGATCCGGCTTTCCCTTAAATTCTGGTGGTCCCAATTCTTTGAACTGCTTGGCTGTGACAAACCGCGCGTTGTTATCATTTTCACCCGTATTCTGCTCACGAGTCTCCCTCGTCTGATTTTGCATGAACTGTAAAAAGCTCCTAAACATTCCATCATTCATCGTTTGCTCGGTAACGTTGTTTACAGGAGGAATATTTCCTTCCTGTTGCACGTTCCCCTGGGTGGTGATCAAAGGTATCTCCACGGTCTGATTTACTCCATTATTAACGTTCTCAGCTGCCATTCTTAAATATTGCCATAAAACAAGGGTTAATAGTCATGTCATATATTATCCCTATACTTTGACCGACCAAATAAACACCAAATAAACTTAGTCAGGTCATACTAGCGAAGGAATTCCCCGTCTCTCCCCTCCTAGTTCTTGTCTCACATCTCAGCCAGGGATCATATCCCTAAGCTCTGATACCAACTGTGACGCCCCCAAAATAGGTATACAACACCTATTCTGAGTCGCCAAATACATGGTACAGAAAGCAAACTACAACTTCAATAATACAATTGTCGTGCAAAATACGACAACACATACTGTGAGTTTAAATACAAATATTATCTTCTAGACAATATCTACACTCAAATAAGTCCTCAATACAATTATTCAAACACTATTTTACAGAAATAGTGAGGACTACTAAAATATCTTTCTAGAACCATCACTCCATACCCCGACTAGATCCTGCTATGTTCTCACTTCCTGAGAAGAAAAATAGAACAAAAAGGAAAAGGGTGAGCTCAACTAGCCCAGTAAAGAATATTATGACTAAGATAATATACAACAAATTATCATTAGTATTCAACAGGGAAAAAGCTGATAGAATATAATCGACAACAAGTTTTAGATCAACAACTGCAGTGAAAATAACAAACCATTAGAAGAGTCGAGTAGAGAATGAATTCTACTATCTTCTAAGATTTAAAAGTCCATCATCAATATTTTATCCCTGTAACATCAATTAATAATTATCTTTATCCAAATATTCATCTTTGCACTACAGGCCAAAGATATTCATTTGTATCACCTGTCAGTCATGTTCATCTCAACACATGTTCATCTTTGCACTACAGGCCAAAGATATTCATCAAGTAATCATACATCTTTGCACTACAGGCCAAAGATATTCAGTAATATCATCATTTAGGACTGAGGATGATGAAAAATATCTTAAAGAGAACGACTCCAGTGAGACAGAAGGACAAATAGTAGGGATTCGTATAACAGTTTATCTAAGATCAATAATACTTCATAATAATCAATTGTGAAGTAGAATTCAAAAATAAAGATCAAAACATGGATACAATCAAAGATAGTAACCATAATAGACATCTTGGACAAAAAAGAAAAATTTTATTTTTTGGTGAATAGTGCCGTATTCGTGAATAGTGCCGTATACGTGAATAGTAACGTATACATGAATAGTAACCCCAACACAAAAAATTTCAAATTTGATAAAAAGTTCATATCAATATTTCAGCATAATGATATTGAAAAAAATAATATCATTAAGAAGAAAATAATATCCCTTACCTCAAAATATCAGTACTTCTGGTCGGAATACCGGTATAAGGCTGAAATAAACTTGCTCTGATGAATAGAAACTCTCAAAGTATCTAAATACTCACAAAATACACTCAATAATCTAGAGAGATAAAGAAAGAAAACTTGTTTCTGGTGTGATTTTTAATTCTAACTTAGCCCTCTATTTATAGAAAAATGTTAGCACGCCGAAGCAGACTTAACCTGCAACCTGATGGCTTTACCTGCTACTATTCCCAGTCACCACATTTGAATAAAAATCTCAGCACATTTCTTCACCAACCAAGAGTGGGGCCCACCAATTCTAGAATTTTCTACCAAAATAATTAACTCCGAAAATTCAACAATTTCTGAACCAGTCATCTCGTAAAATTCATAATAAATCATACACTCATTTTTAACGGTTCAAAATTTGTGGACATATACTCAACTTATATATGTATAACATATCCAAAAATTACTACAATCCAACGGTCGGATTAAAAATTATAACCCCCGCAAAATATCTCAAAAATCCTAATTTTTAATACCTCCATTCTGACAAAAATACTGATAAAATCCTCTACATTTAACTCCTTCATTTTTAACCACAAAAATATATCTCTCATTTATATCCACATAAAATAAATATTTCCTTATCATATGAATCAATAATTAATTATTCATAAATAATATTATAGAATCACATTTATGACAACCAGGCCGTTCCCAGGAAAGAGGGGGCTTTCCAATAAGGATTTCTCCTTACTGGCGCGCAATTAGATGACCAAACCTCTCGTTAGACAGAACTTTCTAGACATTGCCAATAATGTTATCTAATAATATTATTCAAATAATATGAATTATTGATCTGATAAAGGAAAATACTGTGCATCAACAATTATTGAAACAACAATAATATAAACTATCAACGCAGCAATTATTGAATCAATAAAATAAAACATTGAACAATAACTACCGTAACAATTATTGAGTAGTGCCTTCTTACGTAAGAATCAATAATTGGTGCAATATCGTCTGCTACTGTATTTTAACCACCGGGTATTCTAACAGTATTAACGGTAACAACTACGCCGTTATTTATAAACAACTTATACTTGTCGTTTTCTTTATCCAATCGCTTTCCGTTATGGGGCCCACACAAGGCTGCGCCGTCGTACGAATATTCTCCGACAGCAAGAATATTCCACGACCAAACGAATATTCCCCGACAAAATGAATATTTTATAACCACTTGCTTATTTTGCAAAATTTGCACATTTCACCCATAACCAAAGTATTATATCAAATTAACCCCTTATTATTCACAATAATATTTAGAGAAAATTTGATTTTATTCATTAATAAGTTGGGGTCTTACAAGAAGCCAATTCCAAATCATGAGTTGGATATCCCTTCTCATAATCCTTCAATTGTTATGATTCATATGCAGTGACCTTGTCGTTTTGCATAAGCACACAACCTAGTCCTTTATGCGATGCATCACTATATACCACAAATTCCCTGTACTGTCAGGTAATGATAACACAGGTGTCATACTTTACTTCTTCTTCAATTCCTAAAAACTCTCTTCGTACTTATCCGTCTAAACGAATTTTACAGCTTTCCTTGTCAAATTTGTCAACGGAGTAGCGATTTTGGAAAAGTCTTGAATAAAACATCTATAGTGACTTGCTAATCCTAAGAAACTCCTCACTTCTGACGGTGTCTTTGGCTGATCATAATTAATTATAGCTTCCACTTTTGATGGATCCACCAAAATTCCATCCTTATCAATCACATGCCCAAGAAATTGCACACGCTTCAACTAGAATTCATATTTTGAGAACTTCGTGTACAACTTCTCCCTTCTCAGAAATTCCAATGTCAGTTTCAAATGTTCAGTGTGCTCCTCCTTAGTTTTGGAATAAACCAAAATCTCATCGATGAGCACCACTACGAATTTATCTAAATATGGTTTAAACATCGTATTCATCAAATCCATGAACGCTGCAGGTGCATTGGTCAAACCAAATGACATTACCAGAAACTCGTAGTAACTATACCGAGTTCAGAATGTCGTCTTCAGTACATCCTCCTTTCTCACCTTCAACTGATGATAACTACTTCTCAAATCTATCTTCGAAAAATACCTAACTCCCTTCAGTTGATATAACAAGTCATCGATCCTTGGCAACGTATACTTATTTTTAATCGTGACCTTGTTCAACTCTCTATAATTAATGCAGAGTCGCATTAACCCATCTTTTTTCTTAACGAATAACACCGACGCTCCCTACGACGATACGCTCAGCTGAATATACTTCTTATCTAATAACTAATGTAACTACAGCATCAACTCCTGAAAGTAGTATGCACACAAGCCAATCATGTTGATGATAAAGCATATACTTTGTAACAATCTTATTCGTTTATTAATAAAAGTATTCATTTACTAAAGGCTTTAATTTATCTACATGGTGCTGTTTTTATAATATGTGATAAACCCATAGTTTTAAGCAATGCTTTTAGAATCATGATGAGATATTGCTAATGAGATCTAAATTCTTATATAGCTTAAAAACTAAAATGTTCCCAATTAATGGATTACTAAAAAAGGGATTAGTGAATCCGGATAGATTGGTACATACATTGCTTGCTCATTGGATGAGGATGATTGATCTTATGATCATTTGTGTGGAGACACTAAAGCAAGTATGTAGGTGCTTATTGGAGAATAAGTTCACTGATAGTGGCTCGCTAAGGAATACCTAATGGAGTTTTACTTGCCTGTCAACAGGAATTCCTGTAGTGATAGTAGTACAAGTGATTCTTGGACTTGAGATCATCATAGTATCTTGTGTATGATGAGTTATACTTTGACTTATTTCTTAAGACCTTTAGGGTATATCAAAGGGTATGCTTAGGTATAATAAGTTGTGCATAGAGGTAATGTATGATCAATAAAGAATATACCTCTTCTAGTAAAAGAAGAAAAATATCCTATGTGATTCGATAAATGACAACCCAGGAGTCCTTGGCCAAGGCAGAATGAAATTAGAAAGGAGTTTCTAATTTTTATTATTTGGAGTTCTACATTTAAGAATCAAAATACATATAATTAAATAAAATAAAACTTGACAGTTGTTCCATGTCTAATATTTAATTGGGACATTGTATGGTGAAAGGATTAAATTGAACTGTGACTATTTATTCAAAGGTTATTTTATGATTAATGTTGAAATCTATATTATCTAGAAAGACGTTAATCGCTTGGGAGACTTATCTTTATTGTAGAATAAATATTATTTATTTAAATAAATTAATAGTTTAATTTATTTATTTAAATAAGAGTAGAATTGTTCTAATTGATTTATTCACAACCGGTTTAATATGGAAAACCTAAAGGGTCACACCATAAAAGGAAGAATAATTATTTAAGAAATTAATGGCATAATCATAATAATATGTTAAGTGTATTTAATTTAATCTATGGTGATAGAGTAAATTAAATAGCTTAATATTTATTATTTAATATTTTGGAAATATTAAATATAAATTAATAAGAGGAGTCTTATTAATATTATTACAATTATTATTATTTTAATTTTTAAAAGAGTTTGGAAATTAATTTAATATAAGTACTCTCATTTATTCCTAATAAGATTACGAGACAAATTAATTAAAAGAGTTTAATTAATTATCCCTAATAAGATTAGGGAGCCTAATTAATTAAAGGAGTTTAATTAATTAAATAATACCTTATTTTAATAATATTAAAAGGGTTAACTGATATCTTTACAAGAGGGGTCCTATATCAAATATTAAGTGACGTGATTTCAATTATTGGAGAGTACGCTCTTTTTCTACAGAGATAGAAAAATCTAGGCTTTTGCCAAACACCCATCTTCTTGAATCTTTCTTCTTCCTTGGTGGATCACCTCTAGAGGCCAAACACTTGGGTGGCTAACAATGATCAAAGGAAAGAATCAAATCCGGTGGATTCAAGTTGAACGTGAAAAGGATTTGGAGGTGAACTTGTACCTGAGGAAGCTCGAATCTTCAAAGATATGAATCTGTTCTCCGTCTCGTTTCTATTGATTGATAATTATGCACAAAGTATGATTATGGTGATGGGTTTGTATGAAATTTTAAATTCCTATTTTATCGCGCTTCGGCACCTTTTGTGTAATTTAATTGTATGTTCGCGCTATATACAAACCCAACAGTGGTATCAGTGCCAAACTTTGTGCTAATTATCGATCCTGATGATTCCATGTATGTATGATATGCGATTTGATCAAATTTTTTGGGTAAAAAATTTTCTTGGTCTGTCTACGATGTGGCGCAGCTGCGCCGTCTCCAGTTCATTCTGGAGCGCAGCTGCGCCATAACGTGGAAAGTGTTTTCTGGTCTAGCAGCGCAGCTGCGCTATATCCCAGTGTATTCTGGGCGCAGCTGCACTCAACACCAAATTCTAAAATTTTTTATTTTTGATATTTATTTCAATTAAGATAAAATGTTTATTTTAAATTAGAATATGATTAAAATAAAAGTCTTATATTAACTTGAAATTGGATTCCATGTTCGTTTGAATAAAAGAGTTTATTCAAGAGTTTAATATTAACTTGGAATTGGATTCCACGTTCGTTTGAATAAAAGAGTTTATTCAAGAGTTTTATATTAATTTGGAATTGGATTCCACGTTCGTTTGAATAAAAGAGTTTATTCAAGAGTTTTATATTAATTTGGAATTGGATTCCACGTTCACTTGAATAAAAGAGTTTATTCAAATATAGAATAGGATTCTATGTTTCCTATAATAAAGGAGTTTATTCACATATAGAATAAGATTCAATGTTTCCTAAAATTAAAGATGTTTAATTTTAATAAGGAATAAGATTCAACATATTTTATTTTTGCAACAATTTTAAGTTAAAATAAAGAAATTTATTTTGTACTTGAAATTAGATTCCTTGTTAATTAAAATAAAAGAGTTTATTTTGATTTGGGATTTGATTAAAAAATAAAGGAGTTTATTTTATCTCAAAATTGGATTTTAATAAATTTGAAACTGCCCATTAAATTGATATCGATGCATATATGGAATGGATTTTTTATTCATGAGATGAATTTATTTATTGATACATATGTTGGTGTGTATGATAATAAATGAGATTGATTATGGACTATTGACCAATGTGATTAAATTTTATTTTAGTTAAATGCATGACTTTATGGATTTTATTAAATGGGGTATGCGTACCTCGTCTTCTCTAATTTTTCTTAATGTAAATTATATCTCCCTCTTATGTACTTTCCCTTGACTGATGATCAAGATTTTTATTTATTTTAAATAGCTTTGTAATAGAAATACTTAGAATTAATTTTGAACAATTTAAGATCAAGGAGCAAGGAGCGATTGAAGACCCGTTTGTAATGGAGCTCGGGTTTAAATGTAATAGTTATATTTAAATTTAATTCGTTCACCCTAAGTTTGACCACTTGGTTCACTTAGTGGCTCTAGTGAACCAAACTAGAATAAAGTCCGTAATTAATCTGGGTAGAATATAGTATTTTATATGTGCATGCTTATACTATATATATGAGAATTGTTAAATCCACAACACTTTTTGTTATTTTCACAACAAAAGTGTCGCTATAGATGTATAGCGACGGTGAAAACCGTCACTATAAGATCTATAGCGACACTTTTGTTGTGAAAATAATAATTTTTGTTGTGGATTTAACAATTTCCAATATATATTATATATTATGCAAACATGCGTCGCATGTTAATTAATATTATATATATATATATATATATATATATATATATATATATATACGGTCCGGATCTTAAGTTCACCCCTTATCTAACATACCTTGCTCACCCCCTTTAGCGACGGGTCGGGCGACGATTCCGTCTGTCGCTATATGTTATCCGTCGCTAAAAGTTAAGACGAAAGTTCTATATATAATGACGGACGAAATCGTTGTCCGATACGTCGCTAAAGGGGGGTGAGCAAGGTATGTTAGATAAGGGGTGAGCTTAAGATCTGGACCGTATATATATATATATATATATATATATATATATATATATATATATATATATATATATATATATATATATATATATATATATATATAATATATATGTGCATGCGTGCTAAATAAGATGTGACAAATTAATAACAAATCCCTCAATATTTTTATATTAAGTCCTAAGCGTTCAAAGATATTTGAAAAATTGAACGTCGCCTTCTAGCATGATAAAAATAATAGAGTATTAATTAATTATTATAAGTTTGTTGTATCACCACAAGGCTTATCTGAATTCTTTAAGATCTTAATTTTATCACATTTGATGCTTATAAAGAAAATTGAACAATGTTGTTTTGTTGTGTCACCACAAGGACAATGTTTTTCTTTTTTGAATATATGAAGTTCTAGGTTGGACTTAACTTAGATAATTTTGATTCGGATGTGCCACCACTTGATCGAAATAATCTAAGAGGCAAAATAAAAGGCATTACATGATGATATAATTGACAAGAGTTATCAACCTATTTATTTATATATAGTTTGTTGTGTCACCACAAGGTTATATACATTTGAAATGAGATCTTTATTCTCACTAGCAAATCTTTAATTAGATTTTGCCGAACTATATAAGTGAGGGTAATATAGTTTAAAGAAAATAGTGGGAGATACTAATTTACATACAAGGCCTAATTTATTTTGGTAATTAATAATAGAATGTATGCTAAAATGTTGTTAATTACAAATTCATTTACACAATTTTACAATGTCTAAATTACTATCACTGCGAAGCATATTATATGCTAATTAACCGGACCGAATTAAACAGATTGGTAAAGGAATTTGAGAATAGTTCTCATGGCTGAAAAGCTATCTTATGTCCTTAATACGCCTATCCCTGCAATGGTTGTAGATAATGTCTTTGAGGAAGAGATTGTTACTTTTAGAAAGTGGCAAGATGATGCACAGTTGGCTCAATGCATCATGCTCGCATCCATAAGTAAGGAGCTTCAGCGTCAGGATGAAACTATGGATGCTCCTCTACACATCAAGTAGTTGATGGTGAGGAAAGTAGGACTAATAGATATCAGATATCTAAGGAGCTCTTCCGATCTAGAATGACCGATGACACTACAGTACATACAAAGGTCCTTAACATTATCAATTTGATTGAACAATTAGGACAACGGGTTTTGTCATGGATGGAGAGTTGAGCCAAGATTTGATCTTGCACTCACTCCCGGATACCTTTCATAATTGTTATGAATTTTTCATATGAACACGCTAGATATCAGTCTCATTGATTTGCTTAACATGTTGAAAAATGTTGAGAGTCACTTTTCAACCAAGAAAGACCAAGTCTTACTGGTAGGGGCCAAATGATCTTTTGAATAGAAGAATGATTCTAAGAAGGTAAATAGAAAGACAAAAACGAAGGATAATAAGAACAAAGTTGATACGATTAGCAAAGGAGTTTACTTCCACTGCAATAAGCCTGGACACTGAAAATGAAACTACAAGAAACATCTTGCAGAGGCTAACCAAAGAAGCTTAGTGAAGCTTCGGTTATAAATACAATTTTGTTCATGATTAAAATAAATCTTTCTGTAAGTTAAGGTTCTACTTGGGTATTAGATACCGATTTTGGTTCTCATAAATATAGATTTATGAAGGGACCAAGCAGAAGTAGAAAGCTAAACAAGGGATTAATAATCCAATGTATGAGAAATAAAGCAAAGATTGCTGCATTAGCCATATGAACTTATAGTTTACCATTGCTTACATGCAAATCTATTAAGTCAATAAGTTGTTATTGCATTTCAGTTCTCATTAGAAATATTATTTCCATTTTATTGTTGGACAATAAAATTTTTGGTATTATATTTAAGAACAATTGTTGTTCTATTTATAATAATAATGTTTTATATAGAACTGGAATATTACTTAATGGATTTTGTGTACTTGACTTACATGAAAATTATTTTGCAAATTGAATAAATTAGTATATCAAAAGGAGATGATTATTCAAAGGGTTGAATATTTGTATTTGCTGAAATACAAGTCTGAATTATTTGAAAGGTTCAAAGAATTCAAAAGTGAAATTAATTGAAAAGTATTAAAATTCATTGATTAGATTGAGGAATGAATACTTGTGCAATGAGTTTCTAGATTATCTCAAATAATTTTTTTACAATGGATGCCTCCTGATACGTAATAATTAATTTATGTATCTGAAAGGAAAATCATACCTTATTGGACATGGTGCGGTCCATAACGATTTTACCGACATTCCAATATCCTTCTGGGGTCATGCCCCTAGAATTTGCTTTATATTTACGAAAAGATAACCTCCAAATTTGGCCCAAAGACTCAATTAGAGTTATGGATAGGGAGGATTCCTAATCTTAATCATGTTAAGATAAGGGGTTGTCCAGCTTATGTGAAAAAGGTTTCAAAGGATAAGCTTGGGACAAGATTTGATAAGTGCAGATTTATGGGACATCCTAAAGTAAGTTTAAGGTATATGGTCTATAATCCTACTTAGCAAAAGGTGTTTGTTGTGAAACACGCAACCTTCTAAGATAAATGTGTTTATTATTGAAGGGGTTAGTGAGAGGATAATAGATCTTGAAGAGTTCAAGAACCACAAAGCACTATAAGTTAAATAATAGGAACCTATAGATAGACCTATTGTACGACAACCGAATCGTAAATCTGGAATAGTACCGAAGATACCTGGGAGATATGGATTCATCATAGATGATGATGAGGTACGCATAATACAAGATGATGGTCCAGTTACATACGATGACGTAAAAGTTGTAGACACTCAGAGAAATAGATTGAAGTAAGCTTCTCAAAAATGGAACATTTAATTTGATGAGACAATCAAATATTTAATTTTATCAAAAACAAGAATAAACCTAGTGTGTACAAAAGGGTCAGTGGGAGCACCGTGACATTCTTAGTATTATATGTTAATATACTACGGAAAAGGAATGACATACCAATGCTACAATTAGTAAAGATAAAGTTGTCTAAACATTCCTCCATGAATGATTTGAAAAGAGTATCGTAATTGGGGATACAAATTTATATAGATATATTTAAAAGGATGCTCGACTTAACCCAAAGAACGTATATTCATTTGATGCTAAAGCCATTTAGAATGACAAACTCCAAGAGATATCTCATGCTGATAAGCCCTGAAGTGTATCTCTCTTAACAATTCACATAGACTCCCAAAAGAGAGATCGCATGAATAACTATCATGTATGCAATGAAATATACCAGACCTGATGTTGATTAGTCATATTCTGGAGAAGATCACTGTAAGACAGTGAAAACATCTTAAAGTACTTAACCGGCACTAAGGATGTGATCATATACATGGTGGGTCTGAATTAAAACTAGAGGGCTTAATAGACTCAAGTTTTTCAAATTGACCAAGACGACAAAAAATCTACTTTAGGGTAAGTTGTTACCTTGAATGGTAGTCCAGTGAATTGGAAAGGTTCCAAACAGCAAAGAGTTGCTAGATTAATAATAAAGACATAGTATATAGCTGTAAATGAAGCTAGAAGTTGATTGTTTGGATGAAAATTTCATTACATAACTAGGAATAGTTCCTAAGTCTCATCTTGGATCTAAACATGTGTTGCGACACTTTCATTTGATTATAGGAATCATTGAAAGATGGAAAATCACTATAGAGATAGTGGATTCTCAAGAACAACATTATATATCCATATACTGAAGCTTATCCAGCAGTAGGATGATCGTCACTTAGAGAATAAGGGTATGAGATACCATGACGATTGGCTTTAGTGTAAGTGGAAGATTGAAAGTAGTATGTACACAAGCTAATCATATTGATGATAAAGCATATACTTTGTAACAATCTTATTCGCTTATTAATAAAAGTATACATTTACTAAAGGCTTTAATTTATCTTTATGGTATTGTTTTTATAATATATGATAAACTCATAGTTTTAAGCAATATTTTTAGAATCATGATGAGATCATGCTAATGATATCTAAATTCTTAGATAGCTTAAAAACTAAAATGTTCCCAATCGATGGATTACTAAAAAAAGGGGATCAGTGAATCCAGATAGATTGGTACATATGTTGCTTGCTCATTGGATGAGGATGATTGATCTCGTGATCATTTGTGTGGAGACACAAAAGCAAGTATGTAGGTTCTTATTGGAGAATAAGTTCATTGAACGTGGCTCGCTAAGGAATACCTAATAGAGTTTTATTTGCCTGTCAATAGAAATTCCTGTAGTGATAGTAGTATAAGTGATCCTTGGACTTGAGATCATCATAGTATTTTGTGTATGATGAGTTATACTTTGACTTATTCCTTAAAACCCTTAGGGTATATCAAAGGGTATGCTTGGGTATAATAAGTTGTGGATGGAGGTAATGTATGATCAATAAAGAATCTACCACTTCTATTAAAAGAAGAGAAATGTCCTATATGATTCGATAAATGACAACCCAGGAGTCCTTGGCCAAGGCAAAATGAAATTAGAAAGGAGTTTCTAATTAACATTATTTGGAGTTGTGCATTTAAGAATCGAAATACATATAATTAAATAAAATAAGTCTTGATAGTAATTTCATGTCTTTTATTTAATTACGACATTGTATGGTGGAATGATTGAATTGTACGATAACTATTTATTCAAAGGTTATTTTATGATTAATGTTGAAATCTATATTATTTGGAAAGTCGTTAATCGCTATGGAGACTTATTCCTATTGTAGAATAAATATTATTTATTTAAATAAATTAATAGTTTAATTTATTTATTTAAATAAGATTAGAATTGTTCTAATTGATTTATTCACAACCCGTTTAATTTGGAGAACCTAAATAGTCACACCATAAAAATAATAATAATTATTTAAGAAGTTAATGACATAATCGTAATAATATGTTAAGTGTATTTAATTTAATCTACGGTGATAGAGTAAATTAAATAGCTTAGTATTTATTATTTAATATTTTGGTAATATTAAATATGAATTAATAAGAGGAGTCTTATTAATATTATTACAATTATTATTATTTAAATTTCTAAAGGAGTATGAGAATTAATTTAATATAAGTACTCTCATTTATTCCTAATAAGATTATGAGGCAGATTAATTAAAAGAGTTTAATTAATTATCCCTAATAAGATTAGGGAGCCTAATTAATTAAAGGAGTTTAATTAATTAAATAATACCTTATTTTAATAATATTAAAAGGGTTAACTGATATCTTTATAAGAGGGGTCTTATGTCAGATATTAAGTGACGTGATTCCAATTATTGGAGAGTACGCACTTTTTCTACAGAGATAGAAAAACCTAGGGTTTTGCCAAACTCCCATCTTGAATCTTTCTTCTTCCTTGGTGGATCACCTTTAGAGGCCAAACACTTGGGTGGCTAACGTTGATCAAAGGAAGGAATCAAACCCGATGGATTCAAGTTGAACAAAAAAAAGATTTGGAGGTGAACTTATACCTGAGGAAGCTCGAATCTTGAAGGGTATGAATATGTTCTTCATCTCTTTTCTATTGATTGATAATGTCGACGTCGGAATTTTTATTTGTCCCTTTTCGTTACTTGTTTTTTTGTGTTCTCATTTTAGGTGAGATTTGTTTGAAAAAATAAGTGAAAAAGGTTCGACATGTATAATGTCAACGATTGGACTATAAGAGTCGCCAGTTAATTTTTTAACTGGTTGTACCAATACAACCGAGAAAAAGTTTGCACATTGATCCAGTGATATGACACTGCTAAACGGGTCTGTAAAACCGAGATTCATTAGGGTCCGGGGACTTGCTTATGTGGAGGGAAGGTGTTAGGCACCCCCCGACATCCGTGTTGCCACGATGACAGTCACTTTTTAATAAACTGTTATATGAATGTGTGTGTGTGTGTGGGTCAATGTGCTGTTATTTAGAAGTAGTGCTATGCCTCGTTTGCACCTATATACATAGGGTTTGAATTTGTATAAAAATTCAGTTTTAACAAGATATATCAATGATGTTTTAAAAGAGGTTTTTCAAACCCTTTGCTCAATAGTAATTGAGGCCTTTGATACTTCCATTTTATTACTAAATGCTCGGCTGGATTGCTTTTATTTTCGAGATGCGAAGCATCTTCAAGAAAATAATGTATAAAGTAGTGCCGAACTCCCTATGGGTATGAAAACCATCTGAGGAAATCCAAACACCGTGAATAAATTATAAGCTGCTTACAGCTGAAAATGTCCATCACGTGAACCGAATCTAGACTCAGTAGACTTAATCTGTGACCACATGATTCCTAGGCTCACATGATGCCGCAGTTAATATAAACGCAGTAAGCAGATATATATATATATATATATATATATATATATATATATATATATATATAAATATATATAAAAGCTGTAAATATATATATATATAGACATGATATACCACCACGAAGTACCTCCATGGGGGATCAGAAATGTAAATAAAGCTGTAAAAGCGATCAACCGCCACGGAGGACACTCCAGGCGGGACGTAATGTACAGAAAGCAGTAAAAACAGTCAACCAACACGAAGTAAACTCCAGGTGGGACGAAATGTATATATATATATATATATATATATATATATATATATATATATATATATATAAAAGCGATAAACGCACCGGATATAAAATCTAGGCTCATCGGACAAAGTCTAACAACAGTTAATATATATAAGTTAAGTATATATATATTAAAGTAGTAAACGCACCAGATGTAAAATCCAAGCTCATTGAACAAAGTTTGACACACAGTTCATATATATATATATATATATATATATATATATATATAAGAAATCCATTAAACGCTCCAGACCGAAGTCTAGGCTCAATTGAGACATAACTCGATAATGTTAGTCCATATATATATATATATATATATATATATATATAAGTATATATATACAAACTGAAAAGAAACCACGGACCAAAGTCCGGCCATACACACGCAACACGACTCTCAATGTAAAGAACAATGTGTGCAAAGATGAAGAGAAATGCTTTAAAGCGTATAAGAAGGCTTACAATGGGCAGCCAAAGAAGACTTCAATAACTTGAAATGGATGAACACTCGACTTCCGCCGGTAAAAAGTAGCTATATATGAGCTTACAATTGTTTAAAATGAGTAAACACTCAGTTTGTGGTGTGTACAGAGCAAATTAGACAGGGCTTTCTCGCCTTTTTCTCTTTCAAAATGGCCACCCCAAGCCCTCTATTTATAGAGGATGGAATCGCAGGTGTACCTGTGGCTGGGCCGCAGGTGTACTAGAGGCTGTCCGGGGTGCCCTGCGCTTCGCGTGTCCCGCCGTCTCGAAGTACGTACACGCATGTAACGTGATGTCCGCTCGAACTTTCAGAATTACAATTCGGGCATCCGACTGAGGTATATAGGACCTATTTCGGACCACCGTTGTCGAGAGTTACGCAATGACATAGGATTAGAGGTTGTACGAAGTCATGAAGATGGGACGATGCCCTCTGGTCTTCAGCTTCAAATTCCATCCGTTGTCCTGTATAATAGTCACTCGGGATTGGTCTTCCTTGATTCTTGTGGGACATTGTTGTGTAGAAATGTATGTTTCAAATGTTGAGATGGCGTGATGTGGCGTCAAGGTGGAAAGATGACGACTTTGCCCCTCACCAGGGTTATCTCTGATTTGGGCTGATAAAGCAGACGTTGCTTAGGGTTATCGCTGAGATTGGACTGCTGCCAGTGTTGAAGGTCCTCAGTGTCATCTCTGAGGTGTACCTGTCCTCCTGGTGCTATTACCAGGTCTTGTACTGAGTGCCTCGGTGTAAGCACCGAGGTTGAAGCTGATTGCATTTGAAATAAACATTTCCAGGGTTATCTTCGGAACTACAATTGCCTTCCTTGGGATTATCTCCAAGGTTGGAATCTGCTACTCCCAGTGTTGGGACTGAGACGAAACAGCTCGGGGCTATCTTCGGGGTGAATCGGTCTTCTCTGGTGTGTGTTTCGATATTGGATCTGCACGCCTCGGGGTTATCACCGAGGTTAGAATTGTTACTCCTGGTATGTGTTTCGGGGTTGAAACTGAGCTTTCGGTAGTATCCATATTGGATGTGAGCTGTCTTCTAGGGTTATGTCTGAAAGACGAATCTGCCTTCCTGCAATGTTAGTAACAGGTGTGCAGAAAATTTCAAGTGTCTACAGATGCCCCTCTTTATCATATTCATGCAATGTAATGGCATGGATAGGATAAAGAATCTTAGACACTTGAAATGAAACAAGATAATTATAATGCAATACGGAGCAATATGATGCATATGAATTGCTTTCCAACATGCTGGGGATGATTGCCGGCTCCTTATTTCTTCTACCGGTGATGGTGATGATGGCAAGCTTGGAGGTGTAATCCAAACCTATCAGGATGTTGACTTTGGGGCTATCACCAAAGTCCTTAATCTTGGATACAGACTTTACTCCAAAGATGTGCCTCTCGTGTATAAGAGATCTGTGGGGATAAAACTTTATCTTTTTGAGGATGTGTATAACATATTCCATCATTGATCCTCCTTGATGGTGTTGATCTTCCTTATTTGTATCGTCAGGACATAACAATGTTCTGTTGGATTTATTGCCAACAGCAGATGTTGTCAGGGCTGCCCGACCTTCGTTGACGTGTGAACTAATGGTTGACCATGCGTTATCACCCCTGCCGGGGATCCATTTGATCCTCTGTTGATGTGTATATCAACGGATGAACTCCTTGTTGGGGATAAATACCAAGGCTACTTGGACTTTGTTGATGTGTGTATCAACTGATGCAATCATCGGATGGCTTCTGATGCGACGTTGGGTTTACTTGCCAACGGCTGAACTGATGTCAAGGTTGCTTAACCTTCGCTGACATATGTATCAACGAAAAACATGCATTGTAGCCCCCGTCGAGGACATGCTTATGAGATTGCGTTGTGACCCCTGCCGGGGATCGATCTCCTTTGAGTTTTTGTTATAAGCCCCGTCGGGGATCTCCTTTGAGATTACATTATAACCCCCGTCGGGGATCCCTTTTCGATCATTGCTGATGTGTGTATCAGTAGAACATGCGTTGTGACCCCCGCCGGGGATCTCCTTTGAGATTATGTTGTAACCCCCGCCGGGGATCTCTTTTTGATTATTACTGATGTTTGTATCAGCAGAACATGCGTTGTGACCCCCACCGGGGATCTCCTGAGTATTCAGGTGGTAAACCCAGAGCTTCTGGGTGATTTGAGCAGACATCCCTTGATGTATTTGCACGCCAATGAGGTATAGCGTTAGATCTTAATCTTCCTTTTGTCCTATTGATGAGGAGTAAAGGATTCTAATGTCGATCTACATCTTGCAAGTTCCCGGCTTCACACAGCCTTGAGGGAACTGGTTCAACATTTACTCCATATACCAGGCACTTCATCTTGACTATAGAGTGATTATGCATGACTGGGGATTTGGAGCATTCTTTTCCATCCTTCCCCGCCATTGTCCTTGGGGTTACCTCAGGGTATTGTCTGAGGACTGATTTCACCACACCCAGTCTCTCCATTTATTGGACTGTGAGGTGATGATTACACCGATGGATTGGCGGTTTATCACATGTATGGAGTTTGGAGGGGAGCCAGTGCCTTGTACGACTGATATTACCCCAACTACCGTTAGATCCTTGTTAGGAGTTCCGGCAGAGGAGCTCAAAGGCAGGACTATTCGTGCGGGTCCTTTGAGCATAGATGCTATGAGTGGGCTATTGAGTGAGCCCATACCAGCTGATGTCAGAGTCAGGGATCGCATTCTTCGACGATTGTTCCTGATGATCATTAGGGGCTACTTCATAGTAGATAACTCTTCTACGGTGTCGTTCGCTTTGATCAGCGCTACGTGACATGTGGATCGTATGGGAGAGTATGATTGGGGCTCCTATACCTTTGCCTATTTCCTCAGGGGCATGCGTATGCGCTCGCAGGGTTTGACCGAGGCTTGGTTAGGATTTTACCCATTTCTGCTGGTAAGTATTTCTCTTGTCATTTACCATGTATAGGTTAAGTGTGTTAACTGACAGCAGATGTTGGCCTTTATGTTGGCAGTTTTGGGCCTGTAAGAGGCTTCCATGTTTACATCCTGTGAGTGTGTTAGGGTTGGATACCTACCCACGAGGATGGCGATGGCATCATTCCATACTGGCGGAGGTCCCTATAGCTGAGGGTTTCACTCATTGTCGCCTACAGCTGGAGTTGTTGATAGCCGATGTCATTATATGGATTCTATATTCTGGGGAGCAATTGGCTGTTGGATTTGAGGATGGATACCTGACTGGTATCGAGTGTGTGATTTCCAACCGTAGGGTTCCTCTCTTCACAGATGGAGGATGGGAGCTCTATTTAGGAGAGCGTGCTACTAGGAGCATCACAAGGGAGATCTGTATACCGATCTTACCTCCTGTCAGACGTTATTGGCCTGTATCACAGTCACCCATCATTGATATCCCATTGTTGGGTGTTGACAGTTTTGCATTGTCAGAGGGTCCTTGCATTCAGGATGTATTCCAGTATTGGTGGATCCCTCGTACTATTGGAGCCCAGACCCGCGCCACTGAGTTCATGGGGGATATGGTTCTAGGATCTGTGATGATGACAGATTGGCTAGCCTGTGTCTGAGATCCGACTCATGTGACACAAATTGACAGCTTGACCCGGCGACTGGACAGACACATTTCTTTATTCGGCATTTGGGTAGAGATCCAGCAGAGGCAGATTCGTTTGATCCTTCCAGCGCAGGGGCTGGCCCCTCAAATGACCCATTTGGTGTTGCCGGTGCAGATCCTCCTTTGTATAGGCCTGACATCCCTGTTGATAGAGATCCAGTGACTCAGGAGGAGTTATATTAGGTGGACATGATTGATGATGTAGATATTAACACCATTGTCTTCTTCTGATGTGTATTCTCGCTATCTCTTTTGATAGGCCTCTGTTAGCTATTGGGTGGCTGTGCCCCATTCTCGCTATATCTTTTAATAGGCCTTTGTTAGTAGTAGGGCGTTTGTGCCCTATTTCCCTGTATTTTTAGTTGTATAAAGATGATGTATTAGATGATGATATATTTAGGAATGTATGTATAGTTTTTCCATTCCCTATATCATATTGCCATCTATTATCTGTTATGCATGTATCATGTTATGCATATGTATGTATGTCCAGAGATATTCAGCGTTGACCCCTGGATGGTATTATGATACGGCCCACACAGATGTCTTCTTCGACAGTCAGCCGCATAGATCACACCCCGCCATTATTGGTGGCATCCCGTCTGAGATATTGGTATGATAGTATGTCACCCTCAGATAGGGTGACCGTAGATCAGCTATTACAGCATACCATGACCCTTTTGATGTTTCAGGTTCCCACAGGATTCGTGGAGGGCATGCTGGAGCACTGGATACCGGAGAGACAGGTTTTTCGGTTTAGGATCAAGGAGTTAACTCCCACTCTGGAGGAGTATGCACGGATGACGATGCTGCCACTGGACAGACCTTGCGTGCATATGGCTTTGGGGGTCATGAGTCGACGGTTCATGACCCTCACTGGATTGAGGTGTAGGGTGGTGTAGGATGAGCTGACATCTGGCCACATTATATCCCAACATTTTCTATTTGACAGATTTGGCTCTGAGGATAGTTATAGACAACATTCCGGGGATTTTACCACATCGGAGGCTCATTGGTGTCTGGCCAGGGTATATGTACTGCTATTGTGTGTACTGTCACATGTCTACATGCCACGGTATATGGATGAGTTGGACATAGAGTTATCATGGCGGTGAGAGCTCTTAGGGAGGGTCGTACAATCATACCGATGATTATAGTAGAAACTCTGAGGTCAGCTACATACTGCTGCACTTATCCGATAGGAGTATTTACGGGCAGTTCGGCCATGTTACACGTGTGGTTTATGTTACATCTAAGATCGATTGGCACTTTTAGACGATATGGGTATTGTTTCACCCATGATATTGCCATGTCATATTCATTTCAGCCTACGGAGTGTACGGATGCTGCATCTTGGTCCTCTTTCTTAGCTGATATTGTAGACCCTTTTAGTGTATTACCGTGCTCAGGGCTCAACTCACCTTACAACTTTATTACTCATGCTCCGGGCATGGATTACATCTGTGACGCCCCCAAAATAGGTCCAATCCATCCAACCCATTCTAAGTCGCCAAATACATGGTACAGAATTAACTACAACTTTATTATTACAATTGTCGTGCAAAATACGACAACATATATACTGTGAGTTTAAATACAAATATTGTCATCTAGACAGTATTCATACTCAATTAAGTCCTCATTATACTTATTGATACACTATTTTACAAAATAGTGAGGACTACTAAAACAACTGTCTTGAACCATCATTCCACACCCCGACTAGTACTCGCTACATTCTCGCCTCCTGAGAAGAACAATGGAACAACAAGGAAAAGGGTGAGCTCAACTAGCCCAGTAAAGAATATTATGACTAAGATAATATACAACAAATTATCGTTAGTCTTCAACAGGGAAAAATCTAATAGAATACAATAGACAACAAATTTTAAATCAATAACTGCAGCGGAAACAGCAAACCATTAGAAGAGTCAAGTAGAGAATGAGTTTTACTATCTTCTAAGATTTAAAAGTTCATCATCAATATTTTATCCCTGTAACAACAATCAATAACCATCTTTAATCAAATATTCATCTTTGCACTACAGGCCAAAGATATTCATTTGTATCACCAGTCGATCATGTTCATCTCAACACCTGTTCATCTTTGCACTACGAGCCAAAGATATTCATCAAAAATCATCAATCTTTGCACTACAGGCCAAAGATATTCAATTATATCATCATTTAGGACTGAGGATGATGAAAAATATTTTAAAGGAAACGAATCCAGTGAAGCAAAAGAACAAATATTAGGGATTCGTATTACAGTTTATCAATGTCCAAAAATACCTCATAAACAATCATAGTGGAGTAAAATTCAAGAATGATCAAAACATGGATACAATCAAAGCTAGTATCCAGAATAGATATTTTGGACGAAAAGAAGAAAATTTCATTTTTTGGTGAATAGTAACTCGTGAATAGTAACTCGTGAATAGTAACTCATGAATAGTAACTCATGAATAGTAACCCCGACATGAAAAGTTCCAAATTTGATAAAAAGTTCAGATCAATACTTCGGCATAATGATATTGAAAAAAATAATATCATTTAAGAAGAAATAACATCCCTTACCTCGGAAATACGGTAGTTCTGACTGGAATACTAGATATAGTGCTGAAGGAAACTTGCACCGTATAGCAACACTCAAAGTATCAAATACTCACAAGAATACGCTCGATATAGAGAGAGAAAGAGAGAGAAACTTGTGTTTTTGGTGTGATTTTTAATTCCTACTCGATCGAGGATTTCAAATAAATCGAAGGCTTGAGCTTTCTTCTCTTCATCGACTCTTACTTCTAGAATAACACATTCTTGCACCTTCTTCTTTATATTCATCAGATCCAGGTCTGTAGCTTGAGCGGCTTTAACGTTATCGATTAAAGTTGATTTTACTCGCATATCATCACGTGGGTCCCTAGAGTCATTAACTCTATCTCTATCATTTATAAATTATACAAAATAGGTCTTTGTGTTCAACAATATCGCACTCGTACTCGCATACGATCAATGCGTCAGCTACCACGTTTACTTTTCTAGGATAGTATTGGATGGTGTGATCGAAATCTTTCAACAGCTCGAGCCAACGTCGGTGTCGCATGTTGAATTCTTGGAAGCTCTTCTCGCATTCCTCGGTCCATTCGAAGTTTGTATCTTTTTGAGTCAGTTGAGTTAACGGAGTAGCGATTCGAGAAATCCTTCCACGAATCTCCGATAGTAACCAGCTAAGCCTAGAAAGCTACGTATTTCGATTACTGACTTAGGTTGCTCTCAACTGTGACTCATATCCCAATCTTGGATAGCACGTCACAATGACACCTATCAGTTTACTACCGCACGAATATGGCGTCCCCTACAGAGAGTCTAGATTCAGTGCATTCCATAAAGGAAGTCACCAGATAGAGGCTCGGTTATCAACTTCTATAGTTGGGTTTTTAACTCCTGAAGTTCAATAGGAGCCATTCGATATGAGATTTTAGAAATGGGTTTTGTACCGGGTTCAAAGTCGATACAAAATTCAATATCACGCTCTGGGAGTAAACCATGAAATTCTTCAGGAAATACGTCAAAAATTTTACTAACAATAGAAATATCATTCAAATCTGACGTATTTTTGTTCAAGTCCATAACATAGCTAAGAAAGCTTGACATCCGTTTTTCAATAAACGAATGACTTTACGGCTTGATACGAAAGAGTTTGACTTCAATAGTTTGGTTGCTTGAATTCGAATAACAGGTTGCTTAGGAATATGAAAACTAACAACCTTACGAAAGTAATCAATTTTGGCATGATGAGTAGTTAACCAATCAATTCCTAAAATCACATCAAAAGCAAGTATCTTTAAAGAGATAAGATCAACAGGTAATGTGATGGTGCCAACTTGGATCAAACAAGATTTATAAACAGTGGATGTAACGAAAGTTTCTCCTAACGGAGTTTTAACAGATAAGTCAAAGTCTAATTTTCTCCGGAGTCAATTTTAAACGTTGAACGCAAGCAAGAGAGATAAAAGAATGGGTAGAACCGGTATCTAATAAGGTATAAACTTCGCAAGAATTTATAATTAACTAACCCATGCTAACTTCGTTCGGGTTCCTCACATTCTGACCAGTCACGAAAAACGCTCTTCCATGAACCGTAGACTTTGACTTTTCTGGGACAGCCTTTTGAGTCACCGTCCCCGCTGAACTTGGTTTTGCTATCATACAATCTCGAGCGATATATCCTTCCTTTCCACAGTTATAACATACCTTCGAAGGCTTTGAACAGTTTGACCTTTTATGTCCCTCCTCTCCGCATCTGTAGCATCTAACTGGCAATTGTTCTCTTCCCCTAAAATTTGTTGCTGGTGCTGATGCTGCTGCCGATGTCTTCCCGTCATCGTTAAATCTTCTCTTCTTAGATTGGACATCTCTTTCCATAATATCAACACGTCGTGCAGCTTTTACCCATGCATCACTCATTCTCACTCGTTCAGTTATTTCTTCTTTCAGCTCAGATTCTAGCTTTATCATCTTATACTCTACCAAAGAGTGCTTCTGTTCAAGCATCATATATCGGGTAACACAAGCTTGAATCCTTGCATCCTTTTGCTCCACGACTGCCTGCAATTCTTCAGCCTGCTCTTCTAACTCATGAATACGATTTTGCAATTCTACATTTTGATCATAAAATACCTCTAATAAACTCTCCTCAGGTACCTCTTCTTCCTCTTCTTCCTCACTCTCAGCTGTTACCTCTGCGACTATCTCGGGTGCAACTATCAATTCTTCACTCACCACATGTATATCTCTAATTCCTTCTTCGCCTGATATCACATTATCCTTGTTGGCGATTAGAGGTGTCTCCACGATCTCATTCAGTCCATTGTTAACATTCTCAATCGACATTCTAAAATACTGTCATAGAACAAAGGTTAATTTAACAAATTAACATATCACATAATATCCCTATATTATGACCGACCAACAAATAAGCTTAGGTAGGACACACTAGCGAAGGATTTACTCGTCTCTCCCCTCCTAGTTCTATTCCCCGATCTCCGCCAGAGATCATATCCCTAAGCTCTGATACCAACTGTGACGCCCCCAAAATAGGTCCAATCCATCCAACCCATTCTAAGTCGCCAAATACATGGTACAGAAATAACTACAACTTTATTATTACAATTGTCGTGCAAAATACGACAACATATATACTGTGAGTTTAAATACAAATATTGTCATCTAGACAGTATTCATACTCAATTAAGTCCTCATTATACTTATTGATACACTATTTTACGAAATAGTGAGGACTACTAAAACAACTGTCTTGAACCATCATTCCACACCCCGACTAGTACTCGCTACATTCTCGCCTCCTGAGAAGAACAATGGAACAACAAGGAAAAGGGTGAGCTCAACTAGCCCAGTAAAGAATATTATGACTAAGATAATATACAACAAATTATCGTTAATCTTCAACAGGAAAAAATCTAATAGAATATAATAGACAACAAATTTTAAATCAATAACTGCAGCGGAAACAGCAAACCATTAGAAGAGTCAAGTAGAGAATGAGTTCTACTATCTTCTAAGATTTAAAAGTCCATCATCAATATTTTATCCCTGTAACAACAATCAATAACCATCTTTAATCAAATATTCATCTTTGCACTACAGGCCAAAGATATTCATTTGTATCACCAGTCGATCATGTTCATCTCAACACCTGTTCATCTTTGCACTACGAGCCAAAGATATTCATCAAAAATCATCAATCTTTGCACTACAGGCCAAAGATATTCAATTATATCATCATTTAGGACTGATGATGATGAAAAATATTTTAAAGGAAACGAATCCAGTGAAGCAAAAGAACAAATATTAGGGATTCGTATTACAGTTTATCCATGTCTAAAAATACCTCATAAACAATCATAGTGGAGTAAAATTCAAGAATGATCAAAATATGGATACAATCAAAGCTAGTATCCAGAATAGATATTTTGGATGAAAAGAAGAAAATTTCATTTTTCGGTGAATAGTAACTCGTGAATAGTAACTCGTGAATAGTAACTCATGAATAGTAACTCATGAATAGTAACCCCGACATGAAAAGTTCCAAATTTGATAAAAAGTTCAGATCAATACTTCGGCATAATGATATTGAAGAAAATAATATCATTTAAGAAGAAATAACATCCCTTACCTCGGAAATACGGTACTTCTGACTGGAATACTAGATATAGTGCTGAAGGAAACTTGCACCGTATAGCAACACTCAAAGTATCAAATACTCACAAGAATACGCTCGATATAGAGAGAGAAAGAGAGAGAAACTTGTGTTTCTGGTGTGATTTTCAATTCTAACCTAAGCACCCTATTTATAGGAAAATGCTTAGAACACCAAAGCAGAAAATTGAATATAATATTAATATAATTATACAAATTTTCCTTAGCCCACCTTTGGTCAAAAACACCAGCCACACATGTTAATGATGTCCAACAAAATACAAAAAAACGTTTTTCTTCAAACTAATAAATAAAACTTCTAAAAATCAATTATTTCGGAACTTCAGAACTTCAATAATTCATAATAAATAGCCCTTTTATCAGAAAATTCGAATCTCGCGAGTTTTTATAGGAAATTCAATTCTCTACAACTTTGCAGAAGAAAGTTTTTCCAAATTCCAAACAGAAATTGACCGAAATCCACAAACGGGTGATTTTACAGTCAATAATAAATTTTCGGTCAAGAATTGTGTCCACCAACACACAAAACATGTGTTAATCATTTAATGTCACAAAAATACTCTTCCTCCTCATATACTCATATATCCCACATTCATTGTAAAAATATCACCATCAATATATTATTAAAATAATATATTTAAATGAATTATTTTATCAGAAAAAGATAAAATATTAATTTTCAACAATTGTCACATTAAAAATTTTCTCCATCTATATCCACATAAAATCAATATTTTTCTCATCATATAAATCAATAATTAATTATACACAAATAATATTACAGAACCACAGTACTGGCAACCAGGCCGTTCCCAAGAAAGAGGGGGCTTTCCAATAAGGATCTCTCCTTACTGGCGCGCAATTAGATGACCAAACCTCTCCTTAGACAGAACTTTCTAGACATTGTCAATAATATTATCTAATAATATTATTCAGATAATATGAATTATTGCTCCGATAATAGAAAATACTGTGTAGTGACAATTATTAAAACAACAGTAATATAAAATATCAACGCGGCAATTATTGAATCAATAAAATACAATATTGAACAGTAATTACTGTAACAATTATTGAGTAGTGCCTTCTTACGTAAGAATCAATAATTGGTGCAATACCGTGTGCTACTGTACAACAACGCGTATTACTGTGTTTTAACCACCGTATATTCCAACAGTATTAACGGTAACAACTACGCTGTTATTTATAAACAACTTATTTTTTTCATTTTCTTCATCCAATCGCTTTTCGTTATGGGGCCCACAAAAGACTGCGCCATCGTACGAATATTCTCCGACAGTAAGAATATTCCACGACCAAGCGAATATTCCCCAACAATAATGAATATTTTATAACCACCTGGTTATTTAAAATATTTGCGCATTTCACCCATAACTAACCACATTAATCAAATCAACCCTTACTATTTCAAAATAATAAATAGAGGAAATTAAATTTCATTTATTAATAATTTGGGGTCTTACAACATCCCTCTGGCTGGTTTGAGGGGTATGGCTACTTACCATCCATTGGCCGTGATGTCGTAGTTTGACCAGTTTTAGGATTTTCATCCTTTCGAGGGGACACTGGGCCAGCGTTTAGCTTCTCGCTATCTTTCAGCAGAGGACCGATCTCGTATGTATGCATGTTGGGATTAGCGCGAGATAGCTGCTTTCTCCATTAGTCATCTAGGTTATTCTGCAGAGTATTCCGCATGGATGGAGACAAAGACTGCATCGACTGCGGTGGTATCCACATTACCGATTATTGATTCAGATGGTGGAGAGCCCATGGAGGATACTGATTCTCACACCGAGGAGACATCTACTAGGTTGCCAGTATTTCCTTTAGATTTTCCCAGTACTAGCACTGCCGTGATTTAACATTCAGCACAGTACTTTGAGCGGAGTCTTCATTTGATGACCTCTGAGAGAGATCAGGCTAGATCCCTGATGCTGACAGCTCTTGATGGGAGAGACGCAACTCTGTTAGAGAGAGACGAGGCATTAGCTCGTAGAGATACCGCTGTTGTTGAGCGGGATGAGGCCAGATTAGCCAGAGATGCAGTGATAGTTGAGAGGGATAGTGCCATATCTACCCGGGATGTAGCTGTCATAGATAGTACTACAGTGAGGTCCCTTACCATTGGCAAACTTGCAGAGATGAGCACTTACATAGATGAGCATATGATCACCATGCAGATGGCTGTAAATCTGTTGGGTCGTATGGATATCCTCGTACAGGAGACCACAACTTTACCTCCTTCTTTGGAGAGGGATGCTATATTGGGCTTGTTAGCTCACATATACACCGATTTATAGATGGACTTGTATTTTCCTGAACAGACTAGCTTAGCCATTTTGTCATGTACAGTTTACATTGTGTATATCAAACAACATTATATATAGCAGGGAAATATATTTTTGATCACTTCCCTCTTAGATATGATCTGATACTTGCTTGATATTTGCCTGCTTCTTCAGGGCTTATGATCTTGATGTATTTTGAATTCCTCTTTGCTGGATGGACATTGAATTATCTTTGGATGGTTCAGAATGGATCATGGATCTGTGTGTATCCCTACCATCTTTGGTGTCTTGGGACTGGTTTCTGTATGGAAATGGGGAAAGGAGTTTGGCTTTCCTCTCTGAGATTGACCGCACCACAGATGGTCGCCAGTACTCCTATTTAGGAGGAGCCTAGTTAATTTCATCTCTTATGGATTAGTATTGCTCCTTGAGGAACAACCACAGCTTAGATGGTCGTCGAATCTCCTATTTACGAGGAGAGGTTGGGTAATTCCAACCCTTTGGTTTGAAGCCAATGAAATGTGGTGGATTGAAGTTTGATCCCAGTACCATTGTCAAGTATTTATATTTTGGTAAGGGGTTAGACCGAACCATGAATGGCTGCCTATGTACTCCTATTGAAGAGGAGATCAGGTCTGCGTAGTTCGAACCTGGTGTAAGAGGTTCAACGCTGTATGCGGCAGAAATGGTGTAGAAGCTTTATTGATGAAGAAGGTCATAGAAGTGTTTTTGTGGTTTTTGTTTTTGTAGAAAGGGGTAGAAATGTTTTTGTTGTTTTTTGTTTATTGCAACCAAGGCCATATAGAATATGGTTGCCTACGTACTCCCGTGTATCAAGGAGATCAGGTTGACATAGTTCGCCCCTCAGGACGAGTTGAAAAGCTTGATCCCATGTGTAGGATAAAACTGCGGGGAAGAAAGATTAATCCCATGTACAGGTCAAACTGTGGGGTAGAAAGTTTAATCCCATGTGCAAGATAGACTGTAGGGAAGAGAAATTTTGATCCTAGGTTGAGGATAAACTGCATGCGTGAAAAGTTTGATCCCATGTTTGGGGTAACAAACTGTAAACGTGAGAGGTTCAATCCCTAATGGGATGACCAAAGTTGTAAGAGCGCAGTGAAGCCAGGCTGTTGGCTTGAAGAGTACGTTTCCCTAAGGGGCAAAGTGTGGAAAAGAGTTGTATGTAATGAAGGGTTAAAGAACCGGAATGACTGGTGATCTGATGATCCAATACCAGGATGCTTGCTTGATAGTAACTTCAGACATAGTATCGTTTCACGGTGTCCGAGTTGATAAGCTGTGGAAATTCATCGCCGTCTATTTCCTGCAATCTGAGAGCACCTCCTGTCAATACCTCCTTGACAATAAATGGGCCTTCCCAATTAGGAGCGAATTTTGCCTTAGACTGATCTTGGTTGTCGAGGATCTTCTTCAAAACCAAGTCGTGTTGTTTAAACTACCGTAGCTGGACTTTTCTGTTGTAGGATCTGGCGATCCTTTGTTGATATAACTGACCATGGAAGATAGCCGCGGTTCGCCTTTCATCTATCAAAGATAATTGGTGATACCTGTCTTGTACCCATTGGTCTTCATCCAGCTAAGCGTCCATCAACACTCTGAGAGATTCTATTTCTACTTTTATGGGGAGTACTGCTTCCATCCCATAGGTTAATGCGTAGGGGGTTGCCCCAGTTGAAGTGCGCATTGATGTTCTGTAGGCTAACAAAGTAAGAGGAAATAAGTCAGGCCATCCTTTGTGGTTGGCGGACATCTTTTGCATAATCTTCTTGATGTTTTTGTTAGTTGCTTCAACAGCACCATTCATCTTTGGACGGTAGATGACGGAGTTAAGGTGTTTGATGTGGAATTTACTGCATAACTCCTCCATCATTTTGTTGTTGAGGTTCTTAGAATTGTCTAATACAATCACCTCTGGTTGTCCATATCGACAAATGACATTATTTCGGATGAAAGAAATGATGACTTCTTTGGTAACCCTGGGGAAGAAAGCTGCTTCTACCCACTTGGTAAAGTAGTCGATCATGGTGAAGATAAAGCGATGTCCATTACTGGCTTTGGGCTCGATGGGCCCGATCACGTCCATTCCCCACATTGAGAAGGACCAAGGTGAACTCATATTGTGGAGCCACCATGGAGGGGCGTGGATAGCATTCCCATGAATTTGGCATTGATAACATCTCCTGACATGGTCATTGCAGTTAGCTTTGAGAGATAGCCAGTAATGTCCTGTCTTGAGGATCTTCTTAACAAGGAGGGGGCCACTCATGTGTGGGCCACATACTCTCCCATGGACCTCATCCATGAGTCTCTGAGCTTGATCCTTATCTAGGCATCTGAGGAGACCTAGTCCTGCATCTCTCTTGTAGAGTGCATCTCCGCTCAGGTAGAATTTCATAGCATATCGATGAATCCGTCTTTGCTCAGTCAGGCTCAGCACAGCGGGTGTAGATCCATCTCTCAAGTATTCCTTGATATGTTGATACCAAGGTTGTTGGATGGGAGGTAGCTCATCCGATATTTCTCCAACATAGTTCCCATAGGCTGGTGCCTTTTGCAGGGAAAATGTGACGCTTGGCATGTGTTCCTTATCAGGTATATGTATCAAGGAGGCCAACATTGCTAATGCGTCTGCGAAGTCATTCCTATTACGAGGAATGTGTAGAAAGGAGATTTCTTCGAACTCCGAAGCCATCTGTAAAACTTGCTGATGGTAAGGTAGCAAACGTAGCTCTTTGGTTTGATAGATTCCCGTGGATTGTTTGACTACCAACTCTGAATCCCCAAAGATAGTTAACCGTCTGATACCCATTGAACGGGCAAGTTTTAGCCCTATGATACAGCCTTCATACTTAGCTGTGTTGTTGGTGCTGATAAAATGTAATTTGACGGCGACGGAATACTGCTCCCCCATTCCGGACACTAGAACTGCTCCAGCTCCAGAACCTTCCATATTAATAGCTCCATCAAAATACATGTTCCACGTGTTACATGCATCGTACTGATGGTGTTGCTGAATTGTCATTACCCCTTCATCGGGAAAGTATGTTTCTAAGGGTTTGAAGTCCCCTGAAGGTGTGGCGGCCAGTTGATCCACAATTCTTTTACCTTTAATGGACTTTTATGTCACGTAAATAATGTCAAATTGTTGCAAAATCAACTGCCATCTGGACAACCGACAATTCAGTATGGGTTTACTAAACACATACTTGAGAGGATCCACGCGTGATATGAGATGGGTTGTGTTCCCATGAAGGTAATGTTGTAACCTCATGGCGGCCCATGCTAAAGCACAACAAGTCTTCTCAATTAGAGTGTAGTTGTGTTCACTGCTGCTGAATCTTTTGCTGAGGTAATAGATAGCTCGTTCTCGGCCTCTATCGTCTTTCTGACCCAGCATGCAGCCCATGGCATTGTCACTTCTTGATAGGTACATGAACAGGGGAACATCATCCCTGGGTGATACCAAAATAAAAGCTTTGACTAGCTGCTTTTTGATGGTAAGGAAGGCTTTCTGGCACTCATCATTCCATTTCATGGAGGAGTTCTTCCTTAACAGCTTGAAGATAGGCTCACAAGTTGCTATGAGTTGAGAAATGAATCTACTAATGAAGTTGACTCTTCCCAAAAATCCCCATATTTCCTTCTCTGTCTGAGGAATGGGCATTTTCGTAATAGCCTGGATTTTGGTGGGGTCCAGCTCAATCCCTTTATGGCTGACAAGAAATCCTAGCAACTTGCTTGATTTAACGCCAAAGGCGCACTTGGATGGATTCAACTTCAAGTTGTACTTACACAACCTGTTGAAAAGCTTTTTTAGAATGGTCTAAGTGGTCCTCCTCCTTCCGGGACTTGACAATGATGTCATCCACGTAGATCTCTATCTCTTTGTGCATTAAATCGTGGAAAAGAGCCATCATAGCTCTCTGATAAGTACCTCCGGCATTGATGAGGCTGAAAGACAACCGTCTATAGCAAAAGGTTCCCCAAGGCGTGATGAAAGCAATTTTCTCACGATCTTCCTCAACAACCATGATCTGATGGTACCTAGCAAAGCAATCAGTGAAGGAGTATATGCCATATTGAGCAGTATTGTCAATGAGAATGTGGATAAAAGGCATCGGAAAGCTATCCTTAAGGCAAGCTTTGTTTAGATCTCGATAATCCACCCAGACTCGCACCTTTCCTCCAGGCTTAGGCACAGGAATGATGTTGGATATCCATTCGGGATACATAGACACCATGATAATACCAGCTCGAAATTGTTTCACAATTTCTTCTTTCAACTTTAAACTCCACTCAGGTTTCAATCGCCTGAGTTTCTGCTTGACTGGCTTGAATCCCTCTTTGATGGGAAGGCGATGAAGAACAATGTCGGTGGACAAACCCACCATATCTTCATGAGACCATGCAAACATATCCTGGAATTGGGTTAGTATTGTAACCATGTCATTCCTCTGGTTTGGGGTAAGGTCTGAACTAATCTGGATTAACTTAGGGTTTTCTAAGGTTCCAAGATTGAAGGAGGTGGTTTGATCAAGGTTGGGTTTAGGTTTGTCTTCGACCCATTCTTTGATCTCCGGAGGCACTTCAATGTCCTCTTATACTTCCAGCAAGTCTGAGTCCAACTTTTCATCAAAGTGACAATCCTCGTGGAGAAGAGGCATCTTATCAGCAAGAACATACACATCTAAGTTCAGAGTCCTGAAACAAAATATGCTTTCACTTAATATATATGAAACTGTTTAATCATACAAAGTATTAGCATGTACTGACAAAACAACTGCTAATACTGTACAAAAAAGTAAGCAGCTATGATATCTACATGGCAGAAAGAAGTCCTACCCATTTTACCCTTGTCGACCAATGCAAGGAGTGCTGCTTCAATTGGCAAAGGCAAAGTCCTGGGGGACTGCAATAATGGAAGGGCTGTCACGTCCTCCTTCTCCCGAATGATGACCATTGCGTATGGGCAATCATCGTCTGGGGTATATCTGTTAGTATGTTCATCATGGACAATGATGCATACAACTGACATCATTCTGACGATGTCTTATTTGATTCTTCGTTCCTCTTCTTCCACCTTGGGATTTGGAACAAAGACTTCCTTCTCTTTTACCAGTATCGGCTTAGAAAATAACATAGCCATTACATTGGCTGGCACCTTTACCGGAGATTGTGAGGACTCTGGATGTATATGTGGAGATAATAGTCGTGCAGTTGAAGTGGAAGGAATATGATGATGCTTATGTGGATTCCTGTGATTGGTACTGGTAGAATAGCCTAGTCCGGTTGTCCCCGTTTGACTGGACACTTGGATAGGGTGCTTAATACCCTGATGATCTTTTCCCAATCCTTGTCCAGGCTGGTGTCCCAATAACATCATTTCTTGAGTAGCTGCCATTACTTCGGCAGAAATATTGGGTATGGGAAATGGCGTCCCAATGGCATGATATTGAGGGTTGCTTACTTCTAAAGTGTGGAAACTGACCGGCTCAACATCAAAATTAAAACTGATGAGCGGTATGTCACCTGGTTGAGGGCATTTCGGTTCAGCGTTGACTGTGACTAGACTATTGTTGATAATGTATTTAAGTTGCTGATGAAGAGTGGAGAGGACTGCCCCAGCCATATGAATCCACGGTCTCCCTAGAAGTAAGTTGTATCCTGTATCTATTTTGAGCACGTGAAAAGATACGTAAAATGTATGGGGACCAATCTCAATTGGCAGCTCAATCTATCGGATTAAATTTTGGCGGGATCCATCAAAAGCTTTGATGATCGTATGGCTACTTCGGATTCGGTTGAGATTGACGTTCATCTTCATCAACGTAGCATAAGGACATATATTCAAAGATGAACCCTCGTCTACCAAGACTCCAGCTAACATGTATCCAGAGGACAAAACCGTAATGTGCAACGGCTTACAATGACCAGTCCCTTCGGGCGGTATGTCATCGTCAGTGAAAGAGATCACATTGTTGTTGAAAATATGATCAGCCAGATGTTGAAATTTTTCCACATCCACTGATTTTGGCAGGTAGGCTTCTTCCAAAACCTTTAACAAGATCTTTCGATGATCCTCAGAAGTTAAAACCAAGTCCAAGATTGAAATTTGGTGTGGAGCTTCTTTTAAGCTTAAAACCACCTTGGCTTCATTATGACCCATAGCACGGAGGAATTTCTCAATCTTCTCCATGGGAATTTTCCCCTTTGATTTAACAGCAGGCTTCATCACCCGTTGGGGAGGATACAGCGGATTATCCTTCGACACTGTAGCAGTTGTATGACATCTAGATCCTTCAGCTTCTCCATAATTCCAAGGAACCTTTTGTAAGCTGACAATATGATATTGGGGTCTAAATGGCAAAATGAGGGGCTTTGGAGCAGCCACTTTCAAATGATTGTTAACTCCCTTGAGTTGAATTGTGAGTGGTTTAACAGTCTCATCAGCCTCATAGGATATAACTACTATCAATCCCTTCCATTTGGCGGGACAAGTATTTTCACTCTCAAATAGCACAGTATTATTGTCTGCCAGTTGCAGGACACCACTATCGATTAAGTTCTGAATAAGGTGGCGGAGTGCCCAGCATTCTTCCGTGCTGTAACCGTGAGAATGGGAGTGATACTGACATACTCCATCAGGATTGAACCGTCCTGAATGGGGATTTATTGGAGGTAGGAGGGAAGTAATTATTCCTTCATTGATTAACATCTGAAGTATCTCCTCCTTAGGTTGGCCCAGGTAGGTGAATTCCCTTCTATTGGCAAAATCTTGACGGGCTTTGGCAGTCGCTCTCTTCGTCACTTTGTCCTCCAATGTTTCATATTTTGAAGGTGACGATGGAGTATTCATAATTAATCTGACGAGACTAGCATGCTTTTGGCTGACTAATTAGCGTGTAACTTGATGCTGATAGGACACCAGTTCAGCCAATTGCTCAATTTGCTTGCATAGAGCTTTCATCTTTCGTTCCATCGTAAATTAGAACTTTGCATAATCCCATTTGTCAACATCTTCTTTGATGATTGGGGATGCTTCACAGTTAAAATTGGAACTTTGTACAATACTCCAATTAATCATGTTGACCTCTTTCTCTTTGTGGGGAGGAAGAGGGTTATCTTGCACGTGAGGTTCATCTGGTTTGGTGACCACAATCTCACCGTTGTCTATCAAATCTTGGATCTTGTGCTTTAAGGCCCAACAATCTTGAGTATCATGCCCAGGTGCCCCGGCATGATAAGCACATTTCCGAGCAGCATTAAAACCCTGTCCATTAGAGCTGGCTAGTGGAAGAAGATGCGTGATTTTCTTCTGCGTGGTCAGAAGAGTGAGAATATTCTCGAGCGAGTCCCCTAAAGGTGTGAATACTAGAGGGCGTTTGACTTCTCCACCTTTTGGTATTGGAGGGTTTGAAGACTGTGCTTGAAAGGGAGTGTAATTTCTCCTCTGGATAGGCATGTTCTGATTGCCCTTTTGACCATGTAGTATCAGGGAAACATCCTCTTCTTTCTTTTTATGGACCCTTCGGGGGTTGTTTCCATAATTTTCGGATTGGATGTGCTCAGCAACAGCTTTAAGGGCAGATAGGTTTTGAATCTTTCCTGACTTCAATCCCATTTCAACCATCTCCCCATGTTTGATCATTTCAGAAAATAGTTTACCGATGCCAGCTAAGACTCTCTCATAGAAAGGAGCTTCTTGTATGTCTATAAAGGTCATAACCATCTCTGACTTTGTCATAGAAGGAGTTACTTGAGCAGCAAGGCGCCTCCACCTTTGAGCATATTCTCTAAACGACTCATTAGACTGTTTCTTGACTTTGGTAATCTGGTACCGGTCAGGAGCCATTTGAGATTGGAAGCTGTATTGTGTGAGGAAGGCGTGAGCTAGCTCTTCCCAGCTATGGATCTTTGAGTTGTCTAATCTGGTACACCACGAACATGCTTCTCCAATCAGACTCTTCTGGAACAGCTGCATTCTGAGCTTCTCATCCTCTGCATAAGATCTAAGTTCTCCAATGAACACCTTCAAATGTGTGTAAGGATCTCCTAACCCATCATACTTTTCAAAGTCAGGAGTTTTGAACTTTTCTGGATAATGAACACCAGGGAATATACAAAGGTCGGCATATGAAACACTCCCGTGTGCTCCAATTCCTTTGATAGTGCGAAGGGTTTATTCCATTTGAAGAACTTTCTTTCTGATGTCACCGGTGTCTGGATTTCTTGTGAGATGGGCGGCATCATGACTTTTGTTGGATGTATCCAACTGCAGTTCAGGTACTGTAATGGCTTTATCAGAACCTTGAGTTCCCCCTTGAGTGGAGGATTTAGCATGTATGGGTATCTTTGGACCCTGAGTAGATTGATGTAGTTCTTTAAGCAGAACAGCCAAATCTGTAATTTGTTTACTTAATCCATCAAATTCTTCGTGAGAAACTGGATTAGACTGGTTAGATGCAGATATGATTGGCTATAGGCCTGCGGCCTTTTTGGATTTTAACCGGGTAATAGGTCCGAATGATTCCCTGCGATAAAACTGGCATAGTTTAGTTTTAGGGATGGTGTAAAGGTTAACATGCTATGTGATGTGTCCATTTTAGGAGTTTTATCCTGCAAAATGGATGTTAGCTGTTCGTAATACAGGATAGCATGTTAATTTAAATGTGTATATGCACATATTTCTTCATATTTCTCATTACATGGAGATGAATATGGAATGTAAATTACAAGTAATTGACTTTACGAGTAATTTGAAATGAGAAAGCATGAAGAGACTTTCCTCTGCGTTCGGTTTATTAGAGGATGACCTATCTTAGGTTACTCTCGCAGCTTTTCGGCATGAAGGTTCCCAAATCATCGCAATTTACTCAACCGAAAGTTAATCTGGTCTTTCAACTGGAACGAATTTGGGTGGTGCCTTTCCTGAGCCTCGTTAGAATTAGTCTTTTTATGAGTCCAATAATCAAACATTGACAAGATAGCCTCTTGGTGGAGGAACCACACAACATAGATTCACATACAACGTGTCTTACTGCTTATGAAAATGATGACATGTGCAAAGCACTAATATCACATACAGATATAGTGTAAATCATTAATCGTAGTAAAGATATGCATTCATACACATTCATCATAAATGTAAATGCAATATCCACACACAAGCATATAACAGTTTTGAAAAGCTTGAAATAGCGGCTTAAGTCCTCTTACTGGAGTCCCCAGCAGAGTCGCCACCTGTCGACGTCGGGATTTTTATTTGTCCCTTTTCGTTACCTATTTTTTTATGTTCTCATTTTAGGTGAGATTTGTTTGAAAAAACAAGTGAAAAAGGTCTGACATGTATAATGTCGACAATTGGACTATAAGAGTCGCCAGTTGGTTTTTTAACTGGTTGTACCAACACAACCAAGAAAAGGTTTGCACATTGACCCAGTGATGTGACACTGCTAAACGGGTCTGTGAAACCGAGATTCATTAGGGTCCGGGGACTTGCTTATACGGAGGGAAGGTGTTAGGCACCCCTCGACATCCGTGTTGCCATGGTGACCACCACTTTTCAATAAACTGTTATATGTATGTGTGTGTGTGTGGGTCAATGTGTTGTTATTTGGAAGTAGTGCTGTGCCTCGTTTGCACCTATATACATAGGGTTTGAATTTATATAAAAATTCAGTTTTAACAAGATATAGCAATGTTGTTTTAAAAGAGGTTTTTCAAACCCTTTGCTCAATAGTAATTGATGCCTTTGATACTTCCATTTTATTACTAAATGCTCGGCTTGATTGCTTTTATTTTCGAGATGCGAAGCATCTTCGAGAAAATAATGTATAAAGCAGTGCCGAACTCCCTATGGGTATGAAAACCATCTGAGAAAATCCAAACACCGTGAATAAATTACAAGCTGCTTACAGCTGAAAATGTCCATCACGGGAACCGAATCTAGACTCAGTAGACTTAATCTGTGACCACATGATTCCTAGGCTCACATGATGCCACAGTTAATATAAACGCAGTAAGCATATATATATATATATATATATATATATATATATATATATATATATATATATATATATATATTCAACCACCACGAAGCACCTCCATGGGGGATCAAAAATGTAAATAAAGCTGTAAAAGTAATCAACCGCCACGGAGGACACTCCAGGCGGGACATAATATACAGAAAGCAGTAAAAACAGTCAACCACCACGGAGTAAACTCCAGGTGGAACGAAATGTAAATGTAAATATATATATATATATATATATATATATATATATATATATATATATATATAAGTGATAAACGGACCGAATATAAAATCCAGGCTCATCGAACAAAGTTTAACAACAGTTAATAAATATAAGTATATATATATTAAAGTAATAAACGCACCGGATGTAAAATCCAGGCTCATCGAACAAAGTTTGACACACAGTTCATATATATATATATATATATATATATATATATATATATATATATAAGTATATATATACAAACTGAAAAGAAACCACGAACCGAAGTCCGGGCATACACACGCAACATGACTCTCAATGTAAAGAACAGTGTGTGCAAAGATGAAGAGAAAGGCTTTAAAGCGTATAAGAAGGCCTACTGTGGGCTGCCAAAGAAGACTTCAATAACTTAAAATAGATGAACACTCGGCTCCCGCCGGTAAAAAGTAGCTATATATGAGCTTACAAGTGTTTAAAATGAGAAAGCACTCAGTTTGGGGTGTGTACAGAGCAAATTGGACAGGGCTTCGTCGCCTTTTTCTCTTTCAAAATGGCCACCCCAAGCCCTCTATTTATAGAGGGTGGAGCCGCAGGTGTACCAGAGGCTTCCCTGGGTGCCTCGGGCTTCGCGGGTCCTACCATCTCGAAGTACGTGCACACATGCAACGTGATATCCGCTCGAACTTTAAGAATTGAAATCCGGGCATCCGACTGAGGTATATAGGACCTATTTCGGACCGCCGTTGTCGAGAGTTACGCAATGACATGGGATTAGAGGTTGTACGAAATCATGAAGATGGGACGATGCCCTCCGGTCTTCAGCTTCAAATTCCATTCGTTATCCTGCATAATAGTCACTCGGGATTGGTCTTCCTTGATTCTTGTGGGACATTGTTGTGTAAAAATGTATGTTTGAAATGTTGAGACGGCGTGATGTGGCATTAAGGTGGCAAGATAACGACTTTGCCCCTCACCGGGGTTATCTCCGGTTTGGGCTGATAAAGTAGACGTTGCTTAGGGTTATCGCTGAGATTGGACTGCTGCCAGTGTTAAAGGTCCTCAGTGTCATCTCTGAGGTGTGCCTGTCCTCCTAGTGCTATTACCAGGTGTGCCGAGGTTGAAGCTGATTGGATTTGAAACAAGTATTTTCGGGGTTATCTCTGGAACTGCAACTGCCTTCCTTGGGGTTATCTCCAAGGTTGAAATCTGCTACTCTCAGTGGTGGGACTGAGACGGAACATCTCGGGGTTATCTCCGGGATGCATCGGTCTTCTCCGATGTTTGTTTCGGTATTGGATCTGCACGCCTCGGGGTTATCGCCGAGGTTGGAATTGTTACTCCTGGTGTGTGTTTCGAAGTTGAAACTGGGCTTCCGGTAGTATCCAGACTGGATGTGACTTGTTTTCCAGGGTTATGTCTGAAAGACAAATTTGCCTTCCTGCAATGTTAGTAATAGGTGTGCAGAAAATTTTGAGTGTCTACAGATAATTATGTACAAAGTATGATCATAGTGATGGGTTTGTATGAAATTTTAAATTCCTATTTTATCGCGCTTCCACACCTTTTGTGTAATTTAATTGCATGTTCATGCTATATACAAACCCAACAACTCCTTCATTTCCACTAGAGCCATTCTGTACGAGGCTTTAGATATTGGGGGAGTCCCTGGTGCTAAATCGATCATAAAATCCACCTCCTTGTTCGGAAGAAGTCCTGGCAATTCATCTGAAAATAAGTCTACAAAGTCCCTAACGACGGGTATCTCCTCTAATTTCACACCCTTCTTCTGAGTATCAACTATGTAGGCTAAGTACCCTAAACATCCTTATTTTAGTAACTTCCTGACATGCATCATCGTCAGACAACTCGCTTGTCTAGGTGACTTACTGCCATAAAACACCACCTTTGATTGAGTCATAAGGTTAATACACTTCTTTTGACAATCAATTATTGCCCCATAATTGAATAACCAATCCATCCCCAAAGTAAATGAAATTCCCCAAGTTTAATTTGGATTAGATCTACGATCATCACATTTACCTTAATATCCACCCTACAGTTCTTATGTATAAACCTAACAAGAATTACCTCCCTATTCATAATTTCTATGTTCAATTGGTAGTCTATTTCTACCTGAGGTAAATCTAGCTTCTTAGCAAAGTCAACGGATATGAACAAACATATAGCACCCGAATTAAACAATACATATGCATTTAAATTGTTGATCGAAATAATACCTACCACCACATACTTTGACTAAACAACATCCTGTACGGTCATATTGAAAGTTCTAGAGGTGGCTCAGCTTGATGGCATTGATCCAGTGATATTCAGAGTACCACCACTATTGTTTCCCTTACTTCCACATGCTCATCCTACTGTCTTTTTGGGATAATCATGAGTTAGATGATCCTTTGACCAGCAAGTAAAATAAGGTCCTTTTTTTGGATTTGCGCAATTCGGCACGATATGGCTCTCCTGACCACAATTGAAACAAACCCTCTTACCCTTCAAACAAACATCCGTGTGATTTTTCCCGTAGGTAGCATAAGCTTCACACTTTCTCTTCTGTTGATTTCCCTGCTGACTTCCAGTAGAAACATTGTCATTCCATCTCCGCTTTTGACTACTGCCTCCACCACTGCTACCACCAACTTTGTTGTTCTCATTTTCATTCTTTTCCTTCTTCTTCTTCTTCTTCTTCTTCTTCTTCTTCTTCTTCTTCTTCTTCTTCTTCTTCTTCTTCTTCTTCTTCTTCTTCTTCTTCTTCTTCTTCTTCTTCTGCTCCTGATTATATTTCGTCAAAGCATCGCTTCCACCTTCTACAATTGTAGACACTCAAAATTTTTTGCATACCTGTTACTAACATTGCAGGAGGGCAGAATCGTCTTTCAGAGATAACCCTGGAAGACAGCTCAGTTCAATCCCGGAGACAACCCTGGGATATTCAGTATTACCATCTCGGAGATAACCCTGAGACATCCAGCTCAATCCCAGAAATACCACCAGAAGTTTTAACCTCCACCCCGAAAAAAACACTGGGAGTTTCAGTTTCAACCTCGGAGACAACCCCGAGGCATGCCGTTGCAGTTCCGGAGATAACCTCGAAAATGCTTGTTTCAAATCCATGCAATCAGCTTCAACACTCAACAATGGCCTCGAGGCACTCATCTCCCAAGTCTGGAGATAACCCCGGGAAGTCAGGCACGTCTCAGAAACAACACTGAGGACGGTCAACACCTGCAGCAGTCCAATCTCAGAGATAACCTTGAGCAACAACCGCTAAAACAGCTCAAGCCGGAGATAACCCCAGTGTGGGAAAGGACTGTTATTTTGCCATCCCAATCCCACTTTGCGCCATCTCAACACTCATACATACATACACAACAATGTCCTACAAGAACTAAAGAGCGCCAATCCCGAGTGACTACTGCTAAAGACAGCACACCGGATAGAATTTGAAGCTTGAAGACCAAGGGCATGGTCCCATCTTCCTGACTTTGTACAGCCTCTAATCCCATGTCATTGTGTAGCTCTTGACAACAATATGCCAAAAAAGGTCTTATACACCTCGATCGGATGCCCGGATTGAAGTTCTGAAAGTTTGAGCGGACATTACGTTGCATGCGTGCACGTACTTAGAGGCGGCAGGACCCACGGAACCCGTGGCACCCCGGGTAGCCGTAGATGCATCTGCGGCTCCCCCCTTTATAAATAGAGGGCTTGGGGCAGCCATTTTGCATAGAGAAAAGGCGAGGAAGCCCTATCCAATTTGCTCTATACACACTATAAACTGAGTGCTTTCTCATTTTAAACACTTGTGATCTCATATATTGCTATATTTTTACCGGCGGGAGCTGAGTGTTCATCCCTTTAAAGCTATTCAAGTCTTCTTTGGTAGTCCACTGTAAGCCTTCTTACACATTTTAAAGCCTTTCTCCACTACTGTGCACACACAGTTCTTCACATTGAGAGTCGTGTAGCGTGTGTATGCCCGGACTTCGGTCCGTGGCTTTTATTTCTTATATATATATATATATATATATATATATATGGGGAGGATCTCCAACGGACCAAATAAGCGGACCAAAGAACGGACCAAGGCAAAAAAACACGCGGGTCGGGTTGAACCCGCGTGTTTTTACGGGTTCAACCCGACCCGCGTGTGTTTTTTGCCTTGGTCCGTTCTTTGGTCCGCTTATTTGGTCCGCTTTAGAACGGCTCCGTATATATATATATATATATATATATATATATATATATATATATATATATATATATATATATATATATATATATATATATATATATATATATATATATATATATATATATATATATATATATATATATATATATAGCGACAAATCGCTGAAATGATTAACCGAGCCGGGATCGATATATATCATGTGCATTTCCCACTTTTATATTTATATATATATATATTTACATTTCAGTATGGCCTGGAGTTTACTTCGTGGCCTTTTACTGATTTATTTATATTTTATCCCGCCTGGAGTTTACTTCAAGGCGGTTGATCATTTTATTGCTTTAGTTATATTTTCGAATCCCCCATAGAGGTGCTTCGTGGTGGTTGACTGGTTTTTACTCATTTATTTACATTTCTGATCCCCCACGGAGGTGCTTCGTGGTGGTTGATCATTTCTCTATATATATATTTATCGCTTTTATATATTTGCATTTCTGATCCCCCATGGAGGTGCTTCGTGGTGGTTGATCATGTCTTTATATATATATTTACCGCTTTTATATATTTATATTTTCGATCCCCCATGGAGGTGATTCGTGGTGGTTAATCAAGTCTGTATATATATATATATATATATATATATATATATATATATATATATATTTATAGCTTTTATATATATAACTGCTTACTGCTTTCATATAAATTGCAGCATCATGTGAGCCTAGGAATCATGTGATCATATATTCAGTCTACTGAATCTAGATTCGGTTCTCGTGATGGATATTTTTAGCTGTAAGCAGCTTGCAAATTATGCACAATATTCGAATTTCCTTAGATGGCTCTCATGCCCACAAGGAGTTTGACACTACTTTGTATATTATTTTCTCGAAGATTCTTCGTATCTCGAAAATAAAAGCAATCAAGTCGAATACATAATAAAATGGAAGTATCAAAGGCCTCAATTACTATTGAGCATAAGGGTTTGAAAAACCTCTTTTTACAAAACATCACTGTTATATTTATTTAAAATTGAATTTTTATAAATTCAACCCCTTTGTATTTAGGTGCAAACGAGGCATAACACTACTTTCAAATGACTGCACATTGATCCACACACACACACATTCATATAACAGTTTCTTGAGAAGTGGCGGTCATCGTGGCAACACGGATGTCGGGGGGAGGGGGTGCCTAACACCTTCCCTTCTCATAAGTAAGTCCCCGGACCCTAATGAATCTCGGTTTCACAGAGCCGTTAAGCAGTGTCACATCACTGGGTCAATGTGCAAACCTTTTCTCAGTTGTGTTGGTACAACCATTTAAAAAACCAACTGGCGACTTTTACAGTCCAATCGTCGACATATAAATATCGGACCTTTTCACAACTTAATTTTTCAAACAAATGTCACCTAACATGAGAACACCAAAGAACAAGAATAGAAAAGGGACAAATAAAATCCCGACGTCGACAGGTGGCTACTCTGCTGGGGACCCCAGTAAGAGGACTTAAGCCGCTATTACAAGCTTTTCAAAACTATTATATGCTTGTGGGTGGATGTTGCATTTACATTTAATGGATGTGTACGAATGCATTTACTTACTGTACTTAATTTTTTACACTATATCTGCTTGTGATATTAGTGCTTCGCACATGTCATCATTTTCATAAACGATGTGACATGTTGTATGTGAATGTATGTTGTGTGGTTCCTCCATCAGAGGCTATCCTGTTGGTGTTTAATTACTGGACTCATAGGAAGACTAATTCCAATGAGGCTTAGGAAAGACACCACCCAAATTCGCTTTAGTTGAAAGACCAGATTAACTTTCCGTTGAGTAAATTGCAATGATTTGGGAACCTTCATGCCAAAAAGCCGCGAGGTTAACCTAAGATAGGTCAGCCTCTGATAAACCAAATGCGGAGGAAAGTCTCTTCATACTTTCCCATTTCAAATTACTCGTAATTTCATTTACTTGTAATTTCATTCCATATCAATCTCAATGTAATGGGAAATATGAAGAAATATGTGCACACACATATTTACAAAGTATTAATATGCTATCCTGTATTACAAACAGCTAACATCCGTGTTGCAGGATAATACTCCTAAAACGGATACATCACAAAGCATGTAAACATTTATACATTCCCTAAAACTAAACTACGTTAGTTTTTCGCAGGAAACAATCGGACCTATTACCCGTTCAAAGTCCAAAAAAGGCCACGAGCCTACAACCAATTATGTCATCTGACTAGGCTAATCTTAATCCTGTCTCCAGTGAAGAGTTCAACAGATTAAGTAAACGAATCATAGATTTGGCTATTCTGCTTAAAGAACTACACCAATCTACTCAGGGTACAAGGATACCCATACATACTGAATCCTCTGCACATGGAGGAACACAAGGTGCAGACAAAGAAGCTCCCGTACCTGATGCTCAGTTGGATACAACCAATTAAATTCATGATACCACCCATCCTAGAGAAGATCTAGACACTGGTGATATCAGAAAGAAGGTCCTTCAAATGGAAGAGTCCATCCGTTCTATCAAAGGGATTGGAGCACATGAGAGTGTTTCATATGTAGACCTTTGTATATTCCCTGGTGTGCATTATCCAGAGAAGTTCAAGACTCCTGACTTTGAAAAGTATGACGGGTTAGGAGATCCTTACACATATTTGATGGTATTCATTGGAGAACTTGGATCTTATGCTGAGGACGAGAAGCTCAGAATGCAGCTCTTCCAGAAAAGTCTAACTGGAGAAGCTCGATCGTGGTATACCAGATTAGACAATTCAAAGATCCATAGCTAGGAGGAGCTAGCTCATGCCTTCCTCACTCAGTATAGCTTCCAGTCTCAGATGGCCCCTAACCGGTACCAAATTACTAAAGTCAGGAAACAAACCAATGAATCTTTTAAAGAGTATGCTCAAAGGTGGAGGCGCATTGCTGCTCAAGTTGTTCCCTTTATGAATGAGTCAGAAATGGTTATGACCTTTATTGACATACAAGAAGTTCCTTTCTATGAGAGGGTATTACCTGGTATTAGCAAACCATTCTCTGAAATGATTAAGCATGGGGAGATGGCTGAGATGGGATTGAAGTCAGGAAAGATTCAAGACCTAGCTGCCCTCAAAGCTGTTGTTGAGCACATCTAGTCCAGAAATTATGGAAACAACCCCCGGAGGGTCCATAAAAAGAAAGAGGAGGATGTTTCTTTGATACTACAAGGTCAGAAGGGCAGTCAGAATATGCCTATCTAAAGGAGAAATTACACTTCCTTTCAAGCACAGTCTTCAAACCCTCCATTACATAAAGGTGGAGAAGTCAGACGCATTCGAGTGTTCACACCCCTGGGGGACTCACTCGAGAACATTCTCAATCTTCTGACCACTCAGAAGAAAATTACTCATCTTCTTCCACCAGCCAACCCGAATGGGAGGGGTTTCAATGCTACTCAGAAGTGTACTTATCATGCCGAGGCACCGGGATATGATACTCAAGATTGCTGGGCCTTGAAACATAAGATCCAGGATTTGATCGAAAGCGGTGAGATTGCGATCACCAAGCCCTATCAACCCCATGTGCAAGACAACCCTCTTCCTCAACACAAAGAAGAAGAGGTTAATATGATTAATTGGTGCAATGGACAAAGTTCCAATTTTAATGGTGGATTTTCCCAGACCAGCAAGGATGATGCTGACAAGTGAGACTATGCAAAGTTCCAGTTTACAATGGAATGGAAAATGAATGCTCTGCGTGAGTAACTTAACCAATTAGCAGAACTGGTGGCCCATCAACACAAAGTCACACACCAATTATTTAGTCAGAAGCATGCCAGTCTCCTTCCTCTTGTTACGAACACTCCACCGCATATTCTAGAAAATGAAACACTGGAGGATAAAATTGCAAAAAGAGCAAGTGCTAAAGCCCGTCGGGATTTTGCCCACAAAAGGGAATTTACATACCTAGGCCAACCGATAGAAGAAATACTGCAGATGCTGATAAATGAAGGAAGAATCATAGCTCTACTACCTCCAATCAGCCCGCGTTCAAGACGGTTTGATTTCAATGGGGTGTGCCAATATCACTTCCAATCTCACGGTCACAGCACAGAAGATTGCTGGGCACTCCGCCATCTTATTCAGAATTTAATTGACAGCTGTGTCCTGCAGATGGCAAACGATGATGCTGTGATACTAGAAAGTGAGGACGCGTTTCCTACAAAGTGGAAGGAAGTCATAGCAGTTATATCTTCTTAGAAAGATGCAGCTACTCCTTCACATACAATCCAACCAATTCAAGTCAAAGGAGTTGACAATCTTTTGAAAGTGGCTGCGCCAGGGCCAATTATCTTGCCATGCAGACCATAATATTCTGTTGTCAGCCTACAGAAAGTTCCATGGAATTATGGAGGGGTTGAAGGATCCACATCGCACATAACTGCTATAGTGTTAAAGGATAATCCACTGTATCTTCCCCCAACGGGTGATGAAGCCTACCATCAAGTCAAAGGGGAAGATTCCCATGGAAAAAGTGGAAGAATTTCTCCGTACTATGGGCCATAATGAAGCCAAGGTGGTTTTAAGCTTAAGAGAAGCTCCACATCAAGTTTCCATACTAGACTTAGTTTTCTCTTCCGAAGATTACAGGAAGGTATTGCTCAGGGTGTTGGAAGAAGCTAAATTGCCTAGGTCAATAGATGTTGAGAAATTCCAGCATCTGGTGGATCATATTTTTAAAAACAATGTGATATCTTTCACTAACGATGATATACCTCCCGAAGGGATCGATCATTGTAATCCGTTGCACATTGTGGTTTTGTCCTCCGGATATATGGTGGCGGGAGTCTTGATAGATGGAGGTTCATCTCTGAATATCTGTCCTTATGCCACATTGGTGAAGATGAACATCAATCTCAATCGGATCCGAAACAGCTATACGGTTATCAAAGCTTTTGATGGATCCCGACCAAACTCTGTCGGAGAGATTGAACTGCCAGTGGAGATTGGTCCACATATATTCTGCGTGTCTTTCCACGTTCTCAAAATAGATACAGGATACAACCTGCTTCTGGGAAGACCGTGGATTCACATGGCCAGGGCAGTCCCCTCCACTCTTCACCAAAAACTTAAATACATTATCAATAACAACCTAGTCACTGTCAACGCTGAGCTGGAATGTCCTGAACAAGGTGACATACCACTCATCATCTTTAATTTAGAAGTTCAGCTGGTCAATTTTCATGCCTTGGAGGTGAGCAACACTCACTACCATCCTGTTGGGACGCCACCTCTCATACCTCAAATCCTTGCCGAAGTAATGTTGGCCACTCAAGAAATGATGTTGTTGGGATATCAACCTAGACAGTGGTTGGGCAAAGATAATGAGGGCATCAAGCATCCCATTTAATGTCCTAGTCAAACAGGGACAGCTGGACTAGACTATACTTGTGACACCCCAAAATAGGTCCATATCACATAATATCCATATATTATGACCAACCAACAATTAAGCTTATGTAAGACACACTAGCGAATGATTTACTCATCTCTCCCCTCCTAGTAATATTCCCCGATCTCCTCCAGAGACCCTATCCCTAAGCTCTGATACCAACTGTGACACCCCAAAATAGGTCCATTTCATCCAACCTATTCTGAGTCGCCAAATACATGGTACAGAAAATAACTACAACTTTATTACAACAATTGTCGTGCAAAATATAACAACACATATGATGTGAGTTTGCATACAAATATATACCAAATGTGACTCATGTCCCAACCGTGGACAACACCTCACAATGACACCTTACATAAAGGTATAGTCAAAAACTGTTTTAGAAATTAGAATCTTTGGGAAGTGCTCAAGGAAACCTTCGTACATAGGAGGCCATGCTTCTAGGTTATGATAGATATCACATGGCCACAGAATTATCCTTGGTTGACCTAATAGACCCCAAAGAAAAACGAGAAGATTACTATCATATTTTTCCCAATGGGGAGTCTTCTCTTGACATATCATTATCTCCACTGTCTCTAATTGAGAATTATACTTCAAACAAACACCAAGATTATATAGGTAGTGCTCGTAAATATACTCAGCAAGTGGATGAGCACAATCCTGTCTTATGATGACATGAGGTTGTATGTCATTAGACATCTTGTATGATAGTGGCAAAACACCATTCCAACGTTGGGTTCGCCTCACCATAGATGATTCACCAAATATAACTACTAAATGATGACCACCGTTCTATTCCCCTATTACCCCCGCTCGACCGAGCTATACTCTTATTACCTGAAAGGAATTGTGAAACAGAAGGGTGAGCACAACTAGCCCAGTAAAAAATATCATGACTAAAGATAAATGAATTATCAATAGCCTTCAACAGAATTAAATCAGAGATTTAGCACATATGATAGATAATAAAAATTTTCAACCAAAGTTGCAGCGGAACGAGCAATCCATTAGAAGAGTCAAATAGACCATAAAGTCTATTATCTTCTCTATGTTAAAAATCCACCAACAATGTTTTATCCCTGTAATATCAATCAACAGTTCTGGTCCACAATCATATGAATAACTCATAATCATAATTGTGATTCTAAATTTCTCTTCGTATCCAGGACGAAGATAATTTTCATCACATATGTTTACCTGAAACATCAAAGATCATGATTATACCAAATCACAATTCTTGTTTATAATTATACTAACAATTTCATCTTTACACTATGAGCCAAAGATATTTCTTAACAGACCATCTTTGCACTACATGCCAAAGATATTCATCAACAATTCATCTTTGCACTACAGGCCTAAGATATTTCTCAACAGTTCATATTTGCACTATAGGCCAAATATATTCATCAACAATTCATCTTTGCACTACATGCCAAAGATATTCCTCAACAGTTCATATTTGCACTACAGGCCAAATATATTCATCAATAGTTCATATATGCACTACATGCCAAATATATTAATATCTCAAAGAAATATATAATCATTTCAGAATTTATATAAACAATTATAACCATGTTGATCATTTCACCTTTGCACTTAAGCTAAAGATATTCAATTATAAATTCAATGGTCATGATCATACCAGTCAACAATTCAATTTTACACTACTGACCAAAGAGAACCCATAGTCATGATCATACCAAAAATCTACCCATCTTTACACTCAAGTCAAAGAGAAATATCATCATTAGAGTTATAAAAATGTTATATATGATAATAAAAATAATATGATCAACATATAGTTTTAATCTCAAGAGTAATATTTATAAATCAACTATAATTTGGTCAGAAAAAGAAACCAATTTTTCTGTGAATAGTAACTCGTGAATAGTAACTCATGAATAGTAACTCATGAATCATAACTCGTGAATAGTAACTCATGAATAGTAAATTCGACACAAAAAGGTAGAAATTTCACAATAAAATCCATACCAATATTTTGGTATAATGATATTGAAAGAATAACATTTCTTAAACTTATAAACAATTTATTTTAATTATTTACACTTTACTAAATAATGCATTTAATCATCCTAAAATGTCAAACTCATAAGATTTCATTACCAATAACCAAAACCCTCATAAAAATTCTGCATATACCTCATATAGGATTCTCAAGCCATAAAATCCTATTTTCTAATTTTCTTACTTCACATAACATATTTAATTCATTTACTCATAACTAGTCTATTTTCATAAAAAATACCAAATCAGCACAAACAAATTTTCTTTTATGAGATTTAGTAGAATATAGTCCCATATTGAACATATATGTTTCTCAAAATTTTTAAAAATCATTTACTATTTTTCATATGGCCAAACAGCCGAATATTTAGATATTTATCAAAAATTGTACTTTTATCCAAAAATTCTGAAATTTACAGAGTATACCTCTATCATATACATGTACTCCCAATAAAAATTTCACCAATTTTGGAGTTAACCACAAGGAGTTATAAGCGGTTACTTTTAAAATAGTATTTTCTCATAAAATTCACAACTCTTAATCTATACATCCAAAAATCGCCATTTTTGGACACAATCAAGAAAACTCATCAAATTATCATTTCAAATTTTTTCAGAATTTTTGAAGGTCAGAAAAATTATGAAATTGAAAAACATAACAACCCTTAAAATCCCTTACTATCCCTTACCTCAAAAGAGCAGCACTTCTGACTGGATATCGGATATGACGTTGAAAGAAACTTGCACTGATGAATAGCAACTTACCAAGTATCTAAATACTCACAAAATACACTCGATAATCTAGAAAGAAAAAGAGAGAAAACTTATGAATTCTGGTGTGATTTTGAATTCTAACTTAGCCCTCTATTTATAGAAAAATGTTAGCACGCCGAAGCAGACTTGACCTGCTACCTGATGGCTTTACCTGCTACTATTTCACCCACCAAAAATTAGCCATCTTCCCCAACAACCAAAAGTGGGGTCCACCCATTTCTAGAATTTTCTACCAAAATCATTTATTAACCTAATTTCTGAATCAGTCACCTCTTAAAATTCATAACAAATCATTCGTTCATTTTTAACGGTTCAAAATTTGTGAACATATACTCAACTTATATATGTATAACATATCCAAAAATCACAGCGATCCAACGGTCAGATTAAAAATTATAACTCACACAATAAAGTCGTAAGAACACTGATTTGATCTTTTAATACCTCCAATCCGACAAAATACTGATAAAATACCTCAACATTAATTCCTTCATTTATAACCACATAAATAAATCCATCATTTATATCCACATCAAATAAATATTTCCTTATCATATAAATTAATAATTAATTATTCACAAATAATATTACAGAATCACAATTATGACAACCAGGCCGTTCCCAGGAAAGTGGGGGCTTTCTAATAAAGATTTATCCTTACTGACGCGCAATTAGATGACCAAACCTCTCCTTAGACAGAACTTTCTAGACATTGCCAATAATGCTATCTAATAATATTATTCACATAATATGAATTATTGATCTGATAATGGAAAATACTGTGCAGTAACAATTATTGAAACAACAATAATATAAAATATCAACGCAACAATTATTGAATCAATAAAATAAAATATTGAACAGTAACTATTGTAACAATTATTGAGTAGTGCCTTCTTACGTAAGAATTAATAATTGAAAAAAATACTGTGCAATACCGTGTGCTACTGTGCAACTATGCGTATTACTGTATTTTAACCACCAGGTATTCTAACAGTGTTAACGGTAACAACTATGCCGTTATTTATAAAAACTTAAATTTGTCGTTTTCTTCATTCGACAGTTATTCTATTATGGGGCCCATAAATAGCTGTGCCGTCGTACGAATATTCCCCGACAGAAAGAATATTCCACGACCAACCGAATATTCCTCGACAATAATGATTATTTTATAACCACTTGTTTATTTTGAAAATTTTGCACATTTCACCCATAACCAAAGTATTATATCAAATTAACACCTTATTATTCACAATAATAAATAGAGAAAATTCAATTTTATTCATTAAAAAGTTGGGGTCTTACAATACTGCTAGTTCCAGTCGCAGGAATCCTCATAAGCACAAATAGATTCCTTCAGCTTTAGCCACACGCCGATTATCTCCACCTACAGTTCTTGAGCCTGTACGGTCTCCGGTAAAGGTGCCGGTCCATGTAATGGCCATGCTATTTCCTAAACCGATACCCGTAAAGGAGAAAGAAGTCCTAGTTCTAGATCCCAAAGTGAAAGAAGAGGAACGATGACATAAACAGGACATCACTCGGATGATGTCAAACATACGCATCATTTTCCATGATGAACATACAAATAGATACACCCCAGGCGATGATTTCCCAGACGTAATGGTCATCATTCGGGAGAAGGAGGATGATGACAGCCCCTCCATCACTGCAGTCCATCAGGACTTCACCCTTGACAATTGGAGCAGCACTCCTTTCATTGGTCGACAAGGGTAAAACGGGCAGAAACTCCTTTTGCCCTATAGATAATAATAACTGCTTACTTTTCTGTACAATATTAGTAGTCGTTTTGTCAGTACATGCTAACACTTTGTATGATTAAATAGTTTCACATATATTAAGTGAAAGCATATTTTGTTTCAGGACTCTGAATTTAGATGTGCCTATACTTGCTGATAAGGTGCCTTTTCTCCACAAGGATTGTAACTTTGATAAAAAGTTGAACTCAGACTTGGTGGAAATACAAGAGGACATTGAGATACCTCAGGAGATCAAAGAATGGGTCGAAGACAAACCCAAACCCAATCTTGATCATGCCACTTTGTTCAATCTCGGAACTTTAGAAAGCCCTAAACTAATCCAGATTGGTACAGACCTCACTCCAAACCAAAGGAATGACATGGTTACACTATTAACCCAATTTTAGGATGTGTTTACATGGTCTCATGAAGATATGGTGGGTTTGTCCGCTGGCATTGTCATTCATCGCCTCCCCATCAAAGAAGGATTCAAGCCAGTCAGGCAGAAGCTCAGGCGATTAAAACCTGAGTGGAGTTTAAAGATTAAAGAGGAAATTGTGAAGCAATTTCAAGCAGGCATCATCATGGTGTCTACATACCCTGAATGGTTATCAAACATAGTCCCCGTGCCTAAACCAGGAGGAAAGGGTACCACCAAATCATGGTTGCTGAGGAGGATCGAGAGAAAACTGCATTCATCACGCCTTGGGGAACCTTTTGTTATAGACGGTTGTCATTCGGCCTCATCAATGCCAGAGCTACCTACCAATGAGGCATAATGGCTCTTTTCCATAATTTAATGCATAAGGAGATAGAGATCTATATGGATGACATCATTATCAAATATCGAATGGAGGAAGACCACCTAGACCATCTCAAAAAGCTCTTCAACAAGTTGCGTAAGTACAACTTGAAGTTGAATCCAGCCAAGTGCGCATTTGGCGTTAAATCAGGAAAGTTGCTAGGATTCCTAGTCAGCCACAAGGGGAATGAGTTGGATCCCAGCAAAATCCAGGCCATTACGGAAATGCCCATTCCTCAGACAAAGAAGGAAATACGGGGATTTTTGGGAACAATCAACTTCATTAGCAGGTTCATCTCCTAACTCACAATAACCTGTGAGCCTATTTTTAAGTTGTTAAGGAAGAACTCCTCCATGAAATGGAATGATGAGTGTCAGAAGGCCTTCCTTACAATCAAAGAGCAGCTAGTCAAAGCTCCTATTTTGGTACCACCCAAGGATGATGTTCCCCTGTTCATGTACCTGTCCATAAGTGACAATGCCATGGGCTGCATGCTGGGACAGAAAGACGATAGAGGCCAAGACCGAGCTATCTACTACCTCAACAATAGATTCAGCAGCAGTGAAAATAAATATACTCTAATTGAGAAGACTTGTTGTGCTTTATCATGGGCTTTCATGAGGTTACTACATTACCTCCATGGTCACACAACCCATCTTATATCCCGTGTGGATTGTGACAACCCAAAAATTTATAAAATCTTGAATGATTAGAATAAAGGATAAAGAATAAAACCTAGATGAGAATTTGAGGATTTATTTAAAATTTTCAAGTAAAACCTATAAGGTTTGCTATTCGAAAGAGAATAGAGAAAATATGAGTTACAAAATTCTAAAACTCTAGAAAGGAATTAATATGTACTTGAAGGAATGTCAAGAATAAGGTATTACAGTACCTGTAAATTCGATGTGAACTGAATAGTTTAAGAAATGTTATATAAGTACATATAAATTTTTTTTATTAAGGAGATAAGATTTCACATGAAGAGATGTTACGAGGTTAAACGAAGATGAGTATATGTATAGAAATATATATACTTAGTAAGGTGCTATAAATATTTTAGCAAGAGGAATAATGAATTAAGCTAATGATATAATGATCAAGATAAAACTATGTTAGAAATTAACATAGCTTGAATGTGGGCCTTGATTGGCAAATAAGAAGATAAATAAGTTTAAAGTCGTTAGTTAATACGATTAGCAATAAGAAGGGAGTAATTGAAAACTCAAAATTTGAGTTAGAGATAGAATTTTGAAGCATGGAGTGCTCGGTTACGTCCGGAACGTCAAGTTTAGTCAGAATGAACAATAAACACAAAATGTGTAATGGTTGACTTTTGGTCAAAGTCAACAGTTGACTTTTTATGGAGAAAAGTCAAAATTAGTGTGAGAAGTGAATTATGTGTAGGATTAAATAAATATATATTATATGATGCGAATACATTTATTTTGTATATAAAAATGAATTAAGAATTAAGTTATGTAACCTAATATATATATTAGGTGTGATAATTAAATAACCTAAGAGGTTATAAATTGGGAGAATATTAGTATATAAATATATATACTAACACGAAGAGATTTATTTTATATATCTCAAATAATTAATTTTATAACCAAGTCTAATTGAGTTATGAAATTAAAATGGCATAAGTAATGAATTTATTTATAGTGTGAGAAATAAAAAAAACCCTAATTAAATGATTAGGGTAAAATAGAATTAAAAGTATTGGACTATAATAATATCATAGCCCAATAATTTAAATAGAGTCCAAGAGAATTAAATTTAATGGACTAAGGAAGTTTTATTATTTAAACAAGCTCAAATAATTAATTAAGCATGAGACTTGTCGATAAAGTGATTACGGGCAATTAAATTATTTATATAGCCAATATACTATGTATGAGACAAGTATTATATTGACCCAATTTAATTAGGGTTGAAAGCCCAAGTTGGTTGTTGTTAGTAAGTAAAACAAGTAAATTTGTTAGCTAAATGGAATTAATTAAGGGCCCAAATTAAGCCCACTTGTGGGAGGATGATAATATTAAAAATAATATTAAGTTAAGATATATATTTTTTTTATTATATCAAGTTATTAATTTTATAACTTAATTAAAACAAGTTTAGTTGGTTATAGAATTTAATATTCAATGGTGATGATTTAAATTCTATATATTTAGAATGGATACCCCAATTAAATATTTAGGGTGAGTTAAGATGAAATGATTGGACTATGTATATATTACATGGCCCAAAGGATTAAGTGTTAAGCCCAATTTTTTTAGCCCAAATTAATGAGGGCATTGTGGGCATTTAATAAAGTAATAAAATAAAATAAGATTGGATAGATAAAGAGGCCACATGTGCCGAATTTGTGAAGTAGAAAAAAAATCGGGAATTAGAAGAGATAAGAAGATAAGGCTAAGAAGGAAAGAAGAAAGAGAGAGAAAGAGAAAAAGAAAAAGAGAAGATCGGGAGAAAGAGGGAGAAGAAGACGTGGCCGAAGCCATGGAAGGAGAAGAGGGGAGAGGCGGCAGCCCCCTTGAGGGAGAAAGGAGGAGAAAGATTGATCCTCCATGGAAGAAGAAGAAGAAGAAGAAGAAGAAGAAAGGTAAACTTATTTCTTCCTAAGTTTTCATCTAGATTTTCTTTTTGTAATTTGAGAAAAGGGGGTTTTGATTTGAATGTTCAAACCCTATAATCTATGTATTTTTCTTGGATTCAAGTATGGATCTACCTATTTTGGGTGTTGATTTGGTTGGAAACCAAAAGAAAAGAAAAATTAATTTTTTCTAGTTTAGAAATCCTAAATTTCTATTTACTTTGAAAATCCATTGTTTTAAATCTAGAACTCCTTTTTATGATCCGTCAAAGAGGGGTGCTAGATATATGTGTTTACTAGTTTACCCAAGTGGTAGAACTCAAAAATCACGTTTCTAAAAGTCGTCGTGTGGATTTTTGTTAAAACAGTCCCGTTTTGTTAGACTGTTTCGGGGCAGTCCGTAACAGGGGCAATTTCGTCCACTTTTTCTGCTTTAGAAATTCTGGGAAAATTTGGAGATATAATATCAGTTGTTATGCAGGTTGTGTAAAAATTTGGGAATTTTTGGTCATACGGTTTGAGAGATATGAACTTTACGGTGAAGGACTTCTTTTATGAAACCGCCCATATAACTCTCCGTATATAAGTCCAAAAATTACAAATTTTTTACTGGAAGTACATGTGTATTGCAGGAACATACTGTAAAAATTTCAGAATTTTTGGAGCTAATCTCGATTTATGAAAAATCGGAGAAGATTCGACTATTATGGACTATTTAAATATAGTAAATCTATTTTAAAAATTCAGGAAAAAAAATATATGTTCAATATGAAACTATATTATGTCAAATCCTGGAAAAGAAATATTTTTGGATGTGATTTGGTAATTTTCATCTAAATGATGAGAAATGGATAAATGGATTTAATTAAAGATATGATGTCCAAAAATATAAAAAATGCGATTTATGACTGGAGACCCTTGAGCATGGTTTATGCAAATATTTGATGAAGTTTTAGGGTCGGGTGTGAGGTGTTATAAAGTTTATGGCATTTTAGAATGTTTAAACTAGTTATTTAATAAAAGGAAAATAATTGAAATAATTGTTTATTAATGTGATTAATGATTTAAATTATTTTTATAGGGCTAATAATATTGGATTAAGATATTATTAGTAGTATTTGATTGAAATGTTATTAAAAGGTTGATAACCTTAGCGTAAAATATTATTACATAAATAATAATATTTGACGGAAGATTAAAATAAGAGATTTACGTTATTTTTCGATATGGTTGTTGAATTTGATATTCAATGAACTATGTTATGTTTATAATAGAGTAAAATGAGAATTCGGGGTGATGAATTTGATTTTGGGGTGCTAAATTTGATTTTGGGGTGCTGAAATTGAATTTAGTTTGCTAAACTAATTTTGGTCTGCTGAAATAGTAATTTCATGGTGCTGAATTTGATTTTGGGTTGCTGAAATTGAATTCAGTTTGCTAAACTGATTTTGGTATGCTTAAATAGTAATTTCAGGATGCTGAAATGTAATTCGGTTTACTGAAATGATATTTCAGTTTTCTGAAAGGTTATCTGATTTACTAAGATAACACATAAAGGTAAAACTTATAAGTATAAGTTAAGACATGATGAAAAGATTATCAAAGCATAATGATAATACTAAGATTAAGATGTAATGTCTAATACTTAACTTTGTGATTGAAGGCTAAACAAGTTAATATAATATGATGAGATTATAAGTAAGTAAATGAATATGGTGGTAAGATTATCTAATATTTTACGATGTGATTAAGTGTTAGATAGTATTATGGAATAAGGTATGAGATACTAATTGAAAGATCAATCTTATATCTAATAGGTCTTTTCAATAAAGAGAATAAATTAAATTGCGTAGCGGTAATCGACTATGCAGGCAAGTTTCCTTAACTCAAACTCGAGTTATATTTCAAAGCATGTTAGTGAATGATTATTGATGATTATTTACGTCTAAACTGATTATTGATTCGCACTTAGTGCATGTTGCATATATTCATCAGGTATGAAAGGCTGATCACCTTCATTACCCTAAGGTTCAGATAAAGTTATTTCTAGTCCTTGTTGACTTTAAACGTTATTGATCCAGTCATTCAATTATTGGCATCTTGATTCATATTCCTTCACAATTATTAAATTGTTGAAAACTTGAAAGTTTATTATTCTTTTAATCATGATATATCTTTATTGAACTTAAACTTGCTGGGCAAAGTAGTTGCTCACCCTTGTTATATCATGATAATAAATTTCAGATAAAGGCGAAGGCTTAAAGAAGGACAGAGACAAAAGCAAAATACAGTAATAGATCGTTACAAGAATAACTATTTAGTTATCTTATTGTAAACCTTTGTAATTTTAAAGGTATGTATTCAGTTAAGGTTAATAAACCTGGGAAAATGTTATAGAATTATGTAAAATAAACAATATATGTTTATTTGTTCCGCATTAGATGATAGAATATGTATGATGATGAAGTACCGTAACGTACCAAGTCCGAGGTTCAAAGTACCCGGATTTGGGGGCGTTACATGGATCCTCTCAAGTACGTGTTCAGCAAACCCATGCTAAACTGCCGACTATCCAGATGACAGTTGATCCTACAACAATTTGACATCGTCTATGTGACGTAAAAGTCCATTAAAGGTCAATGAATTGCGAATCAACTGGCCGCCGCACCTTTAGGGGATTTCAAACCCTTGGAAACATACTTCCCCGATGAAGAGGTAATGGCAATTCAGCAACACCATCAGTACGATGCAAGCCAAACATGGAACATGTATTTTGATGGAGATGTAAATATGGAAGGTTCTGGGGCTGGAGCAGTTCTAGTATCCATTACGGGGGAGCAACATCCCGTCACCGTCAAATTACAGTTTGCCAACACCAATAATACAACTGAGTATGAAGGTTGTATCATGGGGCTAAAACTTGCCCAATCAATGGGTATCAGACGGTTAACTATCTTTGGAGATTCCGAGTTGGTAATCAGACAAACCACAAGAATCTATCACACCAAAGGTCTACATTTGCTGCCTTACCATCGGCATGTTCTACAGATGGCTTCGGAGTTCGAAGAAATATCCTTCCTCCATATTCCTCGAAATAGGAATGATTTTGCGGATACGCTAGCAACCTTGGCCTCCTTGATAAACATACACGACAAGGAAGACATGCCAACCCTCACATTTACCCAACAAAAGGCTCCAGCCTATTGGAATTATATTGGAGAAGTATCGAATGAGCTACCTCCCATCCAACCCCCTTGGTATCAGCATATCAAGGAGTACTTGCAAGATGGATCTACACCCGCTGAGGCGAGCCCGACTGAAAGAAGGCAGATCCATCGACTGCCTATGAAATTCTACCTAAGCGGGGATGCACTCTACAAAAGAGATGCAGGATTATGTCTCCTCAGATGTCTGGGCAAGGACCAAGCTCAGAGGCTCATGGATGAGATCCATGGTGGAGTATGTGGCCAACACATGAGCGGCCCCATACTTGTTAAGAAAATCCTCAGAACAGGGCATTACTGGCTCTCTCTTAAGGCTGACTATGAGGACCACGTCAGGAGATGTTATCAGTGCCAAATTCATGGGAATGCTATCCCCATGCCCCTCCGAGGGAGCTCCACAATATGAGTTCGCCTTGGCCCTTCTCAATGTGGGGAATGGACATGATCGGGTCCATCCAGCCCAAAGCTAGTAATGGGCATCGATTTATCTTCACCATGATCGACTACTTCACCAAGTGGGTAGAAGCAGCCTCCTTCCCCAGGGTTACCGAAGAAGTCATCATTGCTTTCATCAGAAATAATTTCATTTGTCGATATGGACAACCAGAGGTAATTATATCAGACAATGCTAAGAACCTCAACAACAAAATGATGAAGGAGTTGTGCAGTAAATTCCACATCAAACATCTCAACTCCGTCATCTACCGTCCAAAGATGAATGGTGCTGTTGAAGTGGCTAACAAAAATATCAAGAAGATCATGCAGAAGATGTCCGCCAACCACAAAGGGTGGCCTAACTTATTACCTTTGACTTTGCTAGCCTACATAACATCAATGCGCACGTCCACTGGGGTAACCCCCTATGCATTAACCTATGGGATGGAGGCAGTGCTCCCCATAGAAGTGGAATTGGAATCCCTCAGAGTGTTAATAGACGCTCAGCTGGATGAAGACCAATGAGTACAAGATAGTTATCACCGATTGTCTCTAATAGACGAAAGGCGTGCCGCTGCTATCTTCCACGGGCAATTATATTAACAAATGATGGTCAGGTCCTACAACAAAAAAGTTCGACTGCGGAAGTTTAAACAACACGACTTGGTTTTGGAGAAGATCATTCACAACCAAGATCAGTCTAAGGGAAAATTCGGCTCGAACTGGGAGGGCCCGTTTATTGTCAATGAGGTATTGACAGGAGGTGCTCTCAGGTTACAGGAAATGGATGGCGATGAATTTCCACAGCTTATCAACTCGGACACCGTGAAATGGTACTATATCTGAGGTTACCATCAAGCAAACATCCTGGTTTTGGATCACCAGATCCCCAGTTATTTCAGGTTTTCTAACCCTTCACTACATACAACTTTTCTTCACACTCATCTGCCCCATTAGGGACAAACACACATTTTCTAACTAGTAGCTTGGTTGAGGATCGCTAGATTCATTTAGTTTTGAACCCTTACTCAACTTCGGTTCTCCCACCAGGGATTGAACCTTTCACACCCGCAGTTTTACCCCACTAGGGATAAGACTTTTCACGCCCGCAGTTTGTCTTGTACATAGGATTAAACTTTCTCACCCGCAGTTCATCCTGAACATGGGATCAAACTTTTCATTAGCCGCAAGTCGTCCTAAACAGGTGGTGAACTACGCCGACCTGATCTCCTTGATACACGGGAGTACGTGGGCAGCCATATTTTATATGGTCCGGTCGCAATAAATTAAAAACAACAAAAACATTTCTACACCTTTTTCCTTACAAAAGAAAAAATAACAAAAATATCTCTACACCCTTCTTGCCATATACAACGTTGAACCTCTTACACCAAGTTCGAACCACGCAGACCTGATCTCTTCTTCAACAGGAGTACGTAGGCAGCCAGTCATGGTTCGGTCTAACCCCCTACTAAAACACAAATACTTATCAGTGGTACTAGGATCCACCTTTAATACGTCACATTTCATCGGCTTCAGACCAAAGGGATGGAACTACATGACCTTCCCCTAAATGGGAGGATCGACGACCATCTAAGCTGCAGTTGTTCCTCAAAGAGAAACACCAATCCATAAGAGATGGAACTAACTGGGCTCCTCTTAAATAGGAGTACTAGATACCATCTTTGGTGCGGTCGATCTCGGAGAGGAAAGTCACACTCCTCTCCACATCTCCATACTGAAACCAGTCCCAAGTCACCAAAAATGGTAGGGAAAACACACAAATCAACGATCCATTCTAAAATATCCTGAGACAACTCAATGTCCATCCATCAAGGAGGAATTCAAAATACATCTAGATCACAAACCTTGAAGAAACATGCAAATATCAAGTAAGCAATAAGGCATAACTAAAAGGGAAGTGATCAAAAAAATATATTTCCCTGCTATATATAATGCTGTTTGATATATACAATATGAACTGTACATGACAAAATGGCTAAGCTAGTCTGTGCAGGAAAATACAATCTCATCTACAAATCAGAGTATATGCGAGCTATCAAGCCCAACATGGCATCTCTCTAAGAAGAAGGAGGTAACGCGGTGGCCTCCTACACAAGGGTATCCACACGAGCTAACAGATCTACAGCCATCTGCATGGTGACACGGTGCTCATCAATATATGTACTCATCTCTACAATCATATCAGTAGTAAGGGACCTCACTGTGGTACTATCTGTAACGGCTACATCCCAGGCAGATATAGCGATATCCCGCTCAACTATCACGACATCTCTGACTGATCTGGCCTCATCTCGCTCCTCAATAGCGATATCTCTATGTGCTAAGGCATCGTCTCTCTCTAATAGAGCGACATCTCTCCCATCAAGAGCGATCAACATCATGGCTCTAGCCTGATCCCTCTCAAAGCTCATCAAATGAAGACTCTGCTCAAAATACTGTGTTGAATGCTGGATCACGACAGTGCTAGTACTGGGAGAATCTAAAAGAGCTGCTGTCAACCTAGAGAATGGCTCCTCCTCGGTGTGGGAACAAATGTCCTCCATGGGCTCTCCACTATCTGAATTAATACTTGGCACTGTGGATACTGCTGCAGCCGATGAAGTCTCTGTCTCTATCCACGGAGAATACTCTGGCGAACAGCCTGGATGGCTAATAAAAAAAGCAGCTATCTCACGCTGATCCCAATAAGCATACACCCAGGATCGGTCCTCTGCCAACAAGTGGAAAGAAGCTAAACACTGACTTAACGCCCCCTCAAAAGGATGAAAGTCCTGAAACTGGTAAAACTATGACATCACAGCCAGTGGGTGGTAGGTAGTCATGCCCCTCAAACCAGCTAGAGGAAGATAATCCATGCCAGGAGCATGAGTAATGAAGCTATAGGGTGAGCTAAGCCCTGAACACGGCAGGATGCCAAACGAATCTCTAATCCCTGCTAAGAACACCGACCATGGCATAGCGTTTGTACACTCCGATGGCTGAAAAGAGTAAGACATAGCTATATCATAGGTAAAGCAGTATCTGTGTCAGCAGAAAGTGCCAATCGATCTCAAGTGTGACATAAACCACATGTATAACATGATCGAACTACTTGTAAAGACCCCTGCAGGGTAGGTACTACAGAACGTGGTCGACCTCAATATCTCCGCCACGATCATCGGGATGATGATATGACCCTCCCTGAGAGTTCTCACTGCCATGATGACACCTATGTCCATCTCGTCCCACTACTACAAAACCATAAAAAGACAACACTTAAAAGATGACATTTTTATAAAAAACGTTGTGGTATTTTTTTTATAACGTTTTTAGCAAAACGTTGTAGATACATATAAAAAATGTTATGTATTTATAAGGACAATTTTTTGGTTTTAAATAGATAACGTTTTTTTAAAAAAAATGTTATCTATCTAAAAAACACGGAAGAAAAAAAAAACACTGAATTGAATTAAAATAAAACGCCAGAATAGATTTCCCAAAACCCTATAGCCTCTCTTCTCTCTCATTCCCTACCTCCACAACCATCAAAAATGGCCGCCGCGCGCCGCTGCTCTCTCTCTCTCTCTCTCTCCCCATTTCCTCTCCAAATCCTTCCCCCAACCCAACCTCTCACTTTCTCTCTCTCTAAAAAACACCCTACAGATCCCCACCCACTCTCTAAAACCCCAAACCCAAACCCCACTCTCCCGCATCATACATATACACTAATAATCTCTAGTTTACTCTTACTTCTATTTAATTATTTTGTTATTCAATCATTTCCAATCCAATGTTCGGAACTCGAGCTTCAAATCGCCAGGCAACGTCACCTCATCAGCCGCCATCTAACGACGGCGGACAGGCCCCACAGCCGATAAAGCGCCATCTTCAGTTCGCGTCGATGAAGCCGCCATTTGTTCCTCCCGAGGATTGCCACCGCTTCTCTTCTGGAGATGCTAGAAGGGTCGCAGCCACTGCCGATCACGAAGCTGAAGCCATAGTAGTAAAATATATTGTGAGATTTTCCGTACCACTTATTAGTTATGATTTTTATTGTTTTACTAATTATTGGTTTGGGTTAATTGAAATTTAATTATATTTATTGTGTGATTGGCTTTGAAATGATTCAAATGGCTATGTGATTGAAAATTAATTTTCGGAATTATTGGTTCAAGTGGTGTAGATTTTGTCAAAGTTGACCCCAATATATTGTGTAAAAATTCTCTAGAATCAATTTAATATTCCACATTCCATGGTGTATATTCGTACTTGTTTTTTCACTTGTCCTTGTGTTCCTTTCCTAGATTTGGTTGATCTACAAGTGTTTTGATAAATTATATTTCCTCTGGGACTGGAAAGGCAATCTTCCTATTTTCTTTAAATTTTGTAGCTGCTGATCATATGAGCTGCAATTGTTGTGAGATATTTTAGATTTGAGTTTACACTTGTTTATTAGTGCTTCATGTTTCACAATTACATTAGCAGATAGTAAAGAAATGTTGTTATGCCTTTTCCTGTTTAGCCAGCAGTTGGTTCTTTATTTCTTCTTATTAGGTTCCCCTCCCCAATGCAATTGTGAAATTAATAGTAAAAAAATAAAATAAAAATAAAAAGAGTGTTAGATTCTTTATCTTTTTAATAATAACTTATGGCACTTGTAACATGATATTGGTGTTTATTTTCTGTCTACTATAAAGAATAAGTTGGTTTTCCTAAATGGTAGCATTAGTGGTCCTTTGTATCAATAGTAAAACTAGTTCAGTTGCACAACATTCAGAGTGTGCAGGGTATTTCTTGACTGCTCAACATGATTGTGTGCAGGGCTCATAGTGCAAATTATGGCAGTTCTTGCATTACCTCCTAGAGAGTTTTGTAGTATGCGTGTCAGCTTGGAATTTCTGTAAGGTACATGTCCATTTTCCCCTTTGCTGTACCCAGACATAGCAATATACTCACAGTAAATAAATATAAACACTCCAAACAATATAGAGTTTGTGAGGTCATCAGGCCAAAAAAGTGAGTAATTGTGGTAAATAAAGGTACAACATGCTTACTTGTTGATATAACATGGATGAGTTTGTAAAAGTCCTCTTAGCTGGGATGTATGAAGAAGAGTAGTTTAAAAATCAATGATTCAGAAGAGTGTTCCCTTAAATAAAGCTGCTAAATAGTCTCTCTCTCTCTCTCTCTCTATATATATATATATATATGTATGTATCCAAAGTGATTATAATCTGCTGAAAGATATATATCTGGGAACAAATTAATTTGAGCTTTAATTTGGGAATAAATTGTCTGGTCATTATGAAAACAATTCAGAGAACCATTTATTATTGTCACCTAAAATGATGACAGCAGGCTAACGCAATTGGCCCTTATTTGATTCTACCATAGCATCAGTTAAGAATTAATTGTCATGCCTTTCTTTAAATCTATGGTTATGGAAAATCGTGTGTCAGTGGTTTATATATACATATAACGCATGATTGGGGAAATCATATAATATTTGTTAAGAGTAAAATATGTTAAGGGATAAATCAGTGCACCTATTAGTGGGTAAATAGATTTTGATACTTTTTTGAATGGGAAATCAATTATTTGTCTAAATTGAAGCGGTTATCAATCTTAATTAATATCCTTGCTCTATTAACAAACGACTATATGCTAAAATCATTGGACTGCTTTTGTGTGAATACTCAACGGGTGTGAATGTATAAATATATAAAAGGGAATGTGTTGGCTTAATATCTTCCAACTGAAGCAATAGAAAATTAATGCTATACAAACAGTACCTATTGCCTTATTAATTTTCAAACTACTCTTCTTCATGCCTTGTTGAAGCTTAATGATTCAGAATGGGCCAATATTGCATATTCAAACTCAATCAGCCTTTTTAAGAACTTTCCTAAAGGCTGGATTAGCTGGGGAAATTATTGTGACAAGGTGCTCATTTTCTATTTTCTTATTAAACCATATATTTACTTGTAATTTTAGAATTTTAATATCTAATCTGGTCTAGTGTTGTATCTATGTTTCAGGCTTACAAAGAAACCAATGATGAGATTTGGTTACAATATGCAGTGAGTTGTTTTCTTCAAGGTATAAAATTTGGTATGCTTCCGAGTAGAGCTTGGGTAAACAATTGTGACTGCAAACCTATATAGTTAAATTTTTATTACAGTTGCAAATGTCTATAGTACCTTAGTAACTTGTGAAATTTTTTTTATCTATTATATCTGTAATTATCACAGAATTTGATTTGCCACACTTGTTCCCTGCTTATGTATGACTAAGGTGCTTCTATCCTTAATGCAGAAAATTTTCCTTATCAAATTCTTGAGTGATGAGGTATTGAGCTCTGCCATCTTGCGTGACCACCAGGATCGGTGTGCCTCTGTGTCTGCGGGATTTGCAGCAGAAACTCCGATCGCTCACCTCTGAATGGAAGCCTATGGTTTGCTCCAGTTCTTGATTGCCACACCTCTCACATTGTTGTCAAGTTTGCTGAGCTCTTGACCAAGATCGACAGCTTAGGTATTGCACCACAGCTTAGGTAGTGCTCCACAACTTAATTTTATGGATAGTTTGGCATATTTTGTGGATGTAGTAATTTGAAACTTTAAACGAATGATATTATTGGGATGTATTTTGAATGGTTGATACATTTTGACTTTAAATTTAAATGAGAATTTAGACCTTTTAGCTATATATCATGGCATTAGTATATTGCAGGTGTATTGGTAATATAGGTGAACCACAACCTTTTTTTCTTTTTTTTTCTTTATCTACAACATTTTAAAAATGTTGTATAAATTGGTTAAAAACGTTGTCTGATATATTAAATTACAACATTTTTATCCAGAAAACGTTGTGGAATCATACATTCTACAACGTTTTTAAGCATATGCTAATTTATGGAAAACAAATCTACAACGTTTTTTGTTTAAAAACGTTGTGTAATGTGCTTAACTACAACGTTTTAAAAATGTTGTGTAAGGGTGTCAATTAGATGACACCCTTAACCACGACGTTTGTCTGACTGAAACCACAACGTTTTTTCCGCGTTATCTATTTACTATTTTGTATTAGTGTCCATATACCGTGACATGTACATATATGCCACCACGCACATCATGAGTACATCCACTCTGGCCAAATGCCACTGATCCTCTGGTGAGGTGAAATCCCCAGAATGTCGTGCATAGCTGTCCACCAAGCTAAATCTGTCTATCAGGAAGCGCTGGGGCAATACATGGCCGGATGTAATCTCATCCTCTACTACTCTACGCCGTAACCCGATAAGGGTCATGAACTGCAGGCGCATATCTCCTCCAAAGTAGGAGTCAACTCCTAGATATCAAATCAAAAAACCCGTCTCTCCGGTATCCAATGCTTCAACATACCCTCCACAAAGCCTGCGGGAACCTGAAACATCAAGAGGGTCATAGAATGTTGTAATAGCTGATCTACTGTCACCCTATCTGTAGGTGACATACTATCATACCACGACCTCAGACGAGATGCCGCCAATACTGATGGGGTATGATCTATGCGACTGACTGTCGAAGAAGACATCTGTGTAGGCCGTATCATAAGACCATCCAAGGGTCAATGCTGAATATCTCTGGGCATACATATATATGCATAACATAATACATGCATGACAGATAATCGATGGCAATATGATGTAGGGAATAGAAAATAATACATACATTCCTAAGTACATTATCATCTATATACATCATCTCTGTACAGCTAAAAATACATGAAAATGGGGCATAAACGCCCTACTACTAACAGAGGCCTATCAAAAGATATAGCGATAATGGGACATAACCACCCAATATCTAACAGAGGCCTATCAAAAGAGATAACAGGAATACATATCAGAAGAAGAAAATGGTGTTAATATCTACATCATCAATCCTGCCCACCTGATGTAACTCCTCCTGAGTTACTGGATCTCTATCAACAGGGATGTAAAGCCTATACAAGGGAGGATCTGCACCGGCAAAGCCATATGGGTCACCTAAGGGGCCAACTCCTGAGCTGGAAGGATCAAAAGTATCTGCCTCTGAAGGATCTCTACCCAAGTGCCGAATGAAAAAATATGCCCGGTCCAACTGTCGGGTCAAACGATCAATCTGTGTCAAATGAGTTAGATCTCAGACACATGTTAGCCAATCCGCCATCATCACAGATCTAGGAACCATATCCCCCATAAACTGAGTGGCGCGGGTCTGGGCTCCAATGGTACGAGGGGACCACTAGTGATGGAATGAATCATGAGTATATGAACCCTCTGACAAAGCATATCCGTCCATACCCATCAATGGGATGTCATCGGCAGGTGACTATAACACAGGCCAATAACGCCTGGCAGGAGGCAAGATCAATACATGAATCTCTCCTGTGGTGCTCCTAATAGCATGCTCTCCTAAATAGAGCTCCCATCCTCCATCTGTGAATAGAGGAATCCTACAGGTGGATATCACGTGCTCGAGACCTGTAATACCCGAGAATTTCCACGTATAATTAAATGAATATATTAATGGAAATAATATTTATGTGAAAATAAGTGTTATTGTTTTATGAGTTGGTTAATGCAATTGATTCTAATTAGATCAATGCGTATTAAGAAGTGTGGTTTGACAATGAGGATTGTGAAATGCCTTGTGTAACATATTGTGAAACAAGAAAATCCATTAAGCGAGTTAAAACGGGAATTAGGAAGTATAATCGTGTTGAACGTGTGATAGCATATAAGTAATCAAATACGCTCATAGACTGGTAGTAAAACTTTTGTGGACATCTATGCATGTCGTATATAAAGCGAGTTTAACGATGAAAATTGGCACGGGCTGAAGCTAAACCAGTCTTGGCACTGTCAGGGCACGGCGCAGCTGCGCCGTCCCAGCAGTACAAACTGGTGCAGCTGCGCCAGAAAATTAAATGGAACAATTATGTGGTGTGTGTGACATTAATAAACCATGAAATAAAGTGCGCAATTAAGTAATATTAATTGTTAATTGTTATATTAATTAAATGTTAATGGTCGTGCTAGAATATTGAATTCTTAGTAATTAACAAATAAGGTGTGATTACTATTATTTGCAATATATTATAAAAATCCATAATTACATTAATCAATGGTTAGATTAATTAATATTGGTGTTAATTAATTAAGGAGGTGAATAAATTATTTAATTGACATAAATAAGTAAGTTATTAATATAGTAATATTATATTGACAGTTATGTGCATGTGAGCAATAATTCAACTATACTATATAGTGAAGTGTGACATTACGTGACTATATATATTAAGTTTTATGAATGAAGCAATGTGATTATGCATATTGAAACTATATAGTATAGATATATCATGAAATATGTAAGTAGCCATATACATGTGAGTAGACCTTAAAATAGAATGTGCATGGATTATATGTATATTACATAGCACCCACTAACTTGAAATGTTTAGTCATATTGTGACATTAGGTTATAATATATGGTTGATATAACATAAGAGTAAAAATGTGTACAAGCGTGTAGGCTATGTTTTGCTAAGAGTTTCTTTTGTCCCAAAATGAGTGGCACAAGGACATGAATAGTGACTACAAGCTATAATACATATGTTTTTAAAAGGCTAAATCCTAGATGATCATGGCTAGCTAGGTGGTTGGTATGGAGTGGTTGAGCCACCCTTCTTGAACCATTGTTTCATTGCATTACACCATGAAATCAAATTTAGTGCAATAGCAATGTCCAGTTCATATTTTCTCTATAAATGCAAGCTTGGGTTCAGACTTTTTGGTGTTGCTTAGAGTTGTCTGATATTTCTAAGTAAGAGTTGGAAGCATACAAGTGATCTTAGAGCTTAGGAGTTCAATTAGGAGCAAGTTCTTTCATAACTCAGAGGTATAATTCCATTACTAGCTTTCCAATTTCAGTTTCTGTTAGACAGAGTTCATAAGTATTGAAATTTTAATTTCTTGAATTCATGGAAATGGATGTTAGTATGGTTGACAAATGCTCATATGGTTGTTATATGACCTTATAAGCTTGTTTAAAAAGTTATATGAGTGTTTGGAAACGAATTCGTGAGTAAATTTTGTGTTTGGGCTGAACAGTTGCCGAAGCCAACTGTTACTGGTTTGAACCAGGCACAGCGTAGCTGTGCCGTATTTACACTGAGGCGCAGCGCCGCTGCACCGGCCTTTGAATTTTGTTTTGAAATCTGTCATAGTACCATACCTTATGATAGCATGCAAGCATAGCTTTGAATGTGAATATTGTCAAACTAACTTGAGGGTTAGAATCTGACATTCATGATCATGTTTGATGACCCTTATAGATTCACTCATGTAGTATAAACATATATACCATACTTGTGAATATGATTAACAAGAAAACATGAGCATATTAAACCTACTAGTAAGCTTTAAACGTGATTATTAACATAATACCTTGAGGGTTGGAATCTGATAATTATGATCGCGTGTGGTGTTACTCTTAGACCTACTCATGTTGTATAAATGTATATATACCTTGCTTGTATATCACATTTCAAGAAAAGCATAAACAAAGCATATTTTCAACCAAAGCAGTACTAATTGCACCTATGTGTTATGAATACTCACAAGAATGCCTAATATGAGTGTTATAACTATCTTGTATGTTTAGAGAGCAAGCATGATATACTTTATGGTTTCTTTACCTCGAACGACCTTAAATTGTTCAAATAATCAATTTAGAATTTATTATGAAAGAAGGAACCTAGATTGACTTGTGAAGCATGATAAGACCCTTAACATGATAAACATATCATGTATGATTGTTTTGGTCAAGCCAGACAAAAACCACATGGCAACAACTGAGTCTTGGCATGGCCAGAGGACTGCGCAGCTGCACCAGTCCTAGGCTTAGCCATGGCGCAGCTGCGCCGTGTAGCAGTCATGATTAAGAGCTATTTTTGGTCTGATGTTTGAAGCATGCCTATATGATGTCTTTAACTTGTAATATATGATGAAAATGCTTGGTAATTTGTTAAGGAGCATGCCATGTGATGTAACTAAAGGTTAATCTTGACTTTCAAATGATAAGTCCAAGAGGATGTTTGCATAATATCAAAACAAGGATACGCGGGTTGAACTTGTGATGACGTATAAACTGATTTTGTACCATATGTGCGTACTTGTATCATGTCAATCTTGATTAAAGACTGTGTTAGCTAATAAACATCTTGAACATATAATATGCAATAAATAGGATTCAAAAGTGTTGATTTCTTAACGTGGATAAAACAACGCGTAACGTAAGTTCTCTAAACTTACTCCAATTATTATTGAGCAAGTTCTCTATCCTTACTCAAATCTATATTGAGCAAGTATCCAAGCCCTACTTTACATTGTGTAAGTATTCTAACTCCTGCGTTACTTTATTCAACAAATATCGTAAGCTTATCTCATTAAATGCAAGTTATCCTACTTATTCGTTCAATTGAGCTAGTTTGTTAAACTCTTGAGAAAATTATTATTCATGTGAACTTAGTATTGTTCTTGAATATTATGAAAGTGCATACGCCATTTGCTTCCGCTAGATTATATGCATGCTTATAAAACTGTCCAAACCAATTGATTGGTGCGAAAATCTTGAAACTGAGTTGAACAACCCTTATGGTAAGGGGATTGTATGTTGTTTGAAACCCCAACACATGAGTATATTATTATTATGGTGTTATGCATAACTTGGAGTATTGTTGATTGATCCTCTATATTACTTGATTCTTTTAGGTTATCAGTTTATAATTGGTAATTCTAATAGATGTTCAATAGTCCTTAGTGACTGCTCGGTATGAATTGTTTATCCAGTTAGATACAATGATAGTCTTTGAGTTCATATATATATATCGGTTGATTTATATTAAATTATTGTTCTTATTCCAAGAATTGTTGATATTCATTATTCATGATATTATTCTGAAACTCTGAACTATCTTAGAGATGATACTTCGATATCCCAAACTTGTGTTATAAAACTATTTACATTTGTTGTACATTACTTGCTGGGCAATTTGTGCTCATTCTTGCTTATTTAAAACCTTTCAGTTAAGGCGGAACAGGGAGGAGTCTCTGGAAAAGACAAGGGCAAGGGCAAGGCTACCGACTGGCTTGTCCCTTTTATGTTTAAATATATTATGTTGTATTAAGACTATTTCCAGATTATGTTTAAACTTAAGTAGGATTATGTAATAAGTCTTTATTCGATATTATTATGTATTCTATTAAGTACTGTAGGTTGCGAGACTTGGGAGAATAATTATAATAAATCGTTGCATATTATTCTAAATTAGATCTTTTGTTGTGAATGTATGAGTTTAGTTATTATGGTATTACCATGAGAACGTGATGAACTAAATTCGGGTGACCAAATGGCGATCAGAATTTGGGGGTGTCACTTGTTGGTATTAGAGCTATAGTTATAAACTTTAGGAACGAGAGTCCTTAGATTATAACTTAAGAAAACTTAGAAGTTAGGAAGGGGATAAAACTCATGTAGAGTTTTTCTTGAGAGACTTAGTGTGTTACGAAATGTAACTTCATTCTATACAATGAACTTATGTTATTTAACATTCTGATGGAGTTGGTGTTTGTCTTGTCTTATGTTGGTGATTGTAGGATGACAGACATGGGAGGACCTAGCCGAGTAGTAGAGTAGGAGCTGGGTGATATCCACACAGTCTATGAGGCACCCTTGATAGTAGAGCCTATATCGGTAGTTGCCCCTATTGATGATGATGATGACGAGGAGGAGATGGAACCTCTACCTGAGGAGTCTGATCTGGAGGAGGAGCCCATGGAGGAGGAACCCGAGCCCATGGAGGACTCTGATGAGACTACTTTCGAGGATCGGATGTTGGGAGAGTACGAAGAACATATTTTAGAATTAGGATGTAGAGTCGAAGAATTAGAGACTGAGACTCTTGAGAGGCAACTAGTGATGCAGGAGATGGATGTGGAGATCGCTCACCGTAAGGAGGCAGGGATCCAAATGGGGGCCTTATTTCACCGATCGGTGGCGAGGAACGTCGAGTTGGCAGGAAAGTTAGAAGAATTAGAGCAGATGGTTTTGAGTGAGAGGACGGAGAAGGAGGCTTTTCGAACTCAGTTAGAGATGGAAGTGATGGATAGGATTCACTTCGAGGAGAAGTGGGAGGATTCCAATGATAGGGTGAATGATCTAGAGGATGAGGTGCGGTGCAAGAGGAGGAAAATGAACAAGATGGGCTATGCTCTACGCACGGCCATAGAGAGATTGATCGATGGGGGTGAATCACTACCCAGCTGAGCAAGGACAAACCCGACATACCATAAGTCGGGATATAGTGGCACACATTACATAGAAGGAGTATCAGAGCACCGTGGAGTGTGGGATGTTAGATTGAGTCTAGAGGGAAAGGCTCAGTAGTGTAGTATTTCTATTTATGTGTTGTTAATATGTGGTTGTAATCTCAATCTTTTGTGTAAGATGCGAGATGGTAGTGACCCCAACTTTTGAAAAATGTTAGAGGGGTAGTAAGCTAGTGTTATCCCCGTCTTTTGTGATATTAGGGGATATGTGTTATCATTTATAGCAGTGTGCTAGAAAAGAACGTGTATTGTAACCATTTGGCATATGAATATAAATGATCTTATATTAGAAACGTGCTATAAACTTTTAGTCTTTTCAAATGTCTAAATATGATAATTAGATAATAAAACGAAAAATTTTGTGATGTAGAAAATGCCGGCCAGACGTAGAATAACTGTCCCAGAAGAGTTAGTCAATGATGAGAGAGGACCAGTAGATCCTATACAACGACTGGTAGATTTATTGGGAAAAGCTCTGAGGGGAAGAAATGAACCCATATCACCCGTTCCCCAAGCTTTCCCAGTAACAACCTTCAAAGATTTTAAGAGTGTAGGACCCCCAGAGTTCACGGGAACTACTGACCTGATAGTTGTGCAAACCTAGATCACGGAGATCGAGAAGGCCTTCACTATAGCTCGTGTGGATGAAGACCAGAAGACAGTATTTTCCACATACATGACGAGGGCCGAAGCAAACTATTGGTGGAAAACTAATCAGCAGAGAGCGGGGGAAGGAACGATAACATGGGAGAGGTTTACGACCCTGTTTTTTGAGAATTATTTTTTGAAAAGTATGAAGAGTAGGATGGAAGTGAAGTTCCTAGAGTTAAAACAAGGAGATATGACGGTGGCGCAATACGCAACGAAGTTTAATGAACTAGCACGATTTGCGGAACACCAAGTTGGCGATGAGGAAAGGAAGGTGAGACGCTTCGAGCAAGGATTAAAGTCGTGGTTGTATAATAAGGTATCAGTCTTTCAGATTGATTCCTTTGCGACCTTATTAGATAAGACAGTCATTGCGGAAGGTGGCAGTGAGGCCTTAAGTCTATATCATAAGGAGAAGAAAATTAGAACACTGGTAGTGAGCATCGCGGGGGAAGCAGCAACGGTGGGAGTAATTCTGGAAAGAGGAAGTGGGAAAACAACAACAACAACAGAAACAATAATTAGGGTGGGAGTCACCAGGGAAACTTCAAGAAGAGGACCGAAGCTTGCAACAAGTGTGGAAGAAGTCATCAGGGGGAGTGCTAGAAGGGAAAGAGCATTTGCTATAATTGCGACCAAGAGGGGCACATCTCGCCAAATTACCCAAAGCCAAAGAAGATCAGAGGATGTTTTGCTTGTGGATCGACGGAGCACCAGATAAAGGATTTCCCGAAGAAAGGAGGTGGTGGAGCTGGCGGAGGCCAGGGAGGAGGAAGCAAGTTAATGATTGGTGGACCTGTGTAACCCAACTGATCGACCGCTTGAACCTTTAGCATGATCGTCCAGGACGCAGTGACTGCGAAGGACGTGGTGTCAGGTATAATCCCCATCAATAATATAAATGCTTATGTATTATTTGATTCGAGTGCGACCTGTTCTTTTGTATCTGAAGAATTTGCTAGTAAACTTAGTACATCCTGAGAACGTTTAGAAGATTCCTTGAACGTAGAAGTTACGAATAAGGAAATAATCCCTGTGGAATACGTTTATCAAAATTGTCGCGCAAACATTAGAGAATATGATCTGACTATAGACTTGATTCCTATTAGATTGGGAGAATTTGACGTAATACTGGGAATGGATTGGTTATATAATCATGTAGCGATAATTGATTGTCAGAACAAGTGTGTGAACCTTCAGACTCCGAGTAAGTCTAAGGTAGTGTTTCATGGTAGCTCATCGCTTAAGCAATTGTGTTGCGTTACGATGATGCAGGCCAAGAAATTGTTAAGGAAAGGATGTGTAGGTTATTTAGCTTACATCGTAGATACTCGGAAAAAGAGAGTAGAAATTAAGGATATACCCGTAGTAAATGAATTTTAAGACGTGTTTCCAGAAGATCTGCCTGGCCTTTCGACAGATAGAGAAATCGAATTCGTAGTAGACTTAGCATCGGGAACGACACCAATTTTGAAAGCTCCACACCGTATGGCGCCAGTAGAAATGAAGGAGTTGATGATACAACTTCAAGAATTATTGGATAAGGGTTGCATTCGACCGAGTGTGTCTCCTTGGGGAGCACCAATGTTATTCGTGAAGAAAAAGGATGGATCGATGAGGCTCTATATCGATTATCGAGAATTGAATAGAGTAACGATCAAGAACAGATATCCACTACCAAGAATAGACAACTTATTTGATCAACTGAAGGGAGCGAAATGTTTCTCAAAAATTGACTTACAGACAGGATATCATCAACTGAAAGTGCGAGATGAGGACATACCAAAGACTGCGTTTCGAACCTGATATGGACATTACGAGTTTTTGGTAATGTCATTCGGTTTAACTAATGCTCCGGCAGCATTCATGGACTTGATGAATCGAGTTTTCAAGCCATACTTGGATAAATTCATAGTAGTTTTCATCGACGACATTTTGATCTACTCGAAGATAGAGGAAGAACACACCAAACATCTAAAGATCATTTGGAGACACTACGAAAGGAGAAGATGTATGCAAAGTTTTCAAAATGTGAATTTTGGATGAAGAAGGTTCAATTCTTAGGCCACGTGGTGGATGATAAAGGAATCTCAGTAGACCCCGAAAAGGTCGAAGCAATATGTAGTTGGGAACAACCGAGAACACCGACGGAGAAGAGAAGTTTCTTAGGGTTAGCCGGGTACTATCGAAGATTTATCCTGGATTTTTCTAAGATAGCAACCCCGTTGACTAATCTAACGAGAAAGATGGTGAAATTTGTATGGATCGACAAATGCGAAGAAAGTTTTCAAGAGTTGAAGAAGAGATTAAGCAAGGCGCTTGTATTATCCTTACCAGATGATACGGGAGGATTTGTGGTGTTTAGTGATGCATCGCATAACGGACTGGGTTGTGTGCTGATGCAGCGTGGCAAATTCATTGCGTATGCGTCACGACAATTGAAGGATTATGAGAAATGATACCCTACTCATGACTTAGAGTTAGCGGCAGTAGTTTTTGCGTTAAAGATATGGAGACATTATTTGTACGGAGAGAAATGTGAGATATACACGGACCATAAAAGTCTGAAATATATCTTCAAACAGAAGGATTTGAATATGCGTCAGAGAAGGTGGTTAGAATTAATCAAGGATTATGACTGTGATATTCTTTATCACCCGGGGAAGGCAAACATAGTTGCCGATGCTCTGACCAGGAAAGGAAGAGAGAAATTATTTCAACTGACAACTCAGGAGGAGTTAATAAGAGATATGGAGAAATTAGAAATAGAAGTGAAGGGACCCGAGAGGTCTGAAGAGAAATTATTTGTAATGGAAGCTTGTCCGACATTGTTGGCTAGAGTAAAGGAAGCAGATGAGAAGGATGAAGAATGTGAGAAAATCAGGAGAAGGATCACAGGAAATGAGGAAGAAAAATTTTGAATAGTTAAAGACGATATCTTACGATTCGAAGGGAGAGTGTGGGTACCGGCGGTAACCGAGTTGAGAGAGGAGATTTTGTACGAGGCACATAATACGACCTATTCCGTTCATCCGTGAGGCACTAAGATGTACCGATACTTGGGGCAACATTTTTGGTGGCCCAATTTGAAATGAGAAGTCGCAAAGTGCGTTAGTAGATGTTTGACTTGTCAACGCGTAAAAGCTGAGCATCAACGGCCGAGTGGCTTGCTACAACTGTTGGAAATACAAGAGTGGAAATGGGAGCATATTACGATGGATTTCGTGGTAGGACTTCCGGTCATGCAGAAAGGTTTGGATACCATTTGGGTGATCGTGGATCAACTTACAAAGATCACACATTTTTTACCGATCAAGATCCGCTATAGTTTAAATCAGTTAGGAAATCTGTACGTAAAGGAGATCGTTTCACGACATGGAGTGCCGGTATCGATTGTCTCTGACCGAGACTCGCGTTTTACGTCATAATTTTGGAAAAGCTTGCAAGAGAGGATGGGAACACAGTTAAGGTTAAGTACTGCTTATCATCCTCAGATAGACGGATAAAGTGAGCGGACAATACAAACGCTAGAGGACATGCTTAGAACTTACGTGATGGACTTCAAGGGAAATTGGGATGACCACCTACCCTTAGTCAAATTTACGTATAATAATAGTTACCATGCAAGTATCGGCATGCCATCGTACGAAGCTCTTTACAGAAGGAAGTGTAGAACACCATTATGTTGGGACAAAGTCGGAGAACGGCGAATACTCGGACCAGAGTTAGTATAACAAACCGCGAATGTGGTGACGGTAATAAGGGCTAGACTAGTGGCAGCTCAGGATCGCCAAAAAAAGTATGCAGACTTGCATCGGCAAGACTGATATTTTGAAGTTGGCAGTTTTGTATTCTTGAAGGTATCTCCATGAAAGGGAAAGATCTGTTTCGGCAAGAAAAGGAAACCGAGTCCAAGATTCATAGGACCGTTAGAGATACTCAAGCGAGTAGGCGTAGTAGCGTACAAAGTTGCATTACCACCTGAGTTGGAGCATATCCATAACGTGTTTCACATATCTGTGTTGCGTCCGTACAAGCCTGACTACAAGCACGTGATTTCTTATGAACCCATTCAAGTGGAGAAGAATTTAGCGTACGGAGAAATTCATGTCCAAATTCTTGATAGGAAAGAGCAAACCTTGAGAAATAAATTTATTTCTTCTGTAAAAGAACTTTGGCGTAATCACGATGTCGAGGAGGCTGCGTGGGAGTTAGATGATAGGATGATGAGGGATTATCCCCATCTATTCATGTATCCTTGTAGCAATTCCCGGACGTAATTTTTATAAGAGGGGGGTGGGAGGATGTAATACCCGAGAATTTCCACGTATAATTAAATGAATGTATTAATGGAAATAATATTTATATGAAAATAAGTGTTATTATTTTATGAGTTGGTTAATGCAACTGATTCGTATTAGATCAATGCATATTAAGAAGTGTGGTTTGACAATGAGGATTTGTGAAATGCCTTATGTAGCATATTGTGAAACGAGAAAATCCATTAAGCGAGTTAAAACAGGAATTAGGAAGTATAATCGTGTTGAACGTGTGATAGCATATAAGCAATCAAATACGCTCGTAGACTAGTAGTAAAACTTTTGTGGACATCTATGCATGTCGTATATAAAGCGAGTTTAACGATGAAAATTGGCACGGGCTGAAGCTAAACCAGTCTTGGCACTGTCAGGGCACGGCGCAGCTGCGCCGTCCCAGCAGTACAAACTGGCGCAGCTGGGCCAGAAGTCAGTTGGAGAAAAGTAATTTTTCCACTTTGAAAATTAAATGGAACAATTATGTGGTGTGTGTGACATTAATAAACCATGAAATAAATTGCACAATTAAGTAATATTAATTGCTAATTGTTATATTAATTAAATGTTAATGGTCGTGCTAGAATATTGAATTCTTAGTAATTGACTAATAAAGTGTGATTACTATTATTTGTAATATATTATGGAAATCAATAATTACATTAATCAATGGTTGGATTAATTAATATTAGTGTTAATTAATTAAGGAAGTGAATAAATTATTTAATTGACATAAATAAGTAAGTTATTAATATAATAATATTATATTGACAGTTATGTGCATGTGAGCAATAATTCAACTATACTATATAGTGAAGTGTGACATTATGTGACTATATATTAAGTTTTTTGAATGAAGCAAGGTGATTATGCATATTGAAACTATATAGTATAGATATATCATGAAATATGTAAGTAGCCATATACATGTGAGTAGACCTTAAAATAGAATGTACATGGATTATATGTATATTACATAGCACCCACTAACTTGAAATGTTTAATCATATTGTGACATTAGGTTATAATATATGGTTAATATAGCATAAGAGTAAAAATGTGTACAAGTGTGTAGGCTAAGTGTTGCTGAGAGTTTCTTTTGTCCCAAAATGAGTGGCACAAGGACATGAATAGTGACTACAAGCTATAATACGTATGTTTTCAAAAGGCTAAATCCTAGATGATCATGGCTGGCTAGGTGGTTGGTATGGAGTGGTTGAGCCACCCTTCTTGAACCATTGTTTCATTGCATTACACCATGAAATCAACTTTAGTGCAATAGCAATGTCCAGTTCATATTTTCTCTATAAATGTAAGCTTGGGTTCAGACTTTTTGGTGTAACTTGGAGTTGTCTGATATTGCTAAGTAAGAGTTGGAAGCATACAAGTGATCTTAGAGCTTAGGAGTTCAATTAGGAGCAAGTTCTTTCATAACTCAGAGGTATAATTCCATTACTAGCTTTCCAATTTCAGTTTCTGTTAAACAGAGTTCATAAGTATTGAAATTTTAATTTCTTGAATTCATGGAAATGGATGTTAGTATGGTTGAGTAATGTTCAAATGGTTGTTATATGACCTTATAAGCATGTATAAACTGTTATATGTGTGTTTGGAAACGAATTCGTGAGTAAATTCTATGTTTGGACTGAACAATTGCCGAAGCCAACTGTTCCTGGTTTGAACCAGGCACAGCGCAGCTGTGCCGTATTTACACTGACGCGCAGCGTAGCTACGCCGGCCTCTTAATTTTGTTTTGAGTTCTGTTTTGAAATCTATCATAGTACCATGACTTATGATAGCATGCAACCATATGTAAGGAGTATATATAGAGATATGGACCTAATGTGAGCATGTTAGACTAGCTTAACGTGATTAAAGAAAGTATGTAGCTTAAAATGGATTTAGGAACTTAGAAACGAACTTATTATGTATGTATGCCATGTATGAATTCTGACTTTGCAAGCATGTTAGTATGACTTAGAAATGCATGAATAAACCTTTAGATGATGTTTATGAGAGTATTAAGCAAGCATCGACATGTGGGACTAACTAGTAAGCTTTGAATGTGAATATTGTCAAACTACCTTGAGGGTTAGAATCTGACAGTCATGATCATGTTTGATGACCCTTATAGATTCACTCATGTAGTATAAACATATGTACCATACTTGTGTATGTGATTAACAAGAAAGCATGAGCATATTAAACAAACTAGTAAGCTTTAAACGTGATTATTAACATAATACCTTGAGGGTTGGAATCTAATAATTGTGATCGTGTGTGATGTTCCTCTTAGACCTACTCATGTTGTATAAACGTATATATACCATGCTTGTGTATCACATTTCAAGAAAAAAAAATAAGCACAACATATTTTCAACCAAAGCGGTAGTAATTGCACCTATGTGTTATGAATACTCACAAGAATGCCTAATATGAGTGTTATAACTATCTTGTATATTTAGAGAGCAAGCATGATAGACTTTATGGTTTCATGACCTCTAATGGCCTTAAATTGTTGAAATAATCAATTTAGAATTTATTATGAAAGAAGGAACATAGATTAACTTGTGAAGCATGATAAGACCCTTAACATGATAAACATATCATGTATGATTGCTTTGGTCAATCTGGACAAAAACCACAAGGCATCAGCTGAGTCTTGGCATGGCCAGAGGACTACGCAGCTGCGCCGGTCCTAGGTTTTGCCATGGCGCAGCTGCGCCGTGCAGCAGTCATGATTAAATGTTGTTTTTGGTCTGATATTTGAAGCATGCCTATATGATGTCTTTAACTTGTAATATACGATCAAAATGCTAGGTAATGTGTTAAAGAGCATGCCATGTGATGTAACTAAAGGTTAATCTTGACTTTCAAATGATAAGTCCAAGAGGATGTTTGCATAATATCAAAACAAGGATACGTGGGTTGAACTTGTGATGACGTAAAAAATGATTTTGTACCATATGTTCATACTTGTATCATGTCAAGCTTGATTAAAGACTTTGTTAGCTAATAAACATCTTGAACATATAATACGCTATAAATAGGATTCGAAAGTGTTTATTTCTTAACGTGGATAAAACTACGCGTAAGGCAAGTTCCCCAAACTTACTCCAATTATTATTGAGCAAGTTCTCTATCCTTACTCAAATCTATATTGAGCAAGTATCCGAACCCTACTTTACATTGTGTAAGCATTCTAACTATTGCGTTACTTTATTCAACAAATATTGTAAGTTTATCTCATTGAATGCAAGTTATCCTACTTATTCGTTCAATTGAGCTAGTTTGTTAAACTCTTGAGGAAACAATTATTCATGTGAGCTTAGTATTGTTCTTGAATATTGTGAAAGTGCCTATGCCATTTGCTTCGGCTAGACTATATGCATGTTTATAAAACTGTCCAAACTAATTGATTGGTGCGAAAATATTAAAAATTGAGTTGAACAACCCTTATGGTAAGGGGATTGTATGTTGTTGGAAACCCCAACACATGAGTATATTATTACTGTGGTGTTATGCATAACTTGGAGTATTATAGACTGATCCTCTACATTACTTGATTCTTTTGGGTTATCAGTTTAATATTGGTAATTCTAGTAGATGTTCAATAGTCCTTAGTGACTGCTCGGTATGAATTGTTTGTCCAGTTGGATACAGTGATAGTCTTTGAATTCATATATGTATATCGGTTGATTTATATTGAATTATTATTCTTATTCCAATAATTGTTGATATTCATTATTCATGATATTATTCTGAAACTCTGAACTATCTTAGAGATGATACTTCGATATCCTAAACTTGTGTTATAAAACTCTTTACCTTTGTTGTATATTACTTGTTGGGCAATTTGTGCTCATTCTTGCTTATTTAAAACCGTTCAGTTATGGCAGAACAGGGAGGTGTCTCTGGAAAAGACAAGGGCATGAGCAAGGCTACCGACTAGCTTGTTCCTTTTATGTTTAAATCTATTATGTTGTATTAAGACTATTTACATAATATGTTTAAACTTAAGTAGGATTATGTAATAAGTCTCTATTCGATATTATTATGTAATATATTAAGTACTATAGGTTGCGAGACTTCGGAGAATAATTATAATAAATCATTGTATATTATTCTAAATTAGATCTTTCGTTGTGAATGTATGATTTTAGTTATTATGGTATTACCATGAGAACGTGATGAACTGAATTCGGGTGACCAAGTGGCGGTCAGAATTTGGGGGCGTCACAACATCAGTCGGGAATCCATCCTCAAATCCAACAGTCAAATGTTCCCCAGAGTAGGGAACCCAAGTGATGACATCGGTGAAAGTAGTATGCATACAAGTAAATCATGTTTGATGATAAAGCATATACTTTGTAACAATCTTATTTATTTATTAATAAAAAGTATTAATTTATTAAATACTTTTAATTATCTACATGATGTTGTTTTATAATATGTGGTAAACCCATAGTTTTAAGCAATGTTTTTAGAATAATGATGATGATCATTCTAATGAGATTTAAATTCTTAGAAAGCTTAAAACTAAAATAGTTCCCAATCGTTGGATTACTAAATTGGTGATTAGTGAATCTGGATAGATTGGTACATACGTTGCTTGCTCATTGGATAAGGATGATTGATCTCATGATCATTTGTGTGGAGACACTAAAGCAAGTATGTAGATGCTTATTAGAGAATAAGTTCACTGAACGTGGCTCGCTAAGGAATACATAATGGAGTTTTACTTGCCCGTCAATAGGAATTCCTGTAGTGATAGCAGTACAAGTGATCCTTGGACTTGAGATCATCATAGTATCTTGTGTATGATGAGTTATACTTTGACTTATTCCTTAAGACCCTTAGGGTATATCAAAGGGCATGCTTGGGTATAATAAGTTGTACATGGAGATAATGTATGATCAATAAAGAATCTACCACTTCTAGTAAAAGAAGAGAAATATCCTATGTGATTCGATAAATGACAACCTAGTAGTCCTTGACCAAGGCAGAATGAAATTAGAAAGGAGTTTCTACTTTGTATTATTTGGAGTTGTGCATTTAAGAGTCGAAAAACATATAATTAAATAAAATAAGACTTGACAGTAATTCCATGTCTTATATTTAATTGGGACATTGTATGGTGGAAGGATTGAATTGTACGGTAACTATTTACTCAAAGGTTCTTTTATGATTAATGTTGAAATCTATATTATCTGGAAAGTCGTTAATCGCTAGGGAGGCTTATCCCTATTGTAGAATAAATATTATTTATTTAAATAAATTAATAATTTAATTTATTTATTTAAATAAGATTAGAATTGTTCTAATTGATTTATTCACAACCGGTTTAATATGGAGAACCTAAAGGGTCACACCATAAAAGGAAGAATAATTATTTAAAAAGTTAATGGCATGATCGTAATAATAAGTTAAGTATATTTAATTTAATCTATGGTGATAGAATAAATTAAATAGCTTAATATTTATTATTTAATATTTTAGAAATATTAAATATAAATTAATAAGAGGAGTCTTATTATTATTATTACTATTATTATTATTTCATTCCTGAAGGAGTTTGGGAATTAATTAATAAAAGTACTCTCATATATCCTAATAAGATTAGGAGACTAATTAATTAAAAGAATTTAATTAATTATACCTAATAAGATTGGGAGCCAAATTAATTAAAAGATTTCATTAATTAAAATAAAACCCAATTCCTTAATTGTTAAGGAGGGTTGCCCACATCTATAAATAAGAGGAGTCTTATTATGGGTGAGGGTTATTGTTGACTTTTTGACAACAGACGTAATTCCAATTGTTGGAGAGTACGCTCCTTTTCTATGAGAGATAAAAAAATTAGGGTTTTGCCAAACACACATCTTCTTGAACCTTTATTCTTTCTTGGTGGATCACCTCTAGAGGTCAAACACTTGGGTGGCTAACGTTGATCAAAGGAAGGAAATCAACCCGGTGGATTCAAGTTGAACACGAAAAGGATTTGGAGGTGAACTTGTACATGAGAAAGCTCAGATCTTCAAGGGTATGATTCTCGTCCTTTATTTTTCGTTTAATTAATAATTCTGCATAAAGGATGATCCGGGTATATGGTTTGTAAAATTTTTAAACTCTAATTTTTACACATTTTCGCTTACTTTGTGCAATTTGATTGCGTTCATGAATATTACAAACCTAACAGTGGCATCAGAGCCAAACCTCTATGCGAATTATTAATTATTTTAATTTGATATGTATATTGATATGTGTTTAGAATAAATTTAATTGAGCATAATTTGTTGTATAAAATCTATTAAAAAAAACGTGATACATGTTTTTATTAGTTCCGTGATTCCTGTGTTTCCTAAAAGGGTTCTTCCTACGTGGCATGATATATATATATATATATATATATATATATATATATATATATATATATATATATATATATATATATAACTATTATATAAACTTAATAACTTCAAGTTACCTGAATAGTCAAGAACATGTCTATTAAGCAATTTCGTGGAGCATGTCCCCTTGTAGAGTAATTTAATAACTTCAAGTTACCTGAATAGTCAAGAACATGTCTATTAAGCAATTTCGTGGAGCATGTCCCCTTGTAGAGTAATATATATATATATATATATATATATATATATATATATATATATATATATATATATATATATATATAATATTCTTAATTTTTTTATAATTAAAATAAAAAGTTTATTTTAATTTTAAAATTAGATTTCATACTAACTAATTAGAGTTGGAATTGGATTCCATGATAACTAATTGGAGTTGAAATTGGATTCCATGTTTTCTTAAATAAAAGAGTTTATTTATATATGAAATAAGATTTCATATTATTCAAAATAAAAGAGTTTGTTTATGAATAGGAAAAAGAATCCTAATTTCCTTAAATAAAGGAGTTTATTTAGATATGGAATAAGATTTCATATTATTCAAAATAAAAGAGTTTATTTGTGAATATGAAAGAGAATCCGTGTTTCCTTTAATAAAGGAGTTTTTTTTACTTGGAATTAGATTCCATAATTAATTAAAATAAAATAGTTTGATTAAAGATTTTGATTAAAATAAAGTAGTTTATTTTATTCAAAATTGGATAAATTAAAATAAAAGAGGTTTATTTTGATTTAAATTTGGATTAAAATAAATGAGTTTATTTTGATTCAAAATTAGATTTTATACTAACTAAATTTACCCATTAAATGATATCAATATATATATTAAATGTTTATTATTCATGAGATGAATTTATTTATTGATACATATGTAGATGTGTATGATAATAAATGGGATTTATTATGGACTATTGACCAATGTGCTTAGATTTTATTTTAGTTGGATGCATGAATGTATGTATTTTATTAAATGGGGTCTGCGTACCTCGTCTTCTCTAATTCTTTCTTAATATAAATTCTAACTCCCTCCTATGTACTTCCCCTTGACTGCTGATCAAGGTTTCTATTTATTTTAAATAGTTTTTGTGATAACCCGATATTTCGAATAATCAAAAATTTGTGAATAATTTTTTTTAATTAATATCAATATTAATTATCATTTATGTGACAAGTATCGGTGATACGTATATCGAGAAAGTCAATTTGTATATTGACTAATAAAATTAGAGTAGAGTTGTGCTTAACAGTTTTAGAAACCCTAACCCTAATTTCTGGATAGGGATTCGATAGAAAATATAATTAAAATAATTATTTTAACGAGTTCGTGTTTGTAATGTATAAAATTTTTGATCAATGATTGATCTGATAAGGTTTGAAATTAATAAAACCTAATAAGAGATTAGAAACTCTAATCTCAGGATCAGAAACTCTAACGTATCGTTGGAAATCCTAATCGAAAGCCGGGAAACCCTAATTTTAAATTTTGGTTTCCAAAATAGAAAATTAATAATTCCAAATTACAATTAGGATTCGATAATTATATTAATATTTCCTAATCATAAAATTCAGTCTTGCTAATTAGGATTAATATTCCTAATTAAAATTGCTTAATTTAGCAATCAGGGTCAAAATGGTCATTAGGGTTTATAACCCACGAATTAGGATTTTAATTAGAAAAATAATTTTTCTAAATTAAAATTAGGGTTTGTAAAATAGAAATTAATATAACTAAAATATAATTAGGGTTTTCTAATCATATTTAAGTTTAATACACACAGTAGGTTTGCCAATTAGGATTAAGGTTTAGAATTCCCGATCGGCTTTCGATTAGGGTTTCCAACGGTACGTTAGAGTTTCTGATCCTGAGATTAGAGTTTCTAATCTCTTATTAGTTTTTATTAATTTCAAACATTATCCGATCAATCATTGATCAAAAATTCTATACATTACAAACACGAACTCGTTAAAATAATTATTATAATTATATTTTCTATCGAATCCCTATCCAGAAATTAGGGTTAGGGTTTCTACTCAGGAGGCGGCAGTAGGTAATGATTTCGTTTTGAATTTAATTATGCGAGTAATATGAGTTAGATATTTCTGTGAACTGTTTTCTTTTAAAGATTCAAGTCACAGGTTAGAATTTTAGACACAAATGAATATTGAGTTGATAAAAATGAATTGATGATACAACTTTAAAAGATTATAGAGAATAAGAAAGCGGTGATTCTGAGGATGGAATCCTTTTAAGGAGGGGTGAATGTGATAACCCGAGATTTTGAATAATCAAAAATTTGCGAATAAATTTTTTTTTAATTAATATCAATATTAATTATCATTTATGTGACAAGTATCGGTGATACGTGTATCGAGAAAGTCAATTTATGTATTGACTAATAAAATTAGAGTAGAGTTGTGCTTAACAGCTTTAGAAACCCTAACCCTAATTTCTGAATAGGGATTCGATAGAAAATATAATTAAAATAATTATTTTAACAAGTTCGTATTTGTAATGTATAGAATTTTTGATCAATGATTGATCAGATAAGGTTTGAAATTAATAAAACTTAATAAGAGATTAGAAACTCTAATCTCAGGATCAGAAACTCTAACGTACCGTTAGAAACCCTAATCGAAAGACGGGAAACCCTAATTTTAAATTCGGGAATCCTAAACCCTAAATTAGGAAACTCTAATCCTAATTGGCAAGCCTAATGTGTGTATTAAACTTAAATATGATTAGAAAACCCTAATTATATTTTAGTTATATTAATTTCTATTTTACAAACCCTAATTGTAATTTTGAAAAAATATTTTTCTAATTAAAACCCTAATTCGTGGGTTATAAACCCTAATGACCATTTTGACCCTAATTGCTAAATTAAGCAATTTTAATTAGGAATATTAATCCTAATTAGCAAGATTGAATTTTATGATTAGGAAATATTAATATAATTATCAAATCCTAATTATAATTTGGAATTATTAATTTTCTATTTTGGAAACCGAAATTTGAAAATTTTGGAAATTAAATTGCAAATCTAAAGGGTTCAAACCCTAAACCCTAAAGATTTGTGCATTGGACAAGATTGACCTTAAAATTATTTTATAAATGACTAAAATACCATTTTTGGATTTTTATTTAGCTAACTTGTGAAATTGAACTATACCTTTAGTGGTTGAACCACTTTGTTGACTTGGAGAGACTCCAATCTCAGCCTCTCAGCCGAATTTGGCAGATCTAGCAGCAATACAAGCATTATATAAGAGATTTAGAGAGAGAAAAAGTCACAAAAAGTTGCCATTTTGCATATTGCTCTCACCAACTCTCTCTCTCTCTCTCTCTCTCTCTCTCTCTCTAAATCTTCGAATTTCTTAAGTTAGACCAGTCCTAATTTCATCCCTTGATCAATCAATAACATATTGGAGAGATTAGATTAAGAATTGAAAGCCAGAAGGTATAAATCAAATTTTAAATTTTGATCTTTGTTGCTTAGAAAATTTTTGTGTTTATGTGTTTATAATCTTCTTAATGGATGTTTTATGAAGATCTATGATGATCTATCATGAATCCATAGCATCAAAATACCTTAAAAGGGTGTTTTTCAAAATCTGTTTTTGAGCATTTTCAGTGGTCTGACAGGAAATGTCAGTCGCTCAAGATCTTTATGTGTTTAAGATTTTTGTTGTTTTAAAGTTGTAATTAGTAGCCTGGTATGTTATCTTTAATCTACAAGTGGTAGTATAGCCATCAGATGTCTAGATCATAAGTTATTAACGGTCAAAGACCGTTGACCGACGTTGACCAGCTGTAAATCTGGGTAACCCAGAAATTTGAAAACAGAGTCTGACAAGATTTTTAAGCTTCTTGATCTGTCAGGTTTTTAATGTTATGATGTTGTTGTGACATATGTTTAGCTGGTTATGTGTACTGTAAATCCATAGTTTTATATCGTGTAAAGAATCAGTAGAATTGAAGTAGCATATGGTCAAGGTAGGCCAGTCGAGCACAAAGTGCTGTTTCTGGAAAACCTAGAAACGGTAGTGGCAGTTTTTCTAACAACCTTTGACCAGATTGAATCTGGCGATGTTGATGTTGTTGGGCTGTGATATGGATATATAGTTGTACCTTGGCATAAGTTCTGCATGTATGAATCTTAAAACCACAAAAACAATGATCAAAACTTAGATTAAAATGACCTGGAAAGTGCCTAGGAGAACTGCTGGGTTTTTGGGAAAATCCAGAAACCGTCTGACAATGATTTTGAATGTATAAATTTACTTGTTGGTTTGTGTTATGACCAAGATGTTAGTTTATAAATGTAGACTTACATTTCAGCTACAAGATTCAAGTTTTATCAAGCCCAGAAAATATTTTAAACCGAGCAATTTATCTGGTCAAACATGTCATGTTAAACACGAAGCTGTCAGTGTTCTTGAGCTCAAGAACACCAACAACGACGCTTTTTGTCGCTAAAGGCTATTAGCGACGGTTTTATTATTTTTATTTTCTGAATATTCCAGAAATTATTTAAAAAATAGAAATAAATTCTTAAAATTACCAAAAATAGTTTTAAAAATTATTTTAAATTATGAAAAATAATTTTTGACCAATTGGAATATTTTTCTTTAATATTTATAATTATTTAAATATTAAAAGTATTTAATTAGTGTATTAAATAAATTAGAGAAAAATGATTTTAATTGTTAAAAAATTATTTTAAATAAGAATAATGCATTTAAAAATATTTTGAGTTATAAAATATAATTTTTAATATTTTTGGAGAAATTTCATTAATAATTTAATATTAATGATATTAGATTTATTTAATTATTAAATTAAATAAATAAAATAAAAATGATTTTATGGATTTAAAAATTATTTTAAATAAGAATAAAGTGTTAGAAAATATTTTAAATTATAAAATATAATTTTCAATATTTTTGGAGAATTCTCATTAATAAATTAATATTAATGATATTAGATTATTTATTTAATAAATTCAATAAATGAATTAAAAATGATTTTATTGATTTAAAAATTATTTAAAAATGAGAAAAATATTTTAAAAATATTTTAAGTTATAATTAATGACTTTCAATATTTGGATAATAATTATATTAATATTTAAATATTAATAGTGATGATTTAAAAATGATTTTAATTACTTTAAAAATTATTTATGTAGAATATTGATGATTTAAAAATATTTTAAGTTATTAATAATAACTTTAATATTTTGACAAGTATGTTATTAATATTTTTATATTATTAAATATTAATAATGATAAGATTATTTGATAATTAAATCATTTAAAAATGATTTAAGTGTTTGAAAAATTATTATAAATTATAATAATTGTTTATAAATTATTAAAAGCTTTCGAGAAATATTATAAACGATATTTGACTTATCTAAGATAATATTGAAGCTTAGAGACCAAGTTTAATTGACAATCAATGTGTTAATTGTCGGATAGGGTGACCAGAACACCGAGAATGGACCGAAGTCCAACCAGACCGAAATAGTTAGACTGGATAAGTGTTTATATAGGTTATAAACACTAATGTGGCTATATGGTAATGTGCCTAGGAGAAGTTTGACTGTAAAATATAGTGTTACGTGTTATAAATGATTGTGCTAATTGTGAGACCGATATTATTGGTTATATGTCTTACGAAAGCGGTTAAGTTTATTGTGTAGCTGTAATCAACGTGAAAGGCAAGTTTCCTAACTTAACCTTGAGTTATATTCATTCAATTATTTTAATGGATAATTATTGATAATTATACCATGTCCAGGGAATTTATTGTTGATTATTCGCAGTTAGTGCATGATTAAAATTCAAATTGAATTACTGATTCAGAAAATATATATTCGTAGAATTACTGTTGTTAGATATTTATATCTGTAGAAACTAATATTGACAGTACAGATAATTCCTGTTTATTGTCAAATTATATTGAGAAATATCTTTGCTAATTTTTCTGGCTAGACGAATATTTGTTAGAATTTGATAAATACGAGAAGAGAAATCAATTGTTATTGATAGATCGATGCCAATTGTTTCGGCTAGATCGATAAGTAGATAGAATTTGAAATCACATTATTTCGTTGTTAAATCAAAATCTTGATTCTGAGACTGAGAAGAACAACCTTTTATATAAAGGGAACATTTTAGGTCGTATACTCGACCATTGCGCGTTGTTAAGTATTATGCATAATATAGGGTATAAGGAGTTGGCCGCCTCTAAGTACTTGCAGAGGGGTACGATTTAATCTTTATGGTTATCTGATACTCCTGCGTATGTATCAAAGTAAATCTTTAGTAGATACCCGAGAAAAATAAGTTCTAGATCTAGTGTGATCGCTCAGCATTAATCTGGAAAATATTCCACTTTGCTATTTTGTAGAATTAATTCTTGATTATTCATTGAATATCGTAGAGAATATTGAAAGCGTTACACTCTTTCATTATCAGATTATTGTTGCGGAGAATGTTAGAACAATTGATATTTATTTCTATACCTTTATTGTATATCTTAACTTGCGGGGCAAACTTGTTGCTCACCCTTGCTATAAATAAAACTTTTCAGCTAGGGACGAAGTTGCAGAAGGTGCTGCTAAGAAGAACAAGGAAAAAAGCATAGTTATAAATTAGTTATGATGAACAATATTATTATGTTGTATTGTATTGTAAATCCTTTTTGTATATCTAAATGGGTATTTCTGTAATGTTAAGTTTAGTGAACCTGAGACTTATGTATTAACAATATATGTTAATGACTTAAGTAATCCTATTTATATATGAATGGGTAGTTAATTGGTATTATATTATGGATCGTGAACACCAAACTCGGGGGTCAGGTAACCCGGATTTGGGGGTGTCACAGTTTTGTAATATGAATAGTTAGAATTAATTTTGAAGAATTGGAGATCAAGGAGCAAGGAGCGCTTGAAGACCTGTTTGTAATGGAGCCCGGGTTTAAATGTAATAGTTATGTTTAAATATTAATTCTTGCAACCGTAGGTTTGACCTTTTGGTTCACTTAGTGGCTTTGGTGAACCAAACTAGAATAAAGTTCATAATCAATCCGAGTAGAATATTATATTCTATATGTGCATGCATATATATATATATATATATATATATATATATATATATATATATATATATATATATATATATATATATATATATTATGCAAACATGCTTCGCATGTTAATTAATATGACGCGTATTTTATATATATATGTGCATGCGCGTTAAACAAGATGAGACAAATTAATAACAAATCTCTGAAATATTTTATATTAAGTTGTAACGTTCAAAGATATTTGGAATATCGAACGTCGCCTTTTAGCATGATAGAAATAATAGAGCATTGAATATTTAATATGAGTTTGTTGTGCACACACAAGGCAAGTATTAAATATTTAAGATGTTATTTTTATTACATATGATGTTTATAAGAAATTTAACATTACTGCTTTGTTGTGCACACACAAGGACTGTAGTTTTCTCTTCACTTATATGAAAATGATGGGTTTGACATAACTTAAATCATTTTAGTTCAGATGTGCACACACTTGACCATAATGATTTAAGAGGCAAAATACAACGAGTTGCATAGTTGATGTAATTGACAAGAGTTGTCTACCTATTTATTTATATATAGTTTGTTGTGCACACAAAAGGCTATATACATTTGAAATGAGATCCTTATTCTCACTAGCAAATCTTTAATTAGATTTTGCCGAACTATATAAGTGAGGATAATATAGTTTGAAAAAGTAGTGGGAGATACCAATTTAAAACAAGACCTAATTTATTTTGGTAATTAATAAAAGAATGTATGCTAAAATGTTGTTAATTACAAATTCATTTACAGAATTTTACAATGTCTAAATTACTATCACTACGAAGCATATTAGATGCTATTTAACCGGACCGTATTAAATAGATTGGTTAAGAAAATTGAGAAAAGTTCTCATGGCTAAAAGGTATCTTATGTCCTTAATATGCCTATCCCTGCAATGGTTGCAGACAATGCCTCTGAGGAAGAAATTGTTACGTTTAGAAAGTGGCAAGATGATGCACAGTTGGCTCAATGCATCATGCTCGCATCCATGAGTAACGAGCTTCAGCGTCAGCATGAAACTATGGATGCTCCTACTATACTCCTGCACGTCAAGTAGTTGATGGTGAAGAAAATAGGACTAATAGATATCAGATATCTAAGGAGCTCTTCCGATCTAGAATAACCGATGATACTACAGTACAGATAAAAGTCCTTAACATGATCAATTTGATTGAACAATTAGGATAACAGGTTTTGTCATGGATGGAGAGTTGAGTCAAGATTTGATCGTGTACTCACTTCCGGACTCCTTCTCACAATTGTTCTAAATTTTTCATATGAACAAGCTAGATATCAGCTTCGCTGATTTGCTTAACATGTTGAAAAATATTGAGAGTCACTTTCCAACCAAGAAAGACCAAGTCTTACTGGTAGGGGCCAAAGGATCTTCTAAAAAGAAGAACAATTCTAAGAAGGTAAATAGAAAAGGCATAAACAAAGGATAATAAGAACAAAACTGATACGGATAGCAAAGGAGTTTGCTTCCACTGCAATAAGCCTGGACACTGGAAAGAAATTGCGAGAAACATATTATAGAGGCTAACCAAAGAAGCTTAGTGAAGTTTCGGTTACAAATACAAATTTGTTCATGATTTAAAATAAATTTTTCTTTAAGTCAAGGTTCTACTTGGGTATTGGATATTGACTTTGGTTATCATAAATATAGATTTCTGAAGGGACCAAACAGAAGTAGAAAGCTAAACAAATATAAGTAATCTTATGTGTGGGAAATGAAGCAAAGGTTGCCACAGTAGCCATAGAAACTTATAGTTTAGCGATGCCTACGGGCAAATTTATTAAGTCAATAAGTTGTTATTGTATTCCAGTTCTTGTTAGAAATATTATTTCCATTTTATTGTTGGATAATAAAATTTTTGGTATTATAATTAAGAATAATTGTTGTTCCATTTATAATAATAATATTTTTATAGAACTGAAATATTACTTTATAGATTTTGTATACTTGACTTACGTGAAAATAATTTTGTAAATTGCACAAACTAGTATAAGAAAAAGGAGATGATCATTCAAAGAGTTGAATGCGTGTATTTACTGAAATACAAGTGTGAATTATTTGAAAGGTTCAAAGAATTCAGAAGTGAAACAAATTGGCAAAGTATTAAGATTCTTTGATTAGATCAAGGAATAAATACTTGTGCAATAAGTTTCTAGATCATCTCAAATGGTTTTCTCACAATGGATGCCTCCTGATATGTAATATTTGATTGATGTATCTGAAAGGAAAAATCGTACCTTGTTAGACATGGTACGGTCCATAATAATTTTATAGACATTCCAGTATCCCTCTGGGGTCATGTCCAAGAAATGGCTGCATATCTACGAAAATGTAACCTCAAAATTTGGCCATAACACTCCATAAAAGTTATGGACAACAAGGATTCCTAATCTTAAGTATGTTAAGATAAGGGTTGTCTAACTTATGTGAAAAAGTTTCAAAAGGATAAGCTTGGGACAAAATTTGACAAGTACAGATTTGTGGGACATCCTAAAGTAAGTTTAGGGTATATGTTCTGTAATCCTACTTAGCAAAAGGTGTTTATTGCGAAACACACTGCCTTCTAAGATAAAGGTGTTTATCATTGAAGGGGATAGTGGAAGGATAATAGAATCTTGAAGAGTTCAAGAACCACAAAACACTATAAGTCAAATAAGAGGAACTTGTAGATAGACTTATTGTACCGCAACTGAATAGTAAATCTGGAATAGTACCGAAGATACCTAGGAGGTATGGATTCATCATAGATGATGATGATGAGGTACACATCATATAAGATGATGATCCAGTTGCATACGATGAGGTAAGAGTTTTAAACACTCAGAGAAATGGATTGAAGCAAGCTTCTCAAATATGGAACATTCGTTTTGATGAGACAATCAAAAGAGTTTGATTTTATCAAAAACAAGAATGAACCTAGTGTGTACAAAAGAAAGTGGGAGCGTCATAACATTCCTAGTATTATATATTAATATACTACGGATAAGGAATAACATACCAATGCTACAATCAGTAAAGATAAAGTTGTATAAATATTCCTCCATGAATGATTTAAGAAGAGTATCTTAATTGGGGATACAAATCAATATAGATAGATTTAAAAGGATGCCCTGCTTAACCCAAGGAACGTATATTCATTTGATGCTAAAGTTGTTTAGCATGATAAACTCCAAGAGATGTGTCATGTTGATGAGCATGTGATCATATTCATGGTAAGTCTGAACTAAAACTAGAGGGCTTAACAGACTCGAGTTTTTTCAAATAGACCAAGACAACATAAAATCCACTTTAAGGTAAAACGTTACCTTGAACAGTGGTGCAGTGAATTGAAAAGGTTTCAAACAGCAAGGTGTTGCTGGTTTAGTGATAAAGACAAAGTATATAGCTATAAATGAAGCTACAAGTTGATTATTTGGATAAAAAGTTCATTATAGAACTAGGAATAGTTCCTAAGTCTCATCTTGGATCTAAACATGTGTTGTGGCACTTTTATTTGATTATAGGAATCATTGAAAGATGGTAAATCACTATAAAGATAGTGCACTCTCAAGAACAACATTACATATCCATTAACTAAAGCTTATCCAACAGCAGGATAATCGTCACTTAGAGAAGAAGGGTATGAGTTACCATGGCGATTGGCTTTAGTGCAAGTGGGAGACTGAAAGTAATATGCATACAAGCCAATAATGTTTGATGATAAAGCATATACTTTGTAACAATCTTATTCATTTATTAATAAAAAGTATTAATTTATTAAAGGCTTTTAATTATCTACATGTTGTTCTTTTATAATATGTGATAAATCCATAGTTTTAAGCAATGCTTTTAGAATAATGATGATGATCATTCTAATGAGATTTAAATTCTTAGAAAGCTTAAAACTAAAATAGTTCCCAATCGTTGGATTACTAAATTAGGGATTCATGAATCCGGATAGATTGGTACATACGTTGCTTGCTCATTGGATGAGGATGATTGATCTCATGATCATTTGTGTGGAGACACTAAAGCAAGTATGTAGGTGCTTATTAGAGAATAAGTTTACTGAACGTGGCTCGCAAATGAATACCTAATGGAGTTTTACTTGTCTGTCAATAGGAATTCCTGTAGTGATAGTAGTACAAGTGATCCTTGGACTTGAGATCATCATAGTATCTTATGTATGATGAGTTATACTTTGACTTATTCCTTAAGACCCTTAAGGTATATCAAAGGGTATGCTTGGGTATAATAAGTTGTACATGGAGATAATGTGTGATCAATAAAGAATCTACCACTTCTAGTAAAAGAAGAGAAATATCCTATGCGATTCGATAAATAACAACCTAGTAGTCCTTGGCCAAGGCAGAATAAAATTAGAAAGGAGTTTCTAATTTGCATTATTTGGAGTTGTGCATTTAAGAGTCGAAAAACATATAATTAAATAAAATAAGACTTGACAGTAATTTCATGTCTTATATTTAATTGGGACATTGTATGGTGGAATGATTGAATTGTACGGTAACTATTTACTCAAAGGTTCTTTTATGATTAATGTTGAAATCTATATTATCTGAAAGTCGTTAATCGCTAGGGAGACTTATCCCTATTGTAGAATAAATATTATTTATTTAAATAAATTAATAATTTAATTTATTTATTTAAATAAGATTAGAATTGTTCTAATTGATTTATTCACAATCGGTTTAATATAGAGAACCTAAAGGGTCACACCATAAAAGGAAGAATAATTATTTAAAAAGTTAATGGCATGATCGTAATAATAAGTTAAGTATATTTAATTTAATCTATGGTGATAGAATAAATTAAATAGCTTAATATTTATTATTTAATATTTTAGAAATATTAAATATAAATTAATAAGAGGAGTCTTATTATTATTATTATTACTATTATTATTATTTAATTCCGGAAGGAGTTTGGGAATTAATTAATAAAAATACTCTCATATATCCTAATAAGATTATGAGGCTAATTAATTAAAATAGTTTAATTAATTATTCCTAATAAGATTGGGAGCCTAATTAATTAAAAGATTTAATTAATTAAAATAAAACCCAATTCCTTAATTGTTAAGGAGGGTTGCCCACATCTATAAATAAGAGTAGTCTTATTATGGGTGAGGGTTGTTGTTGACTTTTTGACAACAGACATAATTCCAATTGTTGGAGAGTACGCTCCTTTTCTATGAGAGATAGAAAAATTAGGGTTTTGCCAAACACCCATCTTCTTGAATCTTTATTCTTTCTTGGCGGATCACCTCTAGAGGCCAAACACTTGGGTGGCTAACGTTGATCAAAGGAAGGAACCCAACCCGGTAGATTCAAGTTGAACACGAAAAAAATTTGGAGGTAAATTTGTACATAAGGAAGCTCGGATCTTCGAGGGTATGATTCTCGTCCTTTATTTTTCGTTTAATTAATAATTGTGCATAAAGGATGATCCGGGTATATGGTTTGTAAAATTTTTAAACTCTGATTTTTACACATTTATGCTTACTTTGTGCAATTTGTTTGCGTTCATGAATATTACAAACCTAACAATCGGCTGTCAACAGCTCCAACTGTAAGTAACAATGGGTGAAACCCTCCACTATATGAACCTCTGACAAAATGGAGTGATGCCATCGTCGTCCTCGTGGATAGGTGTCTAAACCTAGCACGCTCACAGGACGCAAACATGGAAGCCTCTTATAGGCCCAAAACTACCAACACAAAAGCAAAACACCTGCTGTCAGTGAACACTCTTAACCTGTATATGGGAAATCAAAAGAGAAATACTCACCAGCAGAAACGGGTAAAATCCTAGCCAAGCCTCGGTCAAGCCCTGCGAACGCATGCGCATTCCCTTGAGGAAGTAGGCAAAGGTGTAGGAACCCCAATCATGCTCTCCGATACGGTCCACCTCCCACGTGGCACTGATCAAAGCGAATGACACCGTAGAAAAGTTATGTGCTATGAAACAACCCCTGATGATAACCAGGAATAATCGCCGAAGAATGCAATGCCTGACTCCCACATTAGCGGGCATGGGCTTACTCAACAGCCCACTCATAGCATCTATGCTCAAAGGACCCGTACGGACGGTCCTACCCTTGAGTGCTTCAGCCGGAAGTCCCAACAAGGATCTGACGGCAATCGGGGTAATATCTGTCGTACATGGTACTGGCGCCCCTCCAAACTCCATACCGGTGATAAATTGCCAATCCATCGGCGTCATCATCATCTCACAATCCAACAAATGGAGAGACTGAGTTTGGTGAAGAGAGCGCTCAGACAATGCCCTGAGGTAACCCTAGGGACAACGGCATGGAAGAATGGAAAAGAACGCCCCAAAGCCCCAATCATGCACTATACTACGGTGATCTGGATGTAGAGCCTGATACAGGGAGTGTATACTGAACCAGTTCCCTTGAGGCTGTGTAAAGCCGGGAACCTACATCACATGCAAATCAATGTCAAAATCCTTGCTCCTCCTCAATAGGAAAAAGGAAGATCAAATCCAGTCGTTACCTCATTTGCATGCAAGTAAACTGAATCACCTAGAAGATTTGGGATAGCCACCTAAATGCCTGGGAAATCCCTACGGGGAATATGAGCAGTAGGAGCTGGAGCCGCTACAGGTATATCCTCCTTCTCATCCTCGACATCCGGTACATCGACCAGGATAGGACGAATCACCGCCTCTGCCAGACAACGAGGCTGTCTAACTGAACGGGGTTAAGGCACTTCAGAAGCCCTCCTCCGCACACCTAAAATGGTCCTGTGAGAACTGCTCGGCTGATCCGGATCCATAATATCTGGACACAAGTCTCCAAATCACCTCAAAAAGGGTGTGGTATTTTCTAAACCTGGAGCTTTTCAAAATGCATTTAATGACCATATACATGCATGCATTATTTTAACATATGCCTACAGTAGAGTTAAAAATGCATGACTACCCAATGCCTATATTTTGAATTTTTTTTGCTATAGTTTCCTCTATAAATAGGACTATCCACATGCACATAGGCATGACTAGGTGGCCATTCAGTAACACACCTGCCCACAGTCATATACATACTATTTGCATTAAAAAGTCAAAGTCATCAATCCATAAGGGTAGCCTAATTACCAAAATTACTTTTCTTTATTACCTTTGCTCATTTGTCCTCAAATAAGATAAGAAATACCAGAAAAAAGGTGCCAATTTGACTGTTTCAAAAGTTAAATTTTTTCACATCATTATATTCAGCATGGTTTAATACTAACATTTACTATGTTGAATATTTTTTATCAAGACATATGAGCATGCATATTCACTACTATGTGTTTAAACGCATTTCATATAAAAAGTCATTTTTCAACGCATAAAAACTGGAAAAAAGGACATGCATGCGTTACCAGGACAGTGTAGAACACTTGTACAGTGATAGAATTTGCAGAAAGACGCCCGAACTCAGCAGATCTGAAGAAGAGCTCTTAGATTTCCTTCGCGGCGCAAGTTGAAAATAAATTGTGAAAATAACCAACCTATTTAAGGACATCCACGGCTAGCCGCAGGTCCACCTGCGACTGTAGCAGGTGTAACTGTGGCTCCCCTAGGTGGGGTCCACCCCTCTGGCTTAGTCTAGTTTGAGTTGCAAAGGAGTTCTCACAAATTGAAAAGGCCAAATTAGGGATAAAAACGCTACGTGATTGAGTAAAATAGCTTGAAATCCTGGTTTTCCTGGGCCCGACTGTGGCTTTCATATCATTCATTGGTATTCACCCAAACACATGGTATACTATACCGATGATCTCAGTAGTTGCAGATCACATTCAAAAATATCGCACAAAGGTCCAATGCCGTTAGTTTGGGGTCGTCATTCTCAAGTACAGATCCCCCGGCGGGGGTATCATGCGTTGTCATCTGTTGAACTTTAGATCCCCGATGGGAGTATCACGCATTTGCATCCATTGATGCATATGTCAATGAAGGTCAAGTAACCTTGACATCACTTTAGCCGTTGATAAGTAAATCCAACGAAGCTTCGGAAGCCATCCGATGATTTCAGCCGTTGATGCACACGTCAGAGAAGATCAAGCAGATCCACGGCGGGGGTATCACGCCTTTGCATCCATTGATGCATAATCCCCGGCGGGGGTATCACGTAACTTCATCTACCAAAGTACCATTCCCTAGCGGAGGTATCACGCATTTGCATCCGTTGATGCACATGTCGACGAAGGTCAAGTAACCTTGACATCACTTCAGCCGTTCGCAAGTAAATCCAACAAAGCGTCGGAAGCCATCCGATGATTTCAGCTGTTGATGCACACATCACCGAAGATCAAGCAGATCCCTGGCGGGGGTATCACGTATTTGCATCCGTTGATGCACAATCCCCGGAGGGGGCATCACACATTCTTAAGTTCACATTCCCCAGCGGGGGTATCACGCATTTCCATCCGTTGATGCACATGTCAATGAAGGTCAAGCAACCTTGACATCACTTCAGCCATTGACAAGTAAATCCATTGAAGCATCGGAAGCCATCAAATGATTTCATCCGTTGATGCACACGTCAACAAAGGTCAATCGGCCTTAACATTTTCCCAGCAGGGATTTCATCCGTTGATAAACATTTCAGTGAGGGTTAGGCAATCCTGACAACATAGACTGCTGGCTGTAACTCCAACAAAGCATCCTTATCAGGGACGACCGATGATGGAATATGTTATACACATCTTCACCAGACAGAACGCATCCCCACAGAATCTCTTGTACATGAGAGATACATCTTCAGTGTAGGTCTATACCAAGGATTAAGGGCTTTGGTGACAATCCCAACCTCAACATCCTGGAAGTTCGTGGTACCTTTGGATCATACGTCTAAATAGTTTACCAGGGTGGTCATGAATAACCTTGATCCCGGTAGAAGTCAAGGGGAGCCGGCAATCATCCCACCATGTTGGAGAATAATCCAATAAACCACATACATTTCCATCATGCTGTTGTACATTGCATCATGTTTATCTTATCACATTTCAAGTGTCTAGTATTCTTTATCCTATCCATGCCATTGCATTGCATGAATATGATAAAGAGGGACATCTGTAGACACTTAAAATTTTCTGCATACTTGTTACTAACATTATAGGAGGGCAGAATCATCTTTTAGAGATAACCTTGGAAGACATCTCAGTTCAATCCCAGAGACAACCCTGGGATATTCAGTATTACCATCTCGGAGATAACCTAGAGATATCCAGCTCAATCCCGAAAATACCACCGGAAGTTTAAACCTCCACCCCGAAAATAACATCGTAAGTTTCAGTTTCAACCTCGAAGACAACCCCGAGGCATGCCGTTGCAGTTCCGGAGATAACCCCAGAAATGCTTGTTTCAAATCCATGTAATCAACTTCAACACTCGGCAATGGCCCCGAGGCACTCATCTCCCAAGTCCGGAGATAACCCCAGGAAGTCAGGCACATCTCAAAAATAACACTGAGGACGGTGAATACCTGCAGCAGTCCAATCTCAGAGATAACCCTGAGCAACGACCACTAAAATAGATCAAGCCGAAGATAACCCCGGTGAGGGGCAGGACCGTTATTTTTCCATCCCAATCCCACTTTGCGCCATCTCAACACGCATACATACATACACAGCAATGTCCTACAAGAACCAAAGAGCGCCAATCCCGAGTGACTACTGCACAAGACAACACACCGGATAGAATTTGAAGCTTAAAAGCCAAGGGCATGGTCCCATCTTCCTGACTTCGTACAACCTCTAATTCCATGTCATTGTGTAGCTCTCGACAATAGCATGCTGAAAAAGGTGTTATACACCTCGAGCAGATGTCCAAATTGAAGTTCTAAAAGTTCAAAAAGACATTACGTTGTACGCGTGCACGTACTTCAAGACGGTGGGACCCGTAGAACCAGGGGCACCCCGGGCAGCTGTAGGTACATCTGCGGCTGCCCCAGGTACACCTACGGCTCCCTCCTCTATAAATAGAGGGCTTGGGGCAGCCATTTTGCATAGAGAAAAGGCGAGGAAACCCTGTCCAATTTACTCTATACACACTATAAACTGAGTGCTTTCTCATTTTAAACACTTGTGAGCTCATATATTGCTATATTTTTATCGACGTGAGCCGAGTGTTCATCCCTTTAAAGTTATTGAAGTCTTCTTTGACAGTCCACTGTAAGCCTTCGTACACATTTTAAAGCCTTTCCCCACTATTGTGCAAACACAGTTCTTCACGTTGAGAGTCGTGTAGCGTGTGCATGCCCGAACTTCGGTCCGTGACTTTTATTTCTTTTGTATATATATATATATATATATATATATATATATATATATATATATATATATATATATATATATATAAAAGCAGTAAACATTCTAGATGTAAAATCCAAGCTCATCGAATAGAGTTTGACAATAGTTGTAAAATCCAAGCTCATCAAATAGAGTTCGACAATAGTTTACTTTATATATATATATATATATATATATATATATATTTACATTTCAGTCTGGCATGGAGTTTACTTCGTGGCCTTTTACTGCTTTATTTACATTTTGTCCCGCCTGGAGTTTATTTCAAGGCGGTTGATCGTTTTATTGCTTTAGTTATATTTTCCAATACCCCATGGAGGTGCTTTGTGGTGGTTGATTGGTTTTTACTGCTTTATTTATATTTCTGATCCCCCATGGAGGTGCTTCGTGGTGGTTGATCAAGTCTGTATATATATATATATATATATATATATATATATATATATATATATATATATTTACAGCTTATATATATAAAACTGCTTACTGCTTTCATATAAATTGCAGCATCATGTGAGCCCAAGAATCGTGTGATCAAAGATTCAGTCTACTGAATCTAGATTCAGTTCCCGTGATGGACATTTTCAGTTGTAAAAAGCTTGTAAATTATGCATAGTGTTCGAATTTCCTTAGATGGCTCTCATGCCCACAAGGAGTTTGGCACTACTTTGTACATTATTTTCTCGAAGATGCTTCACATCTCAAAAATAAATGCAATCAAGCCGAACACATAATAAAATGGAAGTATCAAAGGCCTCAATTACTATTGAGCACAAGGGTTTGAAAAATCTCTTTTTGTAAAACATCACTGTTATATCTTGTTTAAAAATGAATTTTTATAAATTCAAACCCTTTGCATATAGGTGCAAACGAGGCATAGCACTACTTCCAAATGACTGCACATTGATCCACACACACACAAACATTCATATAACAGTTTCTTGAGAAGTGGCGATCACCGTGGCAACACGGATGTCGAGGGGGGGGTGCCTAACACCTTCCCTCCGCATAAGCAAGTCCCTGGACCCTAATGAATCTCGGTTTCATAGACCCGTTAAGCAGTGTCATATCACTGGGTCAATGTGCAAACCTTTTCTAAGTTGTGTTGGTACAACCATTTAAAAAACCAACTGGTGACTCTTACAATCCAATCATCGACATATAAATGTCGGACCTTTTCACAACTTGTTTTTTCAAACAAATCTCACCTAACATGAGAACACCAAAGAATAAGAACAGAAAAGGGACAAATAAAATCCCGATGTCAACAACGATGACTGCCTTCTCCAGAACCGCTGTGAAGGTATTTAGTTGGAACATTGAAACCTTCCTATACAACCATGGCTTCAATTCCTATTCAAACTTTCTCGCCTTCCTTTCATATGTATTTAATTGATATTTTGAAAACCTTGCCAACTCATTGAACTTAGAGGCATACTCTGGCACCCACATGGTACCTTGTTTCAGTTCTAGAAATTGGACCTCCATCTGATTCCACGAGCTCGTCGGGAAATACATCTCGAAAAACACTTCCTTAAATCTATCCCACGTAATTATTCCATGTCCCCCTCGAACCTTATTTTCCTACCACCAGTAGCTGGCTTTCGACTTCAGCATGAACGCTGCGAAGACAGTTTTTTGGTCATCGTTGACTCTTGAAACATCAAAAACCTTATCTATTTCCATAATCCAGGTATGGGCCTCGACCGAATTTATAAATCCTTTCAACTCTGGCTGTCCCACAACTTTAAAATTCTTGAATGAAGTAGCTTGAGCTTGCGGATGATTCGCAATTACTCCCGTTAATAAGGTTACCAGTTGTTGAACTAGGTTAGCATTGGCCTCATTGTTGTTATTCGTAGACCCCTCTTGAGCTTGCTGACGTGTTTGGCGACTTCGTGGCTGCATCTTTCTATTTAAGATATACATTTATTAGATTCTTACTCAATTTCTTAAGTATTCAATACTTATCTTAAATATTTTAAGACTAACACTTAACACATAACATCTTGAATAAACAGTAATATTTTATTAATTCATGATTTTAAACATAGAAAAGATAGCATATGCTATTAACATCAGCTGAAGAAAACTTCAAGACTACATCATCATATCCCATTATTCATATAAACACTTGGGATTTATATCACATTTATTGCATATTTATTCACATACTATTTATTCTTCCTATCAAGACGTCACACCACCTTTCTGCGCTCCTCTTCCATGATACAGAACATCGTCCTATGATCTAACATGTACCACGATAACTCTTTAAACTGAATCACATAGTAGATAACTCGGTCCTGGGCTCTATCTATCGCAGTATGAAAAACATAGACCATCTCATCCATCCTGGCCTTCTTTGCTTAAACCTCTTCTACAGCTACATCTACACGCTGAGAAGCCTTCTAATAAGAATCTTGTGATAACCCGGAATTTCGAATAATTCAAATTTTTACGAATAAATTTTTTTTATTTAATATTGATATTGACTATCAATATTATGTTGAGTATCTGTGATACGACTCTAAGAGAAGTGGTCAATTTGTGTATTGACTAAGAAATAAGAGTAGAGTTGTGCTTAATAGAGAATAGAAACTTTAACCCTAATTACGAATATGGATTCGGTAGAAGATACAATTATAATAATTATATTGATGAATATATGAGTATTTATAACTTATAAAGTCAATTAGGGCTATTAAGTTAATACACTAGAGGGATATGTTATGACATAAGTGAATTATGTACGTGATTGAAGAAATATGTATTATGAATGTGTATACATTTTTTGGTAAAGAGAATTAAGATTAAAGTTATGGAACCTAATTCGTATATTAGGTATGATAATTAATAACCTAATGGGTTATAATATAAGAGAATGGTGGTATATAAAAAAAATTAAAAGGTATAAACTATGTTGAATTGCAAGCCCAAAGAATTAGAATTTCTGGCCTAAATAATTAATTGATTGGCCCAACTCTTAGCCCAATTGGGAGGGGACCTTTTGGGCCATTAAGTAAGCTAAATGCCGAAATTTATATAGAGGAGAGAAAAAGGGAGGCATGTAATCATTACATTGCTTCAGTAGGTGAACTAACTTGCTAGGTGTCAAGCCTTGGTCTCATTCTTATCTTTTTCATCAAACCCACAAGTTAAACCAAGAGTGCAAGCAAGCTTATAATGATAAGAAGAGAGAGAAAGAGTGAGACATTGGATGATGATTATAGATACACTAAATATATCTATACAAAAATTACTAACATCAAATTTCCTTTCTCTTACATCTTTTTATATCATTTCATGTTCTTAAGTTATCAAAGCAAGACCATGAGAGAGAATAGAGGGGGACGGACAAGAGGGTTAAGAGAGTGAGTGATTTTTCTCAAAGTTCATAGTTATCTACTCTACGATTAGGAAGAAGAAGAGAAAGAATCAAGAGAAGGTATAAGAAATCACTACTTTTATAGTTTAATTTCTCTTTGTGATGATTTGAGTTTTAATTTTTGTAAAACTATGATCTTGATGCTTAAAACCTTAGATCTTGGTGTTTAAAAGTGTTTTATGTTTAGATCCAACTCTTTTATGGATCAAAAGTTGGAACTAAACTAAGAAATATGAGTTAGGTTTTTCAAAAGATTGAAAATAAAATTTTTCTTAGCTTTTGTTGTGTTTGATCTTGTGTTTGTTGACTAATTGGTGAATTAGATAATGGATCATATTAGATCCATGAGTATATGAGTTATTTTGAGTTAATATGATGAGTTATGTTGGTTTTATGGGAGATCATGAAAGTTTTCATACAAAACATAAAGAGTTGAAAAATAGATTTTTGAGAAAACAAAGTATGATATTGAAATGATCATATCTCTCATTCTACCTTGAATTTTTGAGTGTGGTAAAGTCGTGGAATCACTGGAAAATGTTTTGTAGATTTTCAAGTGGACTGGTTTTAGCAAAGGAGTCAAAAACAGAAAAATGACAAAAGTAAACTGTCCAAAATTTTGTAAGTGTTGTTTCGGCCACTTAATTTGTGAGAAAAATTCTGACCTTTTGGGACATGAAATTTTATGCTATTAACTAGCTCCTGTCCAAAAATGAGCTTATTCCGACTTATAATGAGCAAGTTATGATTATTTCAATATTTGGGTTTTTCCGGCAAAGAATGCTATAACCAGAGTTCTTTAACTCCGATGACCATGAAATTTAAACTGGAAGCTCACGTTAACATGTGTAAGATCCCGCCAAGAGTTGGGAATTTCTAGAGTTAAACGTGAGGTAGCTAATTTATTAAGGAATTAACTAAAAATTAATTTTTGAAAAATACTTAAGGGAGTTAAAAAATTTCAGAAAAATACTTTTTGTGTATAGAATACATGTGTATATAATTGGCCAAAAGATTGAAAAATAATAAGGTGATTTCATATTTTCATGAATGGTGTATTTCAGCTTCCTGAAATGAACATTTCAGGTTACTGAAATAAGAAACCGAAATGTTAGAAGAGATGTCAGTTTTGTTTTAACTTACTGAAATAGAAACTGAAATGATATATTAAGTCATCTAAAGTCATAAATAGTTTAGCAAGTTATATTAAGAACTTATGAATGATATATGATTTATCTAAAATAATATTGGAGCTTTGAGACAGAGTTTAATTGACAATATAAGTGTTAATTGTCGGATAGGGGTGACCAAGACATCGAAATGAGACCGAAGTCCAACCATACCGAACTAGTTAGACTTGATGAGTGTTTATATAGGTTATAAATACTGATGTGACTATGTGGTAATGTGCCTAAGTGAAATATTGACTGTACATTACAGTGATACGTGTTATAATTTATTGTGCTAATTGTGAGACCGATATTGTGATTATAGGTCTTGTGAACGCAGATAAGTATATTATGTAGCAGTAATCAACGGAGAAGGCAAGTTTATTTAACTCAACCTTGAGTTAATACTTTTTAAATATTATGGTGGTTAATTATTGTTGATTAGACCACGTCTGAGAATTGTTGTTGAACATACGCAGTTAGTGCATATTTATTAATTCAAATTGAATTAGTGATTCTGAGAATATACTTGGAGAATAACTGTTGTTGGATACTTACATCCATAGAAGCTATTATTGATAGTATAGATAATTCCTGTCTATTATCAAATTATGTTGAGATATATCTTAGCTAATTATTCTGGCTTGACAAATATTTGTTAGAACTTGATAGGTTCGAGAAGAGAAGAGAAGAGAATTCAATTATTATTGATGAATCGATGCCAATTGTTTCGGCTAGATCAAAAATGAAAACTTGATAGGTTTGAGAAGAGAAGAGAAGAGAAGTGGTTAGATATTGAAATCATTGTATTTCGTTGTTAAATCAAATTATGATTCAAAGACTGAGAAGAACAACCTTTTATATAAAGGGAACATATTTGGTCGTATATTCGGCCTTTGCGTGCGTTAGAGTATTATGCATAATATAGGGTATAATGAAGCTGATCACTTTATATACTTGCAGAGGGGTATAATTTAATCTTTATGGTTATCTGATACAGCTTGGTATATCAAAGTAAATCTTTGATAGCTACTCGAGAAGAGAAGTTCTAGATCCTTTGTAATCACTTAACATAAACTTTGGAAAATATTTCCATCTTGTTATTTGGGTATATCAGAGTAAATCTTTGATAGTTACTTGAGAAGAGAATTTCAAGATCTTGTGACATCATTTATCATAAACTCTGGAGACTATTTCTAAATTGTTATTCTATAGAATATCGTAGAAACTTTGAAAGAATTGTATCCTTTCGTTAATGTGTTGCTTAGATTGCGAGAAGATTGGCTAGAGAAGAATGAATTGTTAAGCTATTTCAAAGTTCTCCGAACTTTGGAGTTATTCTATCGAATTAGATAGTTTGTTGTTCTGATTCTTATACATTCATTGTATATCTTAACTTGCAGGGCAAATTTGTTGCTCACCCTTGCTAAATAAAGCATTTCAACTAGGGATGAAGTGGCTGGAGGTGCTGTGAAGAACAAAGGCAAAGGTGGTATGCTGTAATAGCTATGGTTAACATTATTATTATGTTGTATTTGTAAACCCTTTTTGTATATATGAAGGGTATGTTTGTAATATAAAGGTTAGATAACCTGGGACGAATGTATTAACTATATCGGTTAATGTAGTGTATATTTCTATTCATAATTAGATGGGTAGTTAGATGTTATTTATATTGTGGATCGTGAGCACCAAGCTCGGGAGTCAGATAACCCGAATTTGGGGGCGTCACAGGTTGGTATCAAAGCTGTAGGTTATAGTCCTTAAGTGGGGTGGGGAAAACCCTAGGATTATAACCATAAGTGAGATAGAGAAAACTCATTTAGAGTTCTAAGTGAGGGATTACCGAAGTGCATCAATAGAAAGATGTGTGGACACATCGTGTGTACTAAGTTTGTACTAATGAAGTACTAATCAAGTTGTTTAAACTGGCTGTAGGATGTCAGGAGAAGATGAAATAAGTACAGAAGTGCTAGCGGCTGTTGCACAAGTGCCAGTAGCCAGGTGCCAGCGCAAAGCGAGTCAGTTGACGAAGTGGGAAAGGATGAACCCATGGTGAATCTGGGGAGTGATCATGATGATTATCCCAAAATGTATATGAGTGGTGATGAGGAGGTAGAGTCTAAAGAAGCTAAGGTGAAGAAAAAGAATAAGACCAAAGTTGGAGAATAAGATCAAGTATCTGCAGAAGTATAAGAACTCCGGAGTAAAGTGTTTCTCTTAGAGGAGCTATGGAAGACAGAAAGGGCGTTACGCGAGATGACTGAAGAACGGAACGAGCTGAAGGCGCAGGTGGAAAGGATGAAGACTGAAGTGGTGGATCGTCTGAAGGAACAATCAAGCAGAAGGGCAAGAATAAGAGAAAGAAGGACAACGACAGTGATAATTCTAAAAATTCAAACCCGAAGAAGAAGCAAGTTTGTAGCAAGTGTAGAATCGTGGGAGAATGCATAATGTGTAAGAACGTGTGCTTCAATTTTAAGCAAGAAGGACATATTTCTTTACATTGTCCTAAGTCGAATATGAGGAAGTGTTTTTCATGTGGGAGAACGGGTCACGGATTCAACAAGTGTCCCAGCAAAAAGAAGACTGGTGAAGGGAGTGGACAGTAGATAGCTTAAGTATAAGCATTAATATCTTTTGATAATAAGAAGTGATATTAACAGTTGTAATATCGAGAACGATGTGTGAACATATGTAAATATATATGTTTGTATGAATGAAATCTTTATTTTCTATATGAATATAAGATTAAGATTAATTTGTGAGTTCTTAAAACTTATACTTATGGTAAGTTCATAACTCATAATTATAAGAAATGTTTCTAAACCCCTCAGCGAATAGACGCCAAAGGTCTGACTAGGATAAGTTCATACACTTATATAATTATGGCAAGTTCCTGAACTCATAAGTGTGGTAAGTTTGATGAACTGGGAATAGCTATGTGTGAATGGAGAATTATAACTTTCTGTGTAAAGTTGGAGAATTGCAACTTTTTGTGTAAAGTTGTGTGGGTTAACCCTAAAATTTATTTAAAAAGGGATAGTAATATGTGTTAAGTACTAAATGTACTATGTGTTATTTGAATAAATATGTGATTATATGAGAAATAGGTGTTGAATTCTTATTGTGTTAAGAATTTGTGCTGAGAAAGAGAATTAATGTAATATTTTTATTTAAATCAGACCGTGCCGCCTAGACGACAAAATCAAAATCAAAGAGAAGAGCAATCAGTGAATAATGAAGGAGGTCAAGTGGACCCGATGCAGAATTTTGTGGACATGCTAGCCCAAGCTATGGGAAATAGAGCTCATGCAGAAAGAGCGAGAGCGAGAAATCAGCCAGCCGATAGATTAGCTAACTTTAAAGATTTTAAAGTGGTAGGACCGCCAGAATTTAAGGGAACCACAGATCCCATTGAAGCCCAAACCTGGGTGAAGGAGATGGAGAAAGCATTCATTATTGCAAGAGTAGCGGAAGAGCAAAAGATAGCTTTTGCTACATATCTGATGAAGGGAGAAGCCAATTACTGGTGGGAGACTAATCAGGCGAGAGCTGGTACAGCTGTAGTGACTTGGACAAGATTCAAGGAGTTGTTCTTTGAGAACTACTTTTCATCGAGTATGCAAGCTCGGATGGAGGTCAAGTTTTTAGAGCTGAAGCAGGAGAGTATGTCGGTGTCTGAATATGCTGCTAAATTCAATGAGTTAGCGAGATTTGCACCTCATCAGGTGGATACAGAGCTACAGAAGGCGAGAAGGTTTGAGAATGGATTGAATCCTGGTATATACAACAAAATAGCTGTATTGAAAATTAATACGTTCGCGACTTTATTGGAGAAAGAGATAATTGCTGAAGGGGGAAGCGAAGCTGCATCCCGATATAGTCAGGAGAAGAAAAAGAAGACAAATGAAGGTGGTAGTAGTGCTAGTAGTAATCCAAGCAAGAGAAAGTGGAGCGAGAATACCCAGTCGAGTAACAAGAAAAAAGGGAATAAGAAAGGAGGGGAGCCATATGCTACCTATGGAAAGAATCATTCAGGAGTATGTCTGAAGAAGAAGGGAGTCTGCTATAGCTGTGGTCAAGAGGGACACAATTGTCCCAGTCCGAAGAAGATATAAGGTTGTTATGCCTGGGGATCTACCGATCATCTAGTTCGAAATTGTCCAAAGAGGAATGTGGAGAAGGATAGTGTCAATAAGGGACCCAAAAGCGGAACCTTACTGATTCGAGGACCTACACAGCCAGGAAGACCAACGGCCCGTGCATTTAACATGATGGTGCAAGATGCAGTGGCTGCCTAGGAGGTGACGACGGGTAATGATTTCATTTAGATATTAAATTACGCAAGTAATATTAGATAGATATATTTTGTGAATTGTTGTCTTTTATAGATCCAAATCACAGGTTAGACTATGAGACACAAATTAATATTGTATAGATAAGAATGAATTGATGATACAACTTTAAAAGATTGTAGAGAATAAGAAAGCGGTGATTCCGAGGACAGAATCCTTATAAGGAGGGGAGAATGTGATAACCCGGAATTTTGAATAATTCAAATTTTTACGAATAATTTTTTTTATTTAATATTGATATTGCCTATCAATATTGTGTTGAGTATCTATGATACGAGTCTAAGAGAAGTGGTCAATTTATGTATTGACTGAGAAATAAGAGTAGAGTTGTGCTTAATAGAGAATAGAAACTTTAACCCTAGTTACGAATAGGGATTCGATAGAAGATACAATCATAATAATTGTATTGATGAATATGTGAGTGTTTATAACTTATAAAGTCAATTAGGGCTACTAAGTTAATACACTAGAGGCATATGTTATGACATATGTGAATTATGTACGTGATTGAATAAATATGTATTATGAATGTGTATACATTTTTTGGTAAAGAGAATTAAGATTAAAGTTATTGAACCTAATTCATATATTAGGTATGATAATTAATAACCTAATGGGTTATAATATAAGAGAATGGTGGTATATAAAAAAATTAAAAAGTATAAACTATGTTGAATTGCAAGCCCAAAGAATTAGAATTTCTAGCCTAAATAATTAATTGATTGGCCCAACTCTTAGCCCAATTGGGAGGGGACCTTTTGGACCATTAAGTAAACTAAATGGAGCTTAAAAGATAATAAAAAGGGGCCCAAGAAGGCCATCATGGCCGAAATTTACATAAAGGAGAAAAAGGGGGAGGCATGTAATCATTACATTGCTTTAGTAGGTGAACTAACTTGCTAGGTGTTAAGCCTTGGTCTCATTCTTATCTTTTTCAACAAACCCACATGTTAAACCAAGAGTGCAAGAAAGCCTGTAATGATAAGGAGAGAGAGGAAGAGTGAGACATTGGATGATAATTATAGATACACTAAATATATCTATACAAAAATTACTAACATCAAATTTCCTTTCTCTTACATCTTTTTATCTCATTTCACGTTCTTAAGTTATCAAAGCAAGACCATGAGAGAGAATAGAGGGAGGCGGACAAGAGGGTTAGGAGAATGAGTGATTTTTCTCAAAGTTCATAGTTATATACTTTAAGATTAGGAAGAAGAAGAGAAAGAATCAAGAGAAGGTATAAGAAATCCCTACTTTTATAGTTTAATTTCTCTTTGTGATGATTTGAGTTTTGATTTTTGTAAAACTATGATCTTGAGGCTTAAAACCTTAGATCTTGGTGTTTAAAAGAGTTTTATGTTTAGATCCAGCTCTTTTATGGATCAAAAGTTGTATCTAAACTAAGAAATATGAGTTAGGTTTTTCAAAAGATTGAAAATAAAATTTTTCTTAGCTTTTGTTGTGTTTGATCTTGTGTTTTTGACTAATTGGTGAATTAGATAATGGATCATATTAGATCCATGAGTATATGAGTTATTTTGAGTTAATATGATGAGTTATGTTGGTTTTATGGGAGATCATGAAAGTTTTCATACAAAACATAAAGAGTTGAAAAATAGATTTTTGAGAAAACAAAGTATGATATGGAAATGATCATATCTCTCATTCTACCTTGAATTTTTGAGTGTGGTAAAGTCGTTGAGTTAGATCTATGAGTTTTCTAACATCTCCAAGTGGAATAACTAGAAAATGTTTGGTAGATTTCAGGTGGACTGATTTTAGCAAAGGAGTCAAAACAGAATAATGACAAAAGTAAACTGTCCAAAATTTTGTAAGGGCTGTTTCGGCCACTTAACTTGTGAGAAAAATTCCGACCTTTTGGGACACAAAAATTTATGCTATTAACTAGCTCATGTCCAAAAATGAGCTCATTCCGACTTAAAATAAGCAAGTTATGACTATTTCAATATTTGGGTTTTTCCGGCGAAAAATGTTATAACTGGAGTTCTTTAACTCCGATGACCATGAAATTTAAACTGGAAGCTCACGTTAACATGTGTAAGATCCCACCAAGAGTTGGGAATTTCTAGAGTTAAATGTCAGGTAGCTAATTTCTAAAGGAATTTACAAGAAATTGATTTTTGAAAAAATACTTAAGGGAGTTGAAAAATTCCAGAAAAATATTTTTTGTGTATGGAATACATGTGTATATGATTGGCCAAAAGATTGAAAAATAATAAGCTGATTTCATATTTTCGTGAATAGTGTATTTCAGCTTCCTGAAATGAACATTTCAAGTTACTGAAATGAGAAACCGAAATGTTAGAAGAGATGTCAGTTTTGTTTTAGTTTACTGAAATAGAAACTAAAATGATATATTAAGTCTTCTAAAGTCATAAATAGTTTAGCAAGTTATATTAAGAACTTATTAATGATATATAATTTATCTAAAATAATATTAGAGCTTTGAGACCGAGTTTAATTGACAATATAAGTGTTAATTGTCGGATAGGGGTGACCAAGACACCAAAATGAGACCGAAGTCTAATAAGACCGAACTAGTTAGACTTGATGAGTGTTTATATAGGTTATAAACACTGATGTGACTATGTGGTAATGTGCCTAGGAGAAAGATTGACTGTAAATTACAGTGATACGTGTTATGATTTATTGTGCTAATTGTGAGACCGATATTGTGATTATAGGTCTTGTGAACGCAGATAAGTATATTGTGTAGTAGTAATCAACACAGAAGGTAAGTTTCCTTAACTCAACCTTGAGTTAATACTTTTTAAATATTATGGTGGTTAATTATTGTTGATTAGACCACGTCTGAGAATTATTGTTGATCATACGCAGTTAGTGCATGTTTATTAATTCAAATTGAATTAGTGATTCTGAGAATATACTTGGAGAATAACTGTTGTTGGATACTTACATCCATAGAAGCTATTATTGATAGTACAGATAATTCATGTCTATTGTCGAATTGTGTTGAGATATATCATAGCTAATTATTCTGGCTAGACGAACATTTATTAGAACTTGATAGGTTCGAGAAGAGAACAGAATTCAATTATTATTGATGGATCGATGCCAATTGTTTTGGCTAGATCGAAAAAGAAAACTTGATAGGTTTGAGGAGAGAAGAGAAGAGAAGAGAAGTGGTTATATATTGAAATCATTGTATGTCGTTAATAAATCAAATTCTGATTCAAAGATTGAGAAAAACAACCTTATATATAAAGGGAACATATTTGGTCATATATTCGGCCTTTGCGCGCGTTTGAATATTATGTATAATATAGGGTATAATGAAGCTGATCACTTTATATACTTGTAGAGAGGTATAATTTAATCTTTATAGTTATCTGATACACCTGGGTATATCAAAGTAAATCTTTGATAGCTACTCGAGAAGAGAAGTTCTAGATCCTTTGTGATCACTCAGCATAAACTCTGGAAAATATTTCCATCTTGTTTTTTGGGCATATCAAAGTAAATCTTTGATAGTTACTCGATAAGAGAATTTCAAGATCTTGTAAGATCATTTATCATAAACTCTGGAGAGTATTTCTAAATTGTTATTCTATAGAATATTGTAGAAACTTTGAAAGCATTGCATCCTTTTGTTAATGTGTTACTTAGATTGCGAGAAGATTGGTTAGAGAAGAATGAATTGTTAAGCTATTTCAAAGTTCTCCGAACTTTGGAGTTATTCTATCGAATTAGATAGTCTGTTGTTCTGATTATTATACATTCATTGTATATCTTAACTTGCGGGGCAAATTTGTTGCTCACCCTTACTAAATAAAACATTTCAGCTAGGGATGAAGTTGCTGGAGGTGCTGTGAAGAACAAAGGCAAAGGTGTTATGCTGTAATAGCTATGGTTAACATTATTATTATGTTGTATTTGTAAACCATTTTTGTATATCTGAAGGGTATGTTTGTAATATAAAGGTTAGATAACCTGGAATGAATGTATTAACTATATCGGTTCATGTGGTGTATATTTCTATTCATAATTAAATGGGTAGTTAGATGTTATTTATATTATGGATCGTGGGCACCAAACTCGGGAGTCAGATAACCCGAATGTGGGGGCGTCATAAATCTTCATCTCTTGCTCACTTGGCAGATTCTTCTCTCAGGTCATCTTTCATCTTCTCAACCTCGGCCAATAGCTGCTCTTTGTGACTCTCTTCCTGAACTAGCTTCCACTCCACTTTTCCAAGACTTTCATCAAGATCTTGAATTTCATCATCCATCTATTTTATAGTGGTCTGACGTTCATCTGCCAGCTCCTCTAACTCCCTGACTCTATCATGCAGGTCTATATTACGGTCGTACACCTTGTCAAACATTTGAGCACCTAATAAAGAAAGTTGTATCTCCACAGAATCATTAATTATTAACTTGTACAATGATAACTAACTCGAAATAGAAAACTTGCTCAACGTAAGAATAAGTTTTAGAAACTTGCTCAAAGAAAATTTAGGGTTAGAGAACTTGTCTCGTGCGTAAGCTACACAATTTACAATTTATTTCCCAAATATCCTACACATGTCATTTAGAATCATAATACAATTAGTTACAATGCAACCAAGTTACTTGGTTTAACATCTAATTCACTTCACTTATAACTTTTAGCCTTAGTTTTAATCACACATTCCACATAGCACAAATTGAAATCATATAACATGAGATTGTAGCATTCAAATCACACTTCCAATTCTTACCAACAACAGGTTTCAGTTTTATATAACTTATTAATTATTAACTTATAATCTTCATAATTGATAATACATCACAACCATAATTTGTTATTACATCCTATAATATGATTAATCCTCCTTTATGTTCCTTAAATTATGTTACAATTACATTCTCTGGACTTGTACAAGAAACTCACATTTTCTGGCCTTTCTACCAAGGCGATGTAGTGCCCCAATTTGAACTACTAATTGGTGTTGCGGCTCTGTTCTGGTGCTGCGACGCTTAACTTACTCTATGGACAGGCGTTGCAGCGATACACTGGTGCTGCGGCATTGAAACTGCACACAAGACAAGTGTTGCGGCACCTCAGCATAGTTTCAAACAGTTTCAGTTCGCAAAGAACACATAGCAGACCCAAAAACATCAATTTAACAGTAAAGTATTCATACCCAGAAGTTGTATACTTCATATAATCAAAACTGTGACAACCCCAAAATAGGTCCATTTCACCCAACCTATTCTGAGTCGCCAAATACATGGTACAGAAAACAACTACAACTTTATTACAACAATTATCGTACAAAATACAACAACACATACGCTGTGAGTTTGGATACAAATATATACCAACTGTGACTCGTGTCCCAACCGTAATGTGGCAAATGTCCCATCAGTGGACAACACCTCACAGTGATACCTACATAAAGGTATAGTCAAAAACTGTTTTAGAAATTAGAATCTTTGGGAAGTGCTCAAGGAAACCTTCGTACATGGGAGGTCATGCTTCCAGGTTATGATAGATATCATATGTCCACAGAATTATTCTTGGTTGACCTAATAGACCCCAAAGAAAAATAAGAAGATTACTATCATATTCTTTCCAATGGTGAGTTTTCTATTGACATATCATTATCTCCACTGTCTTTAATCGTGAATTATACTTCAAACAAACACCAAGATTATATAGGTAGTGCTAGTAAATATACTCAGCAAGTGGATGTGCACAACTGATGAGTGAGTTTTATACACATGAATTGGATACATTCGGGCTTAATTTATTATTGTTCTCAAGTCTTTTAGAATAGTTTTTAAGTGTATGTGTAAGACCCCGAATTTTATGAAATAAAAGTATTCAATTTTTCTTATAATTACGATTCAGTAAATGGTTATATTGATAAAAAGTTAAAGTTAAAGGTGATATATGAATTTTTTTCAAAATAAGCAAATGATTATAAAATAATCATTGTTGTCGGGGAATTTTCGTTTGGTCGTGAAATATTCTTTCTGTCGGGGAATATTCGTACGACGGCGCGGCTATTTGTGGACCCCATAACGAATAACTGTAGGATGAAGATAACGACAAAAATTGAGTTTTACAAATAACGGCGTAGTTGTTACCGTTAGCACTGTTGGAATATCCGGTGGTTAAAGTATAATAATACGAGTTATTGCACAGTAGCACACTGTATTGCACAATATTTTTGAAATTATTGATTCTTACGTGAGAATGCACTACTCAATAATTGTTACAGTAATTACTGTTCAATATTTTATTTTATTAATTCAATAATTGATGCGTTGATATTTTATATTATTGTTGTTTCAATAATTGTTGATGCATATCATCTCTATTATCAGATCAATAATTCATATTATTTGAATAATATTATTAGATAACATTATTGGCAATGTCTAGAAAGTTCTGTCTAAGGAGAGGTTTGGTCACCTAATTGCGCGCCAGTAAGGAGAAATTCTTATTGGAAAGCCCCCTCTTTCCTGGGAACAGTCTGGTTGTCATAAATGTGATTCTGTAATATTATTTGTGAATAATTAATTATTGATTCATATGATAAGAAAATATTTATTTTATGTGGATATAAATGAGGGATATATTTTTGTGGTTAAAAAAGAAGGAGTTAATGTTGAGGTATTTTATCTGTATTTTTGTCGGAACAGAGGTATTGAAAATCAAATTAGGATTTTTTGAGATATTTTGCGGGGGTTATAATTTTTAATCCGACTGTTGGATCGTTGTGATTTTTGGATATGTTATACATATATAAGTTGAGTATATGTTCATAAATTTTGAACCGTTAAAAATGAACGTATAATTTGTTATGAATTTTACGAGATGACTGGTTCAGAAATTGTTAAATTTTCAGAGTTAATGATTTTGGTGGAAAATATTAGAATTGGTGGGCCCCACTCTTGGTTGGTGAAGAAATGTACTGAAATTTTTATTCAAATGTGGTAGGTGAGAATAGTAGCAGGTAAAGCCATCAGGTTGCAGGTTAAGTCTGCTTCGGCGTGCTAACATTTTCCTATAAATAGAGGGCTAAGTTAGAATTAAAAATCACATCAGAAACATAAGTTTTCTCTCTTTCTCTCTCTAGATTATTGAGTATATTTTGTGAGTATTTAGATACTCTGTGAGTTTCTATTCATCAGTGCAAGTTTCCTTCAGCCTTATACCGATCAGAAGTACTGCTCTTTTGAGGTAAGGGATAGTAAGGGATTTTAAGGGTTGTTATATTTTTCAGTTTCGTAATTTTTTTGACCTTCATAAAATTCTAGAAAAATTTAAAATGATATTTTGATGAGTTTTATTGATTGTGTCCAAAAATGGTGATTTTTGGAGGTATATATTAAGAGTTATGAATTTTACGGGAAAATACTATTTTAAAAGTAACCGCTTATAACTCCTTGTGGTTAACTCCAAAATTGATAAAAATTTTATTGGGAGCACATCTATATAATATTAGTATACTCTGTGAATTTCAGAATAAAAGTACAATTTTTGATAAATGTCTAAATATTCGGCTATTTTGGCCATATGAAAAATAGTAAATGACTTTTAAAAATTCTGAGAAAAATATATGTTCACTATGAGACTATATTATGCTAAATTCCAGAAAAGAAATATTTTTTGAACTGATTTGGTATTTTTCATGAAAATAGTCTAGTTATGAGTAAATGAATTAAATATGTTATGTGAAGTAAGAAAATTGGAAAATATGATTTTATGGCTTGAGAATCCTATATGAGGTATATGTAGAATTTTGATGAGGGTTTTGGTTATTGGTGATGAAATCTTATGAGTTTGACATTTTAGAATGATTAAATACATTATTTTAGTAAAGTGTAAATAATTAAAATAAATTTCTTATAAGTTTAAAAAATGTTATTCTTTCAATATCATTATACTGAAATATTGGTATAAATTTTATTGTGAAATTTCTACCTTTTGTGTCAGGATTACTATTCATGAGTTACTATTCACAAGTTACTATTCACGAGTTACTATTCACGAGTTACTATTCACGAGTTACTATTCACGACAAAATTGGTTTCTTTTTCTAACCAAATTATATTTGATTTACGAATATTACTCTTGAGATTAAAATTATATGTTGATCATATTATTTTTATTATTATATATAGCATTTTTATAACCCTAATGATGATATTTCTCTTTGACTTGAGTGTAAAGATGGGTAGATTTTTGGTATGATCATGACTATGGGTTCTCTTTGGGCAGTAGTGCAAAGTTGAATTGTTGACTGGTATGATCATGACCATTGAATTTATAAGTGAATATCTTTAGCTTACGTGCAAAGGTGAATTGATCAACATGGTTATAATTATTGTTTATATAAATTCTGAAATGATTATATATTTCTTTGAGATATTAATATATTTGGTCTGTAGTGCAAATATGAACTGTTGATGAATATATTTGGTCGTAGTGCAAATATGAACTGTTGAGGAATATCTTTGGCCTGTAGTGCAAAGATGAATTGTTGATGAATATCTTTGGCCCGTAGTGCAAAGATGACCTGTTGTTGAATATCTTTGGCATGTAGTGCAAAGATGGTCTGTTGATGAATATCTTTGGTCGTAGTGCAAAGATAAAATTGTTAGTATGATTATAAACAGGAACTGTGATTTGGTATAACCATGATCTTTGATGTTTCAGGTAAAGACATGTGATGAAAATTACATTCGTCCTGAATGCAAAGAGGAATTTAGAATTACAATTATGATTATGAGTTATTCATATAATTGTGGAAAGGAACTGTTGATTAATGTTACAGGGATAAAACATTATTGGTGGATTTTTAACATGGAGAAAATAATAGACTTTATGGTCTATTTGACTCTTCTAATGGATTGCTCGTTCCGCTGCAACTATGGTTGAAATTTTTATCATCTACCATATGTTCTAAATCTCTGATTTAATTCTGTTGAAGGCTATTGATAATTTAATTATCTTTAGTCATGATATTCTTTACTGAGCTAGTTGTGCTCACCCTTCTGTTCACAATTCCTTTCAGGTAATAAGAGTGTAGCTGGGTCGAGCGAGGGTAACGGGAAAATAGAACGGTGGTCTCTTGCTGTGGAGGTTCTCCCGAAGCAGTATAGAAAAGTTCATTTAGTAATTTTATTTGGTGAATCCAATAGGGTGAGGTGTACCCAATGTTGGAAGGGTGTTTTGCCACTATCATACAAGATGTCTAACGACATACAACCTCGTATCATCATAAAACAGGGATGTGCTCATCCACTTGCTGAGTATATATACGAGCACTACCTATATAATCTTGGTGTTTATTTGAAGTATAATTCTCAATTAGAGACAGTAGAGATAATGATATGTCAAGAGAAGGCTCACCATTGGGAAGAATATGATTGTAATCTTCTCATTTTTCTTTGGGGTCTATTGGGTCAACCAAGGATAATTCTGTGGCCATATGATATCTATCATAACCTAGACGCATGGCCTCCTATGTACGAAGGTTTCCTTGAGCACTTCCCAAATATGCTAATTTCTAAAACAGTTTTTGACTATACCTTTATGTAAGGTGTCATTGTGAGGTGATGTCCACGATTGGAACATGAGTCACATTTGGTATATATTTGTATTCAAACTCACAGCATATGTGTTGTTGTATTTTGCACGATAATTGTTGTAATAAAGTTGTAGTTGTTTTCTGTACCATGTATTTGGCGACTCAGAATAGGTTGGATGGAATGGACCTATTTTGGGGTTGTCACAGTTGGTATCAAAGCTTAGGGATATGATCTCTGGCGGAGATCGGGGAATACAACTAGGAGGGGAGAGACGAGTAAATCCTTCGCTAGTGTGTCCTACCTAAGCTTATTTGTTGGTCAGTCATACTATCGGGATATGATGTGATATGTTAATTTATTAAATTAACCTTTATTTTTGAAGCTGTATTCTAGAATGATATCTGAAATACAAGAGATGAGCAATGGAGAAATCATGATGACAGGAAAAATGGAATCTGAAATGAAAGCAAGGTATTCTCAACTCTTCAAAATACCAAGTACGCAAATTTCGAGGACGAAATTTCAGAAGGAGGGGAGATTGTAAGACCCCGAATTTTATGAAATAAAAGTATTCAATTTTTCTTATAATTACGATTCAGTAAATGGTTATATTGATAAAAAGTTAAAGTTAAAGGTGATATATGATTTTTTTTCAAAATAAGCAAATGATTATAAAATAATCATTGTTGTCGGGGAATTTTCGTTTGGTCGTGAAATATTCTTTCTGTCGGGGAATATTCGTACGACGGCGCGGCTATTTGTGGGCCCCATAGCGAATAACTGTAGGATGAAGATAACGACAAAAATTGAGTTTTACAAATAACGGCGTAGTTGTTACCGTTAGCACTGTTGGAATATCCGGTGGTTAAAGTACAATAATACGAGTTATTGCACAGTAGCACACTGTATTGCACAGTATTTTTGAAATTATTGATTCTTACGTGAGAATGCACTACTCAATAATTGTTACAGTAATTACTGTTCAATATTTTATTTTATTAATTCAATAATTGCTGCGTTGATATTTTATATTATTGTTGTTTCAATAATTGTTGATGCATATCATCTCTATTATCAGATCAATAATTCATATTATTTGAATAATATTATTAGATAACATTATTGGCAATGTCTAGAAAGTTCTGTCTAAGGAGAGGTTTGGTCACCTAATTGCGCGCCAGTAAGGAGAAATTCTTATTGGAAAGCCCCCTCTTTCCTGGGAACGGTCTGGTTGTCATAAATGTGATTCTGTAATATTATTTGTGAATAATTAATTATTGATTCATATGATAAAGAAATATTTATTTTATGTGGATATAAATGAGGGATATATTTTTGTAGTTAAAAAAGAAGGAGTTAATGTTGAGATATTTTATCTGTATTTTTATCGGAACGGGGGTATTGAAAATCAAATTAGGGTTTTTTGAGATATTTTGCGGGGGTTATAATTTTTAATCCGACTGTTGGATCGTTGTGATTTTTGGATATGTTATACATATATAAGTTGAGTATATGTTCATAAATTTTGAACCGTTAAAAATGAACGTATAATTTGTTATGAATTTTACGAGATGACTGGTTCAGAAATTGTTAAATTTTCAGAGTTAATGATTTTGGTGGAAAATTCTAGAATTGGTGGGCCCCACTCTTGGTTGGTGAAGAAATGTACTGAAATTTTTATTCAAATGTGGTAGGTGAGAATAGTAGCAGGTAAAGCCATCAGGTTGCAGGTTAAGTCTGCTCGGCGTGCTAACATTTTCCTATAAATAGAGGGCTAAGTTAGAATTAAAAATCACATCAGAAACATAAGTTTTCTCTCTTTCTCTCTCTAGATTATTGAGTATATTTTGTGAGTATTTAGATACTCTGTGAGTTTCTATTCATCAGTGCAAGTTTCCTTCAGCCTTATACCGATCAGAAGTACTGCTCTTTTGAGGTAAGGGATAGTAAGGGATTTTAAGGGTTGTTATGTTTTTCAGTTTCGTAATTTTTCTGACCTTCAAAAAATTCTGGAAAAATTTAAAATGATATTTTGATGAGTTTTATTGATTGTGTCCAAAAATGGTGATTTTTGGAGGTATATATTAAGAGTTATGAATTTTACGGGAAAATACTATTTTAAAAGTAACCACTTATAACTCCTTGTGGTTAACTCCAAAATTGATGAAATTTTTATTGGGAGTACATCTATATAATATTAGTATACTCTGTGAATTTTAGAATTTTTAGATAAAAATACAATTTTTGATAAATGTTTAAATATTCGGCTGTTTTGGCCATATGAAAAATAGTAAATGACTTTTAAAAATTCTGAAAAAAAATATATGTTCACTATGAGACTATATTATGCTAAATCCCAGAAAAGAAATATTTTTGGAACTGATTTGGTATTTTTCATGAAAATGGTCTAGTTATGAGTAAATGAATTAAATATGTTATGTGAAGTAAGAAAATTAGAAAATATGATTTTATAGCTTGAGAATCCTATATGAGGTATATGTAAAATTTTGATGAGGGTTTTGGTTATTGGTGATGAAATCTTATGAGTTTGACATTTTAGAATGATTAAATGCATTATTTTAGTAAAGTGTAAAAAATTAAAATAAATTTTTTATAAGTTTAAGAAATGTTATTCTTTCAATATCATTATACCGAAATATTGGTATAAATTTTATTGTAGAATTTCTACCTTTTGTGTCAGGGTTACTATTCACGAGTTACTATTCACGACAAAATTGGTTTCTTTTTCTAACCAAATTATAGTTGATTTACGAATATTACTCTTGAGATTAAAACTATATGTTGATCATATTATTTTTATTATTGTATATAACATTTTTATAACCCTAATGATGATATTTCTCTTTGACTTGAGTGTAAAGATGGGTAGATTTTTGGTATGATCATGACTATGGGTTCTCTTTGGGCAGTAGTGCAAAGTTGAATTGTTGACTGGTATGATCATGACCATTGAATTTATAAGTGAATATCTTTAGCTTAAGTTCAAAGGTGAATTGATCAACATGGTTATAATTATTGTTTATATAAATTCTGAAATGATTATATATTTCTTTGAGATATTAATATATTTGACCTGTAGTGCAAATATGAACTGTTGATGAATATATTTGGTCGTAGTGCAAATATGAACTGTTGAGGAATATCTTTGGCCTATAGTGCAAAGATGAATTGTTGATGAATATCTTTGGCCCGTAGTGCAAAGATGACCTGTTGTTGAATATCTTTGGCCTGTAGTGCAAAGATGGTCTGTTGATGAATATCTTTGGTCGTAGTGCAAAGATAAAATTGTTAGTATGATTATAAACAGGAACTGTGATTTGGTATAGCCATGATCTTTGATGTTTCAGGTAAAGACATGTGATAAAAATTACCTTCGTCCTAAATGCGAAGAGGAATTTAGAATTACAATTATGATTATGAGTTATTCGTATAATTGTGGAAAGGAACTGTTGATTAATGTTATAGGGATAAAACATTATTGGTGGATTTTTAACATGGAGAAGATAATAGACTTTATGGTCTATTTGACTCTTCTAATGGATTGCTCGTTTCGCTGCAACTATGGTTGAAATTTTTATCATCTACCATATGTTCTAAATCTCTGATTTAATTCTGTTGAAGGCTATTGATAATTTAATTATCTTTAGTCATGATATTCTTTACTGAGCTAGTTGTACTCACCCTTCTGTTCACAATTCCTTTCAGGTAATAAGAGTGTAGCTGGGTCGAGCGAGGGTAACGGGGAAATAGAACGGTGGTCTCTAGCTGTGGAGGTTCTCCCCAAGCAGTATAGAAAAGTTCATTTAGTAATTTTATTTGGTGAATTCAATAGGGTAAGGTGTACCCAACGTTGGAAGGGTGTTTTGCCACTATCATACAAGATGTCTAACGACATATAACCTCGTGTCATCATAAAACTGGGATGTGCTCATCCACTTGCTGAGTATATATACGAGCACTACCTATATAATCTTGGTGTTTATTTGAAGTATAATTCTCAATTAGAGACAGTAGAGGTAATGATATGTCAAGAGAAGACTCACCATTGGAAAGAATATGATAGTAATCTTCTCATTTTTCTTTGGGGTCTATTGGGTCAACCAAGGATAATTCTGTGGCCATATGATATCTATCATAACCTAGACGCATGGCCTCCCATGTACGAAGGTTTCCTTGAGCACTTCCCAAAGATGCTAATTTCTAAAATAGTTTTTGACTATACCTTTATGTAAGGTGTCATTGTTAGGTGATGTCCACGATTGGAACATGAGTCACATTTGGTATATATTTGTATCCAAACTCACAGCATATGTGTTGTTGTATTTTGCACGATAATTGTTGTAATAAAGTTATAGTTGTTTTCTATACCTTGTATTTGGCGACTCAGAATAGGTTGGATGGAATGGACCTATTTCGGGGTTGTCACAGTATGTGTCCATTCATGCATGTTTTACATTATTTTGTAGGATTTGGGACAAAAGTTACGTGGATCGACGTTCGGGGTGGCTAGATTCGCATTTTCGGCTTGCCATTTACACAGCAGTCACTTCAGAGCCAATTTGAGTATTGTTATGGACCTTATTTCAAAACACTTAAAGAATTAAAGTTGTAGATCAACTTCTCCTCTTTTCGGATCACCTTGAATCGTTGAAATCGGAATTCGAAAGAAGAAGTTATGGCCATTTTCCCAAATGACGTCGGAGTAGAAAATTTCCAAAAAAAGCACTAGTGCCGGGGGCTAATTTCAAGGCAATTTCCAGCGCCGGGGCGCTATAAGGTAGAGTTTGAGCGTCGAGCCCAACGCTGGGGCGCTGGGGGAAGGGTTTGGTGCGGCCTGGACGCGTTTTGGGCGAATTTTGACACCTTTTTGACTCCAAATTGGATTGGGTTTGTTCCTAACCTAAAAATTTGACTTGTAACCTATAAATACATGATGGGAGGCATAAAATAAAGGGGGATTACATAGCTTAGATTAGACATACACTCTATTAGATTAGACATTAACCCTAGTTCTTATTAGTTTTGGAGATCGAAGCAAACTGAAGAACACTGAAGATAAAGAGCAAGAGCAAGAGGGGAGCATTAGATTTACTGACAACAGATCCTATTATCTTCTCTTATCATACTTTTATCTTTTAATGTTTATTCAATTGTGGATTCTTGGTTTTAATTCATTAATTATGAACTAACTCTTTTATTAAGATTTCAATTGAACTTTTTATGGTTTTGAATTGATTATTTGATTTATTCCAATTATTTATGTTGAAGTGAATTGTTCATCTTGCTTTGAGCTTATTGATTAATTATCTGATCAATAATTACCTTGTTACTCTAGAAAGAATTGGGAAAGGAATTCTAGGGTTAGAACTGGGCTTGGTGACATGTGACTTAGTTATTTGCACAGTGAATAATTAGGTTTGTGAATAGAATGAGAATATCTATTTGCTGCATGTAACATAAGAGGAATTAGGTTTGTAGCGAGTTTAATTCAATTGTTTTGCATAGAGATATAGCAAAATTAATCTGGGTTAAATAGAAGGCAATTGATCACTCGAGAGAGGGCTTTTGGCATTTGAGAATTACTGTTAACAATTCAGTAGATATAATAATTGGGATAGTTGAATAATTGATTTCTAATTCATAATTGGGGATATTGGAGTCTTAATTCTTATTTATCTGAATTCCATCAATTATTAGTTGTTTATTTGCTTTCTTTTAGAATAATCTTTTTATTTTGTTTAATTTAGTTTTCTTAAATCTAGAAATCACAATTATTGGTTGTTTAAATAAAATTGATTTGGTTAAGAGTTAGTATTTGGTAATTTTTATTAAATAATTCCTCGTGGAAACGATACTCTACTTTCACTTTACTACTTGTTGACCGTGTATACTTGCACGTATTCATTGATTGCGAAATCAATCAACAAGTTTTTGGCGCCGCTGCCGGGGAATTAATTTAATAATTATTTACCAATATTAATTTCAATCAAATTAGTCTTAATTTAAACATTTTTATTTTTATTTTTATTTCTCATTCTCTTCCTATATTTCTCTCTTTTTAGGTACCATGGATGACTTTGCGTATCAATGGCCATACACGAACATGACTAAACCACGGGGAGCGGAGATGATAGACTCAAGAAACTTTCTGCATTGTCAGCACAGATGAAGACACTTTCGAGGATGCTTGAAGCTTTTGAAGCTCAACGTCGTCAAAGTGTGGCGGTTACTTGTGATTATTGTGCTGGAAATCATATGAGTCATCAATGCGCCATCAGTTTCGAGCCGGTACAGTATAGTGGTGATTACCCCAACAATTATGTCTATCCCAACAACTATCATCAGGATTGGGGGTATCACCCGGACTTTTCATGGAGTAACAATCATGATCAATTTTATGCTCCAAGTCCAACATACCCACCGGATTTCTCGTGTCCACCTCCACTACAACAGGAAGAACATTCAAATTGGGAGGAAGCCTTGAAAAAATTCATTAGAGCTTCTGACAAAAGGAACGAGGAACAAGACAAAAGATTTAATCAAATAGAGCTGCATTTGCAAAGCTATGGAGCATCGTTAAAGAATCTGAAAAATCAATTGGGGCAGATAGCACATGCGTTGAACAACCGTCCTCAATACACTTAGCTCTATGACATGGATGACGAGACTGATGATGAGCCTGAACCAAATCTGCAATCGGATGTGCCAAATGATATAGATGTTGAAAGAGAGGAAAGACTTAGAGACCAACAAAAATAGATCGGCAAAGATCTAACTTTGAGTATCAACGAATATGAGCCAATTTTGTTAGTGTCCCATGTACCTTCTCCACCAAAGTTCAAGAATCCGGTTAGTTTTGCAAAACCATGTCCGCTAGGTAGTCATGTCGTCGGCAATACTCCTTGTGACGTAAAAGCGAGTACAACTTCGAAGCCATGGTTCAATGAGTTGGAGAAGATAGAAGAAGAGATTGTTGTGTCTGACAAGCCTCAATGCCAGAATCTATTCGCAGACACAATGGAAAAAACACCTAGATGTTGGACGTTCTTTAATGTGATCTTATCTAAACAAAGCATGCTAGGTGACTTTAATACAATGGCCATTACAATTGGGAACCTCCCAAAAGTTACATTATTTCCGATGGATGGAGGGTTCCTCAATTTTCGAAGGAGAATTGGATAGAGAATTGAAGAAGTCGGGCTGAGACTATAAAACAAGCGCTTATTGGGAGGCAACCCAAGTTTAATTTTTATTTTTAGTTTTTATTAAGTTTTATATTAGTAGTTTTGAATTTGTATTTATTTAGGATTTAATAAAAGTGTTTTTATCATAGTTTACAGGTTAGTCAAGTCAAATTCAAGTGGTGCCCAATTTATTCCATGTGCTTATCCTATTCTCCAAACTTAGTGGACAATGAGGAAGATTGATATATTTTCAGGGAAATCCTCTTCTTTACTTTTTTATATTTCATCCATTGAGGACAATGTCTAGTTTTAGTTTGGGGGCATTTTAGTGTCGTATTGCATATAGTTAGTTATCTGCATAGTAGTTAATTTTTTTTTGTGTTAGCATTGTGTTTTTTTAGGTTGCATATAGTACATGGTAGTTATTTGCATATTCATATGTGTGTTGCATTAGTATGTGTTCATGTAGTATAATTGCATATTTTTATTTTTATTTTTGCTTGAATCTGTGTAATTGGTTGGTGTGGTCTTAGCTCGGCCTATGATAAGATTGGTATTAATTGTTAAACTGAATAATGTTGTTAATTGATGATGAGTTCTAATTTTAATCATGATGACAATCTGAGCATGTCTGAAACTTATGTAACTGGTTAGCACTTAAAGTTTAACTGTTTTAATCCACTTGGTTCAAGGGTTTCATAATTTGTTTCTGTGGGACAATCTTTGTTAAAATTTAAGGAAATTAGTGAACTAGCGGTAAAGGTTGGAATGACGTAAAAGCTTAAGTTTGGGGAAATCTATGGGGTATATATATACAAAATGAAAATGAAAAAAAAGAGAAAAAAAAGAAATGATGAAAAGAAAAAAAAATAGAAAATCCAGAAAAAGGAAAAAAATGAATAAACACCGTGGCATGCTTGTCTAGTTTTGTGGCCTTTGTTACTTGAGTAAGTAAGCCCGAGGGGATTGTCTTTACACCTAGCGCCCTAAGGTCTTAATGGCTTGGGAGTCGTTGGTCAAAAGCTCGTTAAGGTAGCACTGAAAAGCCTAAGGGAATAAGACATTGCACAGCCATGAGAAAAAAAATGAAAAAAGCACGAGAAAGAGCAAAAATGCCCTCGTGGTTGAATAAGAGTATAAATAAATCATGTATTTACCCTTAAACTTGGTAATTGCTTAGTTTTAACCGGAGTTGTCATGTTCACAAAAGTAATTGAATTGGAGCTGAAATTTTCCTTCTAAGAAGTTTGTTATGTGATTATCTTGAATTGTGGTTGGTTAGAATGGTTAACAAGCACACACACACAACATGGGTGATGACAGGTTTGGATTGACTAATTAGTTAGAGTTATGGATTTTGACTTGATTGGATATATTGTTTGAGTACCAATGGTAACTTTGAGGCCTGTTGCTATATATCATACTGATTTATTACTGGGTTCGTATGTATATTAGGAAGTAGATCATGCATATGCATTCATGTAGTTGAGTTAGTTTGTTTATTTTTAGTTCTTTTGTGTTTTTGCTTGAGGACAAGCAAATATTTAAGTTTGGGGGTATTTGATGAGTGAGTTTTATACACATGAATTGGATACATTCGGGCTTAATTTATTATTTTTCTCAAGTCTTTTAGAATAGTTTTTAAGTGTTTGTGTCCATTCATGCATGTTTTACATTGTTTTGTAGGATTTAGGACAAAAGTTACGTGGATCGACGTTCGGGGTGGCTAGATTCGCGTTTTCGGCTTGTCATTTACATAGCAGTCACTTCAGAGCCAATTTGAGTAATCTTACCGGCCTTATTTCGAAAAACTTAAAGATTGAAAGTTGTATATCTACTTCTCCTCTTTCCGGATCATCTTGAATCGTCGAAATCGGAGTTCGGACGAAGAAGTTATGGTCATTTTCCCAAAGGACGTCGGAACAGAAAATTTCTAAAAAAGCACTAGCGCCGGGGCGCTAATTTCAAGGCAATGTCCAACGCCGGGGCACTATAAGGCAGAGTTTGAGCGTCAAGCCAAGCGCTGGGGCGCTGGGGGAAGGGTTTGGTGCGGCTTGGACGCGTTTTGGGCGAATTTTGACACCTTTTTGACTCCAAATTGGATTGGGTTTGTTCCTAACCTAAAAATTTGACTTGTAACCTATAAATACATGATGGGAGACATAAAATAAAGGGGGATTACATAGCTTAGATTAGACATACACTCTATTAGATTAGACATTAACCCTAGTTCTTATTAGTTTTGGATATTGAAGTAAATTGAAGAACACTTAAGATAAAGAGCAAGAGCAAGAGGGGAGCATCAGATTTACTGACAATAGATCCTATTATCTTCTCTTATCATACTTTTATCTTTTAATGTTTATTCAATTGTGGATTCTTGGTTTTAATTCATTAATTATGAACTAACTCTTTTATTAAGATTTCAATTGAACTTTTTATGGTTTTGAATTGATTATTTGTTTTATTCCTATTATTTATGTTGAAGTGAATTGTTCATCTTGCTTTGAGTTTATTGATTAATTATCTGATCAATAATTACCTTGTTACTCTAGAAAGAATTGGGAAAGGAATTCTAGGGTTAGAACTGGGCTTGGTGACATGTGACTTAGTTATTTGCACAGTGAATAATTAGGTTTGTGAATAAAATGAGAATATCTATTTGCCGCATGTAACATAAGAGGAATTGGGTTTGTAGCGAGTTTAATTCAGTTGTTTTGCATAGAGATATAACAAAATTAATCTGGGTTAAATAGAAGCAATTGATCACTCGAGAGAGGGCTTTTGGCATTTGAGAATTTCTGTTAACAATTCAGTAGATATAATAATTGGGATAGTTGAATAATTGATTTCTAATTCATAATTGGGGATATTGGAGTCTTAATTCTTATTTATCTGAATTCCATCAATTATTAGTTGTTTATTTGCTTTCTTTTAGAATAATCTTTTTGTTTTGTTTAATTTAGTTTTCTTAAATCTAGATATCACAATTATTGGTTATTTAAATAAAATTGATTTGGTTAAGAGTTAGTATTTGGTAATTTTTATTAAATAATTCATCGTGGGAACGATACTCTACTTTCACTTTACTACTTGTTGATCGTGTATACTTCCACGTATTCATTGATTGCGAAATCAATCAACAACAACCCTGTCTTATAATGACACGAGGTTGTATGACATTAGACATCTTATATGATAGTGGCAAAACACCCTTCCAACGTTGGGTTCGCCTCACCCTATTGGATTAATCAAATATAACTACTAAATGATGACCACCGTTCTATTCCCCTGTTACCCCCGCTCGACCCAGGTACACTCGTATTACCTGAAAGGAATTTTGAAACAGAAGGGTGAGCACAACTAGCTCAGTAAAGAATATCATGACTAAAGATAAATAAATTATCAATAGCCTTCAACAATAATAAATCAGAGATTTAAAACATATGATAGATAATAAAATTTTTCAACCATAGTTGCAGCGGAACGAGCAATCCATTAGAAGAGTCAAATAGACCATAAAGTCTATTATCTTCTCTACATTAAAAGTCCACCAACAATGTTTTATCCCTGTAACATTAATCAACAGTTCCTTTCCACAATTATATGAATAACTCAAAATCATAATTGTAATTCTAAATTCCTCTTCGCATCCAGGACGAAGATAATTTTCATCACATGTTTTTACTTGAAACATCAAAGATCATGGTTATACCAAATCACAGTTCCTGTTTATAATCATACTAACAATTTCATCTTTACACTACGGTCAAAGATATTCATCAACAGACCATTTTTGCACTACAGGCCAAAGAAATTCAACAACAGGTCATCTTTGCACTACGGGCCAAAGATATTCATCAACAATTCATCTTTGCACTACAGGCCAAAGATATTCCTCAACAGTTCATATTTGCACTACAGGCCAAATATATTCATCAATAGTTCATATTTGCACTACATGCCAAATATATTAATCAACAGTTCATATTTACACTACAGGCCAAATATATTAATATCTCAAAGAAATATATAATCATTTCAGAATTTATATAAACAATAATTATAACCACGTTGATCATTTCACCTTTGCACTTAAGCTAAAGATATTCAATTATAAATTCAATGGTCATGATCATACCAGTCAACAATTCAACTTTGCACTACTGGCCAAAGGAAACCCATAGTCATGATCATACCAAAAATCTACCCATCTTTACACTTAAGTCAAATAGAAATATCATCATTAGGGTTATAAAAATGTTATATATAATAGTAAAATCAATATAATCAAAACATCTAGATTTAATCTCAAGAGTAATATTCATAAATCAACTATATTTTGGTTAGAAAAAGAAACCAATTTTGTCATCAATAGTAACTCGTGAATAGTAACTCATGAATAGTAAATCGTGAATAGTAACTCCTGAATAGTAAACTCGACACAAAAAGGTAGAAATTACACAATAAAATCCATACTAATATTTCGGTATAATGATATTGAAATAACATTTTTTAAACTTATAAATAATTTATTTTAATTATTTACACTTTACTAAATAATGCAATTAATCATCTTAAAATTCTAAACTCATAAGATTTCATCACCAATAACCAAAACCCTCATCAAAAATCTGCATATACCTCATATAGGATTCTCAAGCCATAAAATCCTACTTTCCAATTTTCTTACTTCACATAACATATTTAATTCATTTACTCATAACTAGTCCATTTTCATGAAAAATACCAAATCAGTCCTAAAAATATTTTTTTTTCTGAGATTTAGCAGAATATAGTCCCATATTGAACATATATTTTTCTCAGAATTTTTAAAATTCATTTACTATTTTTCATATGGCCAATACTGCCGAATATTTAGACATTTATCATAAATTATACTTTTGTCCAAAAATTTCGAAATTTACAGAGTATACTTCTATCATATACATGTACTCTCAATAAAAATTTCACCAATTTTGGAGTTAACCACAAGGAGTTATAAGCGGTTACTTTTAAAATAGTTTTTTTCCATAAAATTCATAACTCTTAATCTATACATCCAAAAATCGCCATTTTTGGACACAATCTAGAAAATTCATCAAATTATCATTTTAAATTTTTTCAGAATTTTTGAAGGTCAGAAAAATTACGAAACTGAAAAACATAACAACCCTTAAAATCCTTTAATATCCCTTACCTCAAAAGAGCAGCACTTCTGACTGGATATCGGATATAACACTGAGAGAAACTTGCACTGATGAATAGCAACTCACCAAGTATCTAAATACTCACAAAATACACTCGATAATCTAGAGAGAAAAATAGAGAAAACTTATGAATTCTGGTGTGATTTTCAATTCTAACTTAGCCCTCTATTTATAGGAAAATGTTAGCACGCCGAAGCAGACTTGACCTGCTACATGATGGCTTTACCTGCTACTATTCCACCCACCAAAAATCAGCCATCTTCCCTAACAATCAAAAGTGGGGCCCACCCATTTTTAGAATTTTCCACAAAAATTATTTATAAACCTAATTTTTGAATTAGTCACCTCTTAAAATTCATAACAAATCATTCATTCATTTTTAACGGTTCAAAATTTGTGAACATATACTCAACTTATATATGTATAACATATCCAAAAATCACAACGATCCAACGGTCAGATTAAAAATTATAACTCACACAATAAAGCTGTAAGAACACTGATTTGATCTTTTAATACCTCCAATCCGATAAAATACTGATAAAATACCTCAACATTAATTCCTTCATTTATAACCACATAAATAAATCCATCATTTATATCCACATCAAATAAATATTTCATTATCATAAAGATCAATAATTAATTATTCACAAATAATATTACAGAATCACAATTATGACAACCAGGCCATTCTCAGGGAAGAGGGGGCTTTCCGATAAAGATTTTTCCTTACTGGCGCGCAATTAGGTGACCAAACCTCTCCTTGACAGAACTTTCTAGACATTGCCAATAATGCTATCTAATAATATTATTCAAATAATATGAATTATTGATCTGATAATGGAGATACTGTTCAGTGACAATTATTGAAACAACAATAATATAAAATATCAACGCAGCAATTATTGATTCAATAAAATAAAATATTGAACATAAATTACTATAACAATTATTGAGTAGTGCATTGTCACGTAAGAATCAATAATTAAAAAAATACTGTTTAATACCGTGTGCTACTGTGTAACTATGCGTATTACTGTATTTTAACTACTAGGTATTCCAACAGTGTTAACGGTAATAACTACGCCGTTATTTATAAAAACTCAAATTTATCGTTTTCTTAATCCGATAGTTATTCTGTTATGGGGCCCACAAATGGTTGCGCCGTCGTACGAATATTCTCCGACAGAAAGAATATTCCACGACTAAACGAATATTCCCCGACAACAATGAATATTTTATAACCACTTACGTATTTTGAAAAAAAAATTTATATATCACCCTTAACTTTAACTTTTATCAATTTAACCATTTACTGAATAGTAATTATAAGAAAAATTAAATACTTTTATTTCATAAAATTCGGGGTCTTACAAAAACCCTTCATGTCTATAATCATTATAACAACAAAACAACATGAGACAACTAAATTTAAAGGAATAAAATCAAGTTTCTTGATAATTTCTTCATTTTTGACATTCTTAGCGTAATTGATCACCACAACCTCGTTTCTTGACCAAATCTATCCACATAACTTGCATTGTTTTCATATTTGAATATATTAACACAAATTAATCATCAATTTACAGTAAAATATATGAATTTAACATCAATTTTATATATTATCAAATAAGCCATATTCATATATATTTCACTGTAAACTCTCTGTAAACACAATTTCTTCATATTTATCATGTTTTCATGGATTAATCATTCCAAAGTCATTTATAACAAACATATAACATATTATATACACTTATTAACAACTATAAATAATTTCTCAACAATTCAACCATGAAAACTCAATTACAGAGAACTCAAAAACATAAAAACTAAAGCTTTAAAAACTAAGAATTTTCACATTTGATTTCTTGTGTTTAGACTAGCAAAGATGATTAATAAGCTTGTTAATCTTCACCCTCCTTCTTTGATTCAAATATAAGAGAACTCTCAATTTTCTCTCTATTTCCTCTCTATTTTTCTTCTTTGTTTAAACTTAAGCTTAAACAGATAAACGTAAAATAACTTAATATAATATAATACACATCATTATAATATCATTTATAAAAATCATCAGTTACAAAATTCAAAATAGCCAAATCAATTAAAAAGAATTTTTAAAATCATTTAAAATTCAAAAAATTTCAAAATAACTTATCACTTAAAAATTCAAAAGCCTTAAGGCTTTGTTTGGCAAAACTAAATTAAATTTCTTTTAATTTACTTTAATATTCCTTTTATAATATGGTTCATTTGTCACACTCTTAATTGTTTAATTTAATTAAATTCTTAAATTCGTTAACCTTTGACATATAATTATAATTTCCAATATGATTTCATTTATCAAATTAGTAAATTTCTAATTTAATTATTAAATTAAATTAGAACAACAGTATTCAACAATTCATTTATCTCTTAATTTAGTTATTTAAATTCAATTACAACTTAACCAACACATTAGCGTAATAAAATACGCACAACTTGTAAAATCATTTAATCACCAATTAATTAGCATACACACTTAATTAAATTAATCCACCACAATTCATTAACTATTTATTTAACTCAATAAATAAATCAACTAAAATATTTATTTAATTCCATAAATATTTTAAATTAAACCTAAAATTCTCGATCGTTATATTTTCGATCCAACTTCTTTCACAACTTCTTTTCCTTATCTAGCGGAAAACCTGACAATTAGTTCGGAACTACATCCACTAATTTCCTTATTATAGGTATCTAACACGTCTCTTACTTTTACTCATTGGGTATCTACAACATAAGTTAAATAACCCACACTTCCCACTCTCTTAATAGCCTTTAGGCCCTCATCATCTTTGAATCACCAAAAATAACTCAGCGACTTACTACCTCAAAAACATTACTTTAGCCTACCTTAAAATTCAAGGCTTACAATTATCTTATGTCATTTCATTATTACCCTCTGGTTAAACAACTAATACTTCTTCTACTCACACTAACTCCTTATAGCTTAATAGAAAGTAATTTTATCAATATCATACATCTTCCACCCTCAAACATCAATTTATATGAATTAAATTCCACATAAATTTCTTCCTTATTCTTCTGCTCTTTAACATATATGTTTATCTCACTTTTTCATTAAGCTATATTAGCCTTCCTCAATATTCTCTTTAAATAACTCCTTTCAGAGTATCAATATTCTATTGTAGAGCCAAGGTTTTCACCCCTACTCAATTCTTCTTTTTCTTCTCTTCTTCCTAACCACATAATGTGCGACAAATTTAGCCAGTTCATTGAACTTGGCGGCGTACTGGGGATCTAACATATCCCTTTACTTTACTTTTATTACCCGCATTCCCATGCGATTACTTCACTATAATTCCTTACTTGATCTGGCATGACTAGATGCTTTCTATCTCGCTCAATCTTTAATTAAACCTTTAATGACTAAGTGGTCTCCTTAACGTAGGAGGTCCCACACTCTTAAAAATCCTTTTAAACTAGAAACTTGCACAAATATAGCATTTACGCTCCCTCGAGTAGAAATTCTATTAAATGAAACCATTAAGAGTCTCTAATTTACTTCTTTGGGTTCTTTTAACTCTTTTACTCATTTAATATTATGAGTTTCTTTTTCTTGCGTTTCTTCATTACATAGCTTCTTATTTACAACATTCATTCTTAATGAAATATTTTATAATTATTTCATCTCTTATTTTAGAACATTTTTATTTTTAATGTCAATACATACTTATTACAAGTACATTTAATAATTATGGTATATTAATATGCTTCTTACAATTCATACTTCTTAGATTGTACAACATACTTCCTTCTATTGCTTATTTTGGATAAGAGCTACATACTTGTTCCATAACTTACATATTTGTTCCATAACTTATATTAAAGTAGGGACTTACAAAGATATCCCGCTGTTTATACATAAGCTGGGATTTATATCATTACACAGATATACATATACATTCTGATATAAATATACCTATTCATTAACTATGATATTATCACAGTTCTTTCTAACTAATATTAACTCATTCTTCCTTGGTAACGGTAGTCACACGACCCCAATTACTTACATAACACTTTTTCCTAACTCTTCAGAGTAAGTGTAACGACCCCAAAATTCATACAATTTAATTCTCGACTTCGGTCGTTAACAATATATTCAACCTCTAATTTTACATCATTAAACGATAATACAAACATTGAAATTTGCGGAATAATTAAAATTTTCTATTACAAACTATTCTCGTTTTCAAAAAATTTAACATTTACATCTAAATATCTCAGAATCATTTTAATACTACAAGAGTTTACATCGCATAATGATATTACAATTCAACATTAATACATTATTCGGAACCTTAAACATGGTTCAAATAATAATAACTCAGCCAAAGTATATAAATCTTCAAGTATGACATCTGATTTATATCCCTCAAGTAGCACATAACTTTACCTTAAATCTTTAACTTGTAAAAGTGGTTATTTGCAAGGTTGAGCTCGACAGCCTAGCAAAATCTAACAGTTTTCATGCATCACATAGCACATAATAACATGCTCGATATAAATCTCATAAACATTGGACTAATATAACATACATGCTGTAGTTCGTATAACAAGTATAAAGATTGAGTTCCTTACTCAATCAACATTCAGTACTCAATCAACGTAGTCATAAATTAACTTTAACATTTCATACTTTCAACATTAATATAACACATCATGCTATTTGCAATAAAGATTTCAAACAGTTCATCATCAAATTCACATAGCAAATAGGAACTGAAAGACTTGCATTGATCGTTGTTTACCAATAACAGTTTAACAACTTACAATTATCTGCATTTCACGTGCCCTACACAATTATATAATCATACACATCAACTATTGGTCACATATCAATGCATAGTAGTTGTAATGTAAACTTTACCCTATATCTTATAAGTCCAATGACATCCAACTTTGGATTTGTTGTAAACATCATATTAACCTATTTTTAAAAGTTATTGGACACCCATTTCGGATAAGATAGACAGTCCAAAATAGTGTTGAAAAAGGGGCGTTCAAAATTATTTTTATTCTTTCCCAGCTTTACCTTCTCTCGCTAAAATAGTCATAACTTTTCAGTTTCAAAACATTTTTGAGCGATTCTTGAGCCCACGCGAAGCTAACTTCCGGGACTACAACTTTTATTCTTTGACATTTTCCAAATCCTAAACACAGAATTCCAGAAAATTAGTTCAAGGTAACTGCCCCGAGTTGGTTAGACAGTTTTGACGTGACTACTTTGAATGGTCTTAACTCTTTGCTCCGAAGTCAGAATTAGTCCGTTCCAGAGTCTATGGAAAGCTTATTCAGTGTACTATAACATACCAAAAGCTCAGAATTTTCTAAACAATTGAGCTAACCCGGAATTTTCATTTTTGGATCAGCAGTCCACTAGTTTTTTGAACTTCTCGTTTTGACATCCAAAACTCGCCTCGACTCATTCTAACCCAACTTTCTTTACAAATAAGTCTTATTTTACATAGTCAGACTCGTCTAAGGTCTCGACTCCATATATCTAATTACAATCAATAGAACTCATTTACATAATCAATTCCAAGCCAAAATAAACATAGTAAACTAACTAGTTTACTAACAAAACTAACTAAACTTCCAAAATTCAAACTTTAACTAACAAACTAAATACAATATTTAAAATAATAACATTACAAAAAATTAAATAAGAAACATACCCAAAAATACGAGTTCCACAAACTGAATACATAGTTGACTAAGATTTAACTAAAGAGATCTTTATAAAAAGTCCTCCCACAACAAAGTCTTTCTAAAAAATGTAGGCCTTATTGTTGGTGAATGAAACAAAGGGCCAAGAACTTCTATTTATAGGTTTAGAAAAGGGATAAAGTTCTCAATTTAGTCGATGTGGGACTTCGTTTATACTAATTCTAATTGGTTTATACTAATTTTTCATATTTTTAACATGCTAAGTGTATTCATTCATCACAAATTCGTTTCTTAACCAATTAGATCCGTTCAAGTTGCGTTGTTTTCGTTTTATAGAGAAGAACAACAATCATCCATCAATTTAAAGTTTCAATCACGAATTCATCATCAATTTTAGTCTCAAAGTACACCAAAACACACATTACCATCAAAATCCAAATTCCTCTTCTTTAGCATAAAAACATGAATTTGATTTCTAAAAAATCGTTTTTAGATTACCATTATGAAATTATAAAATCTAATAACATATATAACATCATAACTCACAAATTTATTAACCATAACCCCAATTTTAAAAGAAACTCAAGAACACATAAACTAGAAATATAAACTAGATTATGTACCTTTAATTCCTTAAGAAATAAAATTAACCTTATTAGTAAAATTATAATTTTTATTCAACCATTATAATCATAACATTATTTAACAAATTCTCACTCCTCTAATTTAATTATTTAATTAAATTAGAATATCACCATTATACTCGCGTAATAAAATACGTATAAATCTCATCTATTTTATCACACTTAAATAAATTATCCCATAACAATTTTCATCGAATATTTATTTAATACCATAAATATTTATTTTATTCCATAAAGTTTCAACTAAAATATTTAATGTACTTAATAAATATTTTACTCGCATTATACTAACATTTACATTTTCATACAATATATTATCTTCTCACTTTATTAAATCAATTATACTTGTATTAATTCACTATTTTAATTAAGTGAATTATTCACACTATTTATGAAACTTAACTCATAATAATTTTCATTGCCCACAAGGCATAACAATTAAAATTATATTAGCTCATAATATAATTTCAACTTAATTAAATTAACTAATATTATTTAATTTCCTTAATAGTTTAATTAACTATTAAATCTCACATTCCCTAACATATGAATATATAATTCTCTTCACACCAAATCACATAATTCAAAATATATACACCTCATAATAAGAATTTTAATTATTAAATTCTTATTTTAATAACTTATGAAAATTTGGGTTGTCACAGTAAGACTATAACCTATCTTGAACTTGCTCCTAAAAATTGTACGAGCATATTTCATCCTACCATCCTCCTTTCTTTACTCCCTCTATGTGTCCCTTCATCCGAAAACTCTTAACTACATGATCAAATGTTCCCTACTTGATGCACACTCCTTTCCTCGATTCGGGCAGTCAGGAGAAATGTGTCCTTCTTACCCACAATCTTTACATACATGCTTTCCTTTCCTATATAGACTTAAGTGGTTCTTTCCACAATTTAACTTACCTCATTTCTTTTTCTTTCCTTCATATATTTACGTGGTTCCTACCACAATTCTTTCATGAAAGTAGTATGTACACAAGCAAATTATATTTGATGATAAAGCATATATTTTGTAACAATCTTATTCATTTATTAATAAAAGAATTTTTTATTTAAAGGCTTTAATTATCTACATGATGTTGTATTTATAATAGGTGATAAACCTATAGTTTTAAGCAATGCTTTTAGAATCATGATGACGATTATACTAATGAGATCTAAATTTTTAGATAGTTCAGAAACTAAAATTATTGTCAATCGCTGGATTACTAAAAAGGATATTAGTGAATCCAGATAGATTGGTACATATATTACTTGCTCATTGGATGAGGATGATTGATCCCATGATCATTTGTGTGGAGACAATAAAGCAAGTATGTAAGTGCTTATTGGAGAATAAGTTCACTAAACGTGACATCTTAAGGAATACCTAATGGAGTTTTACTTAACTGTCAATAGGAATTCCTGTAGTGATAGTAATATAAGTGATCATTAGATTTTGAGATCATCATAGTATGTGTATGATAAGTTATACTTTGACATGTCCCTTAATACCCTTAGGTATCAAAGGGTATGCTTGAGTATAATAAGTTGTACATAGAGATAATGGATGATCAATAAAGAATCTACCGCTTCTAGTAAAATGAGTGAATGTCCTATGTGATTCAATAAATGACAACCCATCAATCCTTAGCCAAGGTGGAATGCATTATTTAGAGTTGTGCATTTTTGTAATTGAAATACATATAATTAAATAAAATAAGACTTGACAATAATTCTATGTCATATATTTAATTGGGATATTGAATGGTGGAAGGATTGAATTGTATGGTAACTATTTACTCAAAGGTTCTTTTATGATTAATGTTAAAATTTATATTATCTGAAAAATTGTTGATCGTTAAGAAGGTTTATCCTTATTGAAGAATAAATATTATTTATTTAAATAAATTAATAGACTAATTTATGAAAATTGTTAAATCCACAACAGAAAATATTATTTCCACATCAAAAGTGTTGCTATAGATCCTATAGCTACAATTTTCACCGTCGCTATACATCTATAGTGACACTTTTATTGTAAAAATAATAAAAAGTGTTGTGAATTTAACAATTCTCAAATTTATTTATTTAAATAAGATCAGAATTGTTCTAATTGATTTTTTCACAACCGGTATAATATGGAGAACCTAAAAGGTCACACCATAAAAGAAAAATATTTATTTAAGAAGTAAATGATATAATCGTAATAATAAGTTAAGTGTATTTAATTTTATCTATGGTGATAGAATAAATTAAATAACTTAATATTTATTATTTAATATTTTAGAAATATTAAAAATAAATTAATAAGATGAGTCTTATTATTATTATTATTATTATTATTACAATTATTATTATTAAGTTAATTCCTAAAGTAGTTTGAGAATTAATTAATAAAAGTACTCTGAATTATTCCTAATAAGATTAGGAGCCTAATTAATTAAAAGAGTTTAATTAATTAAAAAAAAAAACTATTTCTAAATGCTTTAGGAGGGTTGCATACGTCTATAAATAAGGTCTTATTATGGATTAGGGTTACACTAACAATTCCAAGAGTTCAGAGAGTACAGAAATTAGGATTTTGCCAAACACTCATCTTCTTGAATAATTGTTCTTCCTTGGTGGATCACCTTTAGATACAAAATGCTTGGGTGACTAACTGTAATAATCTGAATCTTTGTTAATTTGATTTTTTTCTCCCCAAAATTATTTGGAGCTTGAAGCTACTTAGGAGGCGTAAGAGACTATTCGGCAAAAGTATCCTCACCTCTTTAATGTCAAATAAATCTTTGTTACTCTTTTGATTAAATTTTTATTATTCTTTTGATTCCGGGAACGAAATCCTTTTTAAGGGGAAGGTGATGTAATACCCTGAAAAAAAAAGAAAAAAAAGAAGAAGATTAAAATAGAATAAATGACTTTTAAATTTATATTTTAAATATTTTAATTAGGTTTTTCTTATCTTTGGCAGTTTGGGTCAAATTATATTTAGTTTATGTGGACTATAATAAGTATGCGATTACATTAATTTGGGCCTTTATACTAATTGGGTCAAACTAATTTTAAATTATTTAAGTTGGGTTTGTTAAACTAATTGAGCCCAATTTTGTTTGTTGGGTTTAAAAAAAATTATAATAAATGTAATCCTAATATATTAAGATCAGGGTTTCCATAAGATCTATATTGCAGAAAGTGGAATAGGGAGAGATCAAAGGAGGCGAATTTAAAAAAAAACTGAGAATAATATTATTATAATTTCAGCATATGCTCATCTTCTGAAGGTAATTAATGATTATGTTTTGAATACATTATGTGTATATCATGCTTAATATATCCGATTAGTATATATATATATATATATATATATATATTACATGTTGCAGCTAAACTTTAAGCATTAACTTCGGTACATTAATATATATAATAATAATTGTATTATGAGTCAGCAACTTAGTAATAATATTATAGGTTATTTAAGAATTAATAAAATAATATTTATTTTATTAGAATGTTAAGTATATTAAATTAAAATGATACTTTTGTATTAGCAAAATGTATTGAACATAGTCTTAATTGTAGAGGATATATGAATTAATGTTGAAACAGTTAAATTATAAAAAGAAAGTTCATAAATTTTGTAGGTTAGTAATTTAATTAGTCGTCTTGTGTGATTTGGAAATTATATAGATCGGATTGAGGAGATTTAGCGGTGTGATATTTGGGTTCGGTGAATTATTTCGGTATTATATTCGGGTACGAATTTCGTACTCAACTCCTTTGATTATGGTTTCATTCTTTGTATCTCGTGATATCTCGTCATTTATTTTCTTATAATCCTATTGGAAATCTTAAATAGAAATTTGATAATTGATACTTTGGCTGTATTCAGTAATTTAAATTCTTTTCCTTCTATTAAAATTTGTACATATTCTATAATTTTTTTTTCAGCGAGACTCTTGTTAAATTTGATTTGTTCGTTTTGTCCCTTGTTTCGAATTCTGTTATAATTTCACATAATTATTTCTGGTGAAATTCATATATTAGTTTCATTTTGGAGTTGATACATATGACTCGTATTTGTACTCTTTAAATTAGGTTATCATGTTTAGTATTTATTTTTGATAATTATAGAGTTGTACATGTTGCTACCTTTTTTTTGAGATATTGTGACTATAATTTGTTTTGTTCAATATGTACATATAGAACCCTTTTGTTAGTATTATGTCGCATGTGTTGTGGCATGGTATTTTTGTTATAATATACCGTAGGGTATACCTGAGCTATAACCACATGTGGGGGTACCACATGCATGTCGTCTTGACACGAGAGGCATGACACTTTCTGTGGCAGTGTGATTAGTCCACGACGTCTCCGTTTGGGCTCCGGAGGAAGTGGGTCATTTGGTGTTTTGTTGTGGGAGGCGTATGGGTTAACCCTAGTTTTTTGTTTTGCAGATTTGTAATGTTGTGCCAAACACATCTATCCGATTTGCATACATTTGGATTCGCGATCCAATGTGTGCGTTGCCTATGTGGCATTATTTTGACTTGCCTGTGTGGCATTGCTTTGAATTGCCTGTGTGGCATCATTTGACTTGCCTGTGTGGCATTATTTTGACTTGCCTGTGTGGCATTGTTTTGACTTGCCTGTGTGGCAATGTATATTTCTGAGCTTATTCGGTATGAAATAATACTCAACCATTTGATTCAGCATATTATTTCATTGTATTAGTTTTATTTGTTTCTGTTCAGTTCAATCATTGAGTTAGTTACTTTGGTTCATTATTTCTTTATTCTTCTATTGGTTTCGTCAATTCTGTTGATTCAGATATATTTCATTCAGATCTTTGGAGATTATATTTTCGTCAGTATTTATAACACTTGAGGCTTTGTTCAATATTTTGTCTCAGTTGTTTTCGTATATCAGTTATATATCTTTTGTATATCTGTATCTGTACTGAGTAATTGGCTCATGCTGTGTTTTTCTTCTGGCAGGTTTGCAGGGGTGATTCAGGGCTAGTGTGATAAGAGTATTGCCTTTGACGATCTAGGTTGATTCAATTTTTTTAGTTTTGATTATTTTGACTCTAGTTGGAGAATTGTATTTAGTACTTTATTGATGGATATCACTATTAATATTTTGAAGTTATTAGTGCTCTGTTTACTTATTTTGAGGTTTGTTATGCTTTGCACGTGACCTCCCTTTCTTTTCGGGAAGGGGGTGTTACAGAGATGGTATCAAATCTTAGGTTCTTTCTTGTAGAAAATCTATTTAGGTTTGACCTGTGAGTTATGGGTAAACCATTGGGTAGACGTAGGAGTTTGATTCGATTTTATTCTTTGTTTGGTTGGCCTCTATTTTGACCAACTGTCGATTTCTTTTCGATTTGTAGTTAATTTGAGGAAAGTGGAATAATTTGTTAAGATAATTGAGTAATGATATTAGTGAAGAATTGTGATTTAATCATTGAGGTGAATAAAGTTATACTTTATACAGATAAGAAATGATCTTATATGAGATGTGCTTATGATATTTGTATCGACGAGTATTTGATTTTGGAATTTTTTTTATTGAGTTTTTTTTGTGTGACAATTATTATGATCGTTGAATTGATAATTTGATTTGAATTAGGTTTTAATTTATGTTAAGCTTGTGGATAATTTGAGGTTTGTGTATTGATGGCATACTATGATAAAATAAAAATTATTAAGTATAGATGATTTCTTGTAATTTAAGTTGTTGATATTCGAGGTAATTAGATTAATCAGTTGGAGTTAATGATCAATTTTGTGGCTATTTTCTAGTAGGATATTGGAGTTATGTCGTATTAAGTTTTTTTTTTTTTTTTTTGTGATAGTATGAGGAGACATTGAAATTTATTGAATTAAGGTTTGCAATAAGGGATGATATATTTATTATATTATTAGATAGTAACTGATGAAATTAAATTTATTTTGAGAGATCTTAAATATTTGTAGTTTGCTTATTCAGATGGTAGAATATGTGACTTGGAGGTTGATATGGTGATAAAGAGATCTTAGTATTAGTATATTTTTTGGTATAATAATATTTGAGGACTAATTTGATTTGAAGTTATGATATTTTGAAACTCTTGAGGACTTAGTGAGAGTTGGTAATATAATTTAAGTTGTTTTGTTTATCTGATGCCCTAAGAGTATTGCATGAATTTATGTAAAATTAAATAAAAATAATTTGTTAAATCTTTGCCATGTGTGGAATATAAACGTTTTACGAATTAAAAATAATTTTAAAAATTTTGCTTATTCGAATCGTATTTAGATGAAGAGAAAATTTTTGTGATTTCGAATTATGTTCCGAAGAGTACGTTTACAATAATTAAACTCAAAGATATTAGCGACGGCCTACACCAATGGCGGATCATGTGATCTAATTTGATGCAACACGAAGAACCTTACCTAGGCTTGACACGATAACTGACGAATCTTTTACGAGAACATGTATAATTGTGCGGACCGATGGACTTACAGGCTTGATCATTACAAATGATGGCGCTACATCTTAATTAAAGTTTATGAATAATTATGTAATTTAAAGAAAAACTAAAATAAAACTTTACGCAACTTATTTGAATTCCGAGGACGGAATTATTTTTAAGGATAGATAAATGTAATAATCTGAATCTTTGTTAATTTGATTTTTTTTCTCCCTAAAATTATCTGGAGCGCGAAGCTACTTGGGAGGCGTAAGAGAATATTTGGGAAAAGTATCCTCACCTCTTTAATGTCAAGTAAATCTTTGTTACTCTTTTGATTAAATCTTTATTATTCTTTTGATTCCGGGGACGGAATCCATTTAAAGGGGAAGGTGATGTAATACCCCGAAAAAAAAAGAAAAAAAGAAGAAGATTAAAATAAAATAAATGACTTTTAAATTTATATTTTAAATATTTTAATTGGGTTTTTCTTATCTTTGGCAGTTTGGGTCAAATTATATTTAGTTTATGTGGACTATAATAAGTATGTGATTACATTAATTTGGGCCTTTATACTAATTGGGTCAAACTAATTTTAAATTATTGAAGTTGGGTTTGTTAAACTAATTGAGCTCAATTTTATTTGTTGGGTTTAAAAAAAATTATAATAAACGTAATCCTAATATATTAAGATTAGGGTTTCCATAAGAACTATATTGCAGAAAGCGAAAAAAGGAAGAGGCGGAAAAGGGAGAGATCAAAGGAGGGCGAATTTAAAAATAAAATAAAATTGAGAACAATATTATTAAAATTTGAGCATATGTTCATCTTCTGAAGGTAATTAATGATTGTGTTTTGAATACATTATGTGTATATTGTACTTGATATATTCGATTAGTCATATATATATATATATATATATATATATATATATATATATATATATATATATATAATGATTACATGTTGCAGCTAAACTTTAAGCATTAACTTCGGTACATTAATATATATAATAATAATTGTATTATGAGTCAGCAACTTTGTAATAATATTATAGGTTATTTAAGAATTAATAAAATAATATCTATTTTATTAGAATGTTAAGTATATTAAATTAAAATGATACTTTTGTATTAGCAAAATGTATTGAACATAGTCTTAATTGTAGATGATATATGAACTAATGTTGAAACAGTTAAATTAAAAAAAGAAAGTTCATAAATTTTGTAAGTTAGTAATTTAATTAGTCGTCTTGTGTGATTTGGTAATTATATAGATCGGATTGAGGAGATTTAACGGTGTGATATTTTGGTTCAGTGAATTATTTCGGTATTATATTCAGGTACGGATTCCGTACTCCACTCCTTTGATTATGGTTGCATTCTATGTATCTCGTGATATCTCGTCATTTATTTTCTTATAATTCTATTGGAAATCTTAAATAGAAATTTATAAATTTTTTTCTGCGAAACTCTTTTTAAATTTGATTTGTTCGTTTTGTCCCTTGTTTTGAATTCTATTATGATTTCACATAATTGTTTTCGGTGAAATTCATATATTAGTTTCATTTTGGAGTTGATACATATGACTCATATTTGTACTCTTTGAATTAGGTTATCATGTTTAGTATTTATTTTTGATAATTGTAGAGTTGTACATGTTACCTTCTTTTTGAGATATTATGACTATAATTTGTTTTGGTTCACTATGTACAATATGTGTTGTGACATGGTATTTTTGTTAGAATATACCGTAGGGTATACCTGAGATATAACCATCTGTGAGGGTACCACATGCATGTCGTCTTGGCACGAGAGGCATGACACTTTCTGTGGCAGTGTAATTAGTCCACGACGTCTCCGTTTGGGCTCCGAAGGAAGTGGGACATTTGTTGTTTTGTTGTGGGAGGCGTATGGGTTAACCCTAGTTTTCTGTTCTGCGAATTTGTGACGTTGTGCCAAACACAACGTCAACAGTTGTGAAGTAAGCTGAACCAATAATAACAACATATCAATTCTATATAAAATTTTTGAAACTACGTACTGACTATAAATGAAGAGCAATCGACAGACTATGAACTTTGTTTTCAATTTTCGCTAAGGTTTAGTAGAACTTCATCCGCAAATCGTCATAACTTACGGGCACGAGGGTGATCATCCCAATGCGTCCTGTATTGATCAATACTACATGCAAGAACGATATTATCATTCATCTTATCCACCTTAGGTGCACAAAAGTTTTTCCATGTTCGGGATGTTCATACTTAGTCGGGAATCCGAACCAAAACAATCTGGTTGGATACAATAAAGTTCTATCTTGTTCAACAATATTTTTATGTCTAGCTAAATCAAATAGCTTAGATGGCTTTTTAAGTCAACGTATACATACTGAAAATTAATGAGTATATATCAAATGTGATTAAATACAATGATTATCCAAGTGAGGATACTTGTCTAACCCTATATAGGAATTAACGAATAGAATAAATATCTGAGTTATACAGTAATACTGTGTTGATAAACAATGATCGGATAATTTAAGAACTTGTATGAATACAAAGATTGGATGCATAATCGATAAGAATAGCATTAATAATCTGGCATAATGATAATATAATTCTGAAACTTTCTTACGCATGTCCATTGCATAAAGTAAATGCAAAGTTAGGATACTTGCCGGAGCTGCTGCTTACAGTTACGCAACTTAGTTTTATCTTTTATACCGAAACCTATCATTAATAAGATCATTCGTTCGATTAGAATAATATATCATATCGCATAGTACTGCTATTTGCAGTCAGCACATAACCTAATCACATTGTCACATATGTTTAGCAGTCATTAAATCATAAATAAACACGTATCTAGTCCAATTATCTAAGTCCGGATCAATTTCTGAAATATTTCGGTTACCGACGGCTTTAACGGGTAATTATCGAGTTTAAAACTCTATTCAATAATTCAATAACTGTAAATATCAGTCATATTATTTTTAAATGACTTATAATAATTTTTAAATAATTATTATAATTTATCATTATTTTTCAAACACTGGAATCATTATTAAATAATTTAAATATTAACTAATTTTATTATCATTAATATTAAATTATTAATGAAACCATTACAAAAATATTAAAGTTATTTATAATAACTCAAAATATTTTTAAAATATTTTTATTACTCTTAAATTATTTTTAAAACATTAAAAATCGTTTTTAAATAATTACTATTAATATTTTAATATTAATGTATTATTTATCAAAATATTAAAAGTCATTAATTATAACTTAAAATATTTTTAATTCATTTACATCCTTTTTAAATGATTTTTAAATTAATAAAACCATTTTTTATTATTTATTTAATATAATTATTAAATGAGTTTAATATCATTAATATTAAATTATTAATGAAATTATTCCTTAAATATTAAAAGTTATATTTTATAACTTAAAATATCTTTAAACACTTTATTTTTATTTAAAATGATTTTTCTAATATTAAAATTATTTTTAAACTAATTTATTTAATATAAATATTAAATAAATCTAATATCATTAATATTAAAATATTAAAAAAATTTATGACATAATATCAAAAGTTATATTTTATAACATAAAATAATTTTATAACCTTTAAATCATTTTTATATGATTTTTAAATAATTAAATCTATTTTTCATAATTTATTTAATAACTTAATTATCATTAATATTAATTAATTAATGAAATTCATCACAAAATATTAAAAGTTATTAAAAATAACTTAAGATTAAAGTGTAATAAAATTTTAATTAGAACTTACTAATTAAAATTAGGGTTTTTAATAGAAAATTAGGGTTTTAAATAATTAGGGTTCCTTAATATTATTAGGGTTCCCAAATTAACAATTCAATTTGCTAAAATAATAATTAGGGTTTCTAATTTTAGCAATTAGTGTTCCTTATTAGCAAATTAGGGTTAATTTTAATTAGGGTTTTCCAAATATTAATTAGGATTTTTCCTAATTAACCAAATTCTCATAATGCACAACATAAATCATATAACACCATTACTACACAATCTTGAACTCATAATTGAGTTTAACAAATTAATAATAGGGTTACGACATTATACACCATAATTGACCAATACATACAGTATATATTTATAACACTGAAAAATAATATTATGTTTAAAATAATATTATTATTCTCATTCAAAGCTCAAAATCCAAAATTAGGATTTAGATTCCATAACTGATATATCCTTCATATATAACATTATTAATTAAGTTAAAATAATTAACTTAGTAATCTGAACTAAAATTCATATGACAGAATAGTAATTATAATATTTCCTATAATCAGTTCATATATTATTTAAATAATACAAAATCATATTTTTATAGAAAATAAATAATAAAAACATTTCTACTATAAAATTAATTATTATAAGAATATACTTTCTAATGATCAATAATTCTAAAATAAAATTATTTGAAATTATTCATGTAATAAATAAATTTTATTTATCACATATATACTTACACATTACCTGGCACATAATCTCATTTAAAAAAAAATTTATATGCAAAATTTCTTATTTATTTATATAGAAAATATTGAGTTATTATAGATTTAATGTCTTTAAGTCTTGTTTGGCAAAACTAAATTAAACTCCTTTAATTTATTTTAATAACTCATATGTAGCATAGTTTATTGTCACACTTTTATTACCAAATTAAATTAAAAATATTATAATAATCCATTTAATCTCTATCAACTATCTAATTTAATTATTAAATTAAATTAGAATATTATCTCAAAATCATTAATTTCCTTAACTCATAAATTATTTATTTAACAAATAAATAATTAAATCAAATCACATTAAACAAATATTTATTCAACAATAAACACATCAATTAAATATTTATATAATTCAATAAATATTTGGAATTACAATTTAAAATTTTGGATTGTTACAATTAAAAATACATAAAAGGGGGCACTTGATAAGCCTATAGCTGCTGCAGGCAGCAGCAGCAGCCGCGTGCTGTTTGCTATGTTGCTCTGCAGCAGCCAACAGTGAAGGTATTACTTTAATCTTGAACACTTGTTATTTCCTTTCAACTATCTGGATTGGAACTTCCTCATAAGACAAGTCCTTATCAAACTGTAATGGTTCATACTCGATCACATTCTTGTAATCGGGTTTATACGGTCGTAACACCGAAACATGAAAAACATTATGAATGTGTTCTAACGCTGGAGGTAGAGCTACCTCATAAGCCACTTCTCCTACTATTTGCAGCACCTCGAAGGGTCCAATAAACCTCGGGCTTAGCTTTCCCTTTTTACCAAAACGAATTTTCCCATTCCAAGGATAAACTTTTAACAACGCAAAATTTCTTACATCGAACTCACGATCTTGTCTGTGTTGATCAGCATACTTCTTTTGTCTGTCTTGAGCAGCTACCAATCTTGTCCTGATGAGTTTGACAACCTCAACAGTCTGCTGTACCAGTTCTGGTCCTAATAGTTGACGTTCACCAACTTCATCCCAGCGCAGTGGAGTTCTGCACTTTCTGCCGTATAATGCTTTGTAAGATGGCATGACGATGCTTGCATGGTAATTGTTGTTATAGGTAAATTCTACCAATGGTAAATGTTCATCCCAGTTCCCTTTGAAATCCATGATGCATGCTCTAAGCATATCTTCCAACGTCTGGATTGTTCGTTCACTTTGACCATCTGTTTGCGGATGGTACGCCGTACTCATTCTCAGTTGTGTTCCCATGCATTCTTGTAGTCTCTTCTAGAAATTTGACGTGAATCGTGGATCTCTATCTAACACAATTGACATTGGAACTCTATGTCTCGAAATGAACTCTTTAAAGTACCACTTTGCCAACTGATCAAGATTGAATTTAATCTTTATTTGGCAAATAGTGTGCTGATTTCGTCAGCCTGTCCACTATCACCCAAATCGCATCGTAACCTCTCTGAGTAGTTGGAAGACCCACCACAAAATCTATTGTGATATGTTCCCACTTCTATTCCGGTATTTCCAACGGTTGTAGTAATTCGCTTGGTCTTTGATGCTTGGCCTTAACTCTTTGACATGTCAAGCATTTCGTGACACATTCTGTAACATCTCTTTTCATGTTTGGCCACCAAAAATGCCGTCGTAAATCTTGATATGTAACGCCCCAGAAAATCGAATTTTTGAGAATTAAATTTTTATTTTTATTAAATGAATTTAATTGATTATTTATGGAGCAAGCTAATCGAACGTCGTTCTATGACCTAGAAATGTCAGAACATCGTAGGATTTTGGCTACGTGGCAGAATTAAAGTGTTTGAATTTTCAAGACGAAAATAAAAGCTTTCCGAGAAATTTTCTGAAAAACACTATTCACGCATTTTTGCTCGGGAATTATTTTTGAACTTCCGAGAAATACGTAATGATAGAATATCGATGTGAGATAGAATATCCAATAATATTTCAGTTATGGAAAACGTAATATTTCGCTTGTGGACTTAAAACCTAACGTTTAAGAAAAATAATTTACGAGAAGGAAATATAATGCGAGTAATGGATTAAGCGATGATCGTATACTACGTAAGTATTGTACGATGTAATGAATACAAGTATGATACGAAGTATTATACGAGTACGTATGAATGATGGTATGTCATATATGTGGAATAAGTATACGAGCTAGAATACAAGAATTATACGTGATTATACGTTATAAGGCTTTAAGCCAATTGTAATGAATTTGTAGAATTGGTAGGATTTATTAAGTATTATGTGAGCCAAGTATTGAATGTAAGTATTATACGACGTATTGTACTATCATGTATGAAGAATGAGATAACGTATATTAAGAATTAATATACGAGATAGCATACAAAGATTATACGTGTGGTATAAATGTTAAGTTATGTAATTTAAAGGGAATGGACTTGTAGGATTATAAACATAATAGTAGGAGTCCAATAAAATGTGACAATCAAGCCCAAGTGTTTGGTATGTCATGAGTCCAAATCATGTAGCACAAGCCAATTAAGGAAGTAGTTGAATGAATTAACCAAGCCCAATGAATTAGCCATAATCCATGGAGCAATCCAAGTGTAAAGTGGATAGACTTGATGGGCAAACAAATTGTGTGATTAGCAAGAGACTTAATGACTAAGCAATGGATAACTTAAGTGGTGAGCAAGTGACTTGGTGGCTAAGTAGAAGTGGTGACCAAGTTAACTTAATTAGGAAGTAATGAATAGTAAGGAGGTGGATGGCCTTTTGACCATTATACCCTCATCTAGGATTTCCTATAAATAGAGAGGTTGGAGTTCATTTTGTGGTTGTTTCATTTTCATCCAACTCCTCTCATATATAAGTAACTTATTTGGTTGAGAGAATAAGCACTTTCCTTGTTAAGTTTTCCACCAATAAACTTATAGCTTATTGGTTAGAGATAATAAGTTAGCAAAAGTTATACGTGGAAGTAAGAAGTAAGCACAAGAAAGAATCAAGTGGTCATCAAAGAGTAAGTGTTCTTGAACCATGTTTCTCTTTCTTTTCTATTGTTAGAGAAGGGGGTATTGGTAGAGCTAACATGCTAAGAAGAGGTTGGAATAATGAACCAAAGGGCTTAAGTCATAATAAGCCGGATAAGTCATGAATAATCTATTCGTAATCATATAGGTTAAGACCTTGTGAAGAACACTAATGAATGTATAATAACTTGTAGGAACTTGTAACATGGTTACATTAATGAAGTTAGTATGATAATAAGAAGCATGAATAATGGATCGAAGTCATCATCCATAATAAGTTATATGAAAAGAAGACATAAGTTATGAGTATTGAAAATATAAGTAATTCATATTTTCATAAGTTCTAAACTCACAATGAACTAGTAATAACTTATCATGAATATAAGTTAACGAAGCATTTGTGTCAAGATGATAGTATAATGGATTGAATCCAAGTGAAATGGTTTAAAAATCTCAAGTAACGAAGTTTCGCCGGAATTTGCACGATTAGACGATGATCGTCGAATTCGTGAAATTCTCGGAATAGAAGTCGAATTTTGATATTGAGTTTGGAAACGTTGGTTTTCAATGGAGACAAGTAGTATTTGTCATTATAGAGTTGCAGACTCGAAAATGGCCAGATTCCGACTTAGAACGAAGAAACGAGCGTTGAACGTTCACGAACGTTTACCGTTTTCATTGAAAATGGACTAATAGGTGAATTTTTAGCAAACGAAATCGAATAGATAAAATTCTTGAATGATCATGTACATTACATAATTTGTGAACCGTAGGCTTTTGAACGAGCCAATTCAGATTTATAACGAAGAAGTCATGCGTCTGGGAAGTTCACAAAATTTTAAAACTGAAAATTTTTCTGGTGCACAGAGTTGGCGCCGCGGCGCCAACCCAAGGCAAAATAGGTCATGCCGCAGCGCCGAGCATGGCCGGGCAAAGGTGAAACCTACTGAAGAGTCACGCCGCGGCGCGGTAATTATCAAAGGGAATCGTGCCGCAGCGCCGAGTCCGGTTTCCAAGCCCTAAGGGGCGACGCTACAGCGCGGCACAAAGAAGAAAAGCTGGCGCCGCGGTGCCAGCACTAGGGTTTGCATAGAAAGGATTGTTTATGAAGATAAAAAGAGAGGTAATGAAGTAACATAGACCTAATGAACATGAAGTAACATTGTTAAGTCATGATTAAACCCCAAGTAGGATCACTTAGGGTTAAGGAAAGTCGATTGAAGATGAACGCAAATGGTATGCAATAAACGTACTTAACCAAGGACGATTAAAATGTCATTTAATAATGTAAGAACATTAGTAAACCGTAAGGAAAGATGATTAACTTGAGCCGAGTTGTATTAATGATATAATTTCACTTAAGTGTTATAAGAGAACGAAGTTGGTAAGAATGATGTAAAGAATGACGGAAAGCCGGAACCCATAAATAACAAATCTAATAAGGGGTTAGATTGAGAAGAAGGGCAAGATTCTTTAGGAGCTATGTAGGTTCATTCATAACCTAATATGGTATATTATGTGATTATATGTTGTAGAGACTGTAAAGACTCAAGGGAAACGTATTTATATTGTAGCAGACGTTGAAGGCAAGTTTTTCCTAAACGCTTGTCTAACCTTCGTGTTAGCCAGGCTTTCAAATGATTCAAATTATGAGATTCATGTATGGTTTTGAAGAAAGAGTCGATGCCAATTTTAGCTCGGCTAGACTAATCTTGATAGATTGATTGAACTGTTTACAAGTCTTTCAATATAGAATTGCTAACGCTATCCTACGCCAACTATTTGGTACGGATTCAAGGTAAGCCTGAATGTATATAAACAAATGTTTTTTTATCGAGTATTCGATGGGCACGTGAGGTTGCCACAACTTAAATGTACACACGTTTAATGGATGTAGTGTTGATCAACATAGAGTACTATGAGCTGATCACTCATAAGTGCTCGTAAGCTATGCCGGACTTACGGACTTCGTGCCAGGTCGTCCTTTTCAAAGAAACTATAAGACGTTCACGTCTTTAACTAGAATTGATGATTCATGGAATATTGTTATTGTAAAATGTTTTGAAGGAAAAGAAACGCTATTTTAAGTTATTGATAGTACTTCGTAACTATCATCTAGTTATTGAAGATATACGATTCTTATGTTTCAAGCATGCTTTTAAAAATAAAATTGTTATGCTCATTCTTGCTTGAACCATATGAATGCAGCTTAAACGATACGACCAAGGGATTCGACAAGGATAAAGTGAAGACTAAAGCGAGCTTATAGACTACCTATGTAATAGTATAGGTTTGTAATGATAATATGTGATATTATGACAAGAACAAATGTAACGGTTATAACGAACCTGGGGAATGGTAATATTATTTTGGTATATATATGAGACATATTCGTTCTTTTGAGGCATTTCAATTGAATGTTTGTGTGAACTGTAGCACCGTGGAGCACCATCTGTCGGGTTGAAAGAGACCCGAATTTGGGGGCGTCACAGGTTGGTATCAGAGCATTAGGTTATAAAACTTAAGGGGGGAAGAACCTTAGGCTAATAACCTCGTTAAGGAAGAAAAGTCTGAAGGGAGTAAACTTGAGCTTTACTTGAGTTGAATGAGTCAATAAGGTATTGAGGAAACTTAGTATCAAAAGATTTAAAAGATGGAAAGTAACCCTAAATAAATTAAATGTGATTTATGCTTATACGATTCTGTGTTATGTACTAATCAGCATATGTGTTATTGTAGGATGTCGATTGATAGCTTGATGCATAGAGATATACACGCGGTGAACGAAGAGCTTGTGAACCGAGTAGAGCCTGTACCTATGCCTGTAACGACCCCAAAATCCATACAAATTAAATCTCAACTTTGGTCGTTAACCATACATTAAATCTCTAATTTTACATCATTGTTCGATATTAAAAATACTAAAATTTGCGGAATATTTAAAACGTTTATACATTTCCTACTTTCTTGCCCTGAATCGCAACCTTTACATTACATCTCTTTGATTCAATCTTATATCATGAATCGTTACAACAAAATGACTATACAAAGTCTTACATCATAACTAAATATCCATATACATTTGATAGCTCAACTTACAATTTAACAACATATTACGTTCAAAATATGAAATACATTTCCCATAAAACATAAGTAATCTTCGTGAATATAGATCTCTATAACTCACTTAGCACATATCTTTACCTTAAAATCTTGACCTGCAAAAGTGGTTATTTGCAAGAGTGAGCTCGACAGCCCAGTAAAGTCTAACAGTTTTTATGCATCACATAACACATAATAACATGCTCGATATACATCTCATTAAAGTAACATGGCATAGATACTTTTAATTCACATAGCAAATATAAAGATTGAGTTCCTTACTCAATCATCATTACTTAGCCAAAACAATGCAGTCATATATTGACTTTAACATTTCATGATTCAACATGCATAACATATCATTCAATTTAAAATAGTTCATCAAGTCCACGTAGAAAATAGGAACCGAAAGACTTGCCTTGATCGTTGTTTACCAATAACAGCTTAACAGCTTACAGTTATCTGCACTTCACGTGCCCTACACAATTATATAATCATACACATCAACTATTAGTCACATAAAAACACATAGCAATTGTAATGTAAACTCTACTCCACGTCTCATAATCTTTCCAATTAATTAGCACACAATGGTCAATTAGATGGTGTTATCTTTTCGACTTATGACTCACTATATTTCTTCTTAGTCAAACTTGAAGTTCAAGTGCTTAAGTCTTACTAGGACTACTTATTGGTTTTATATTAAACCCATTCCATATCTTATAATTTCCATTTCAATTGAATTGAAACACTTTTAAGTTTATTAACACTTGGCACGGCGTTTCGACGTTCATTCGTCACACGCCCGATTTGCCTCCCTTGTGTATGCTTACTATGCTTCTATAACTCATCAAATACATAATGTATTAATGTTAATCATCATTATAATTACTAATATTCATGTTTTATAACTTAGGACATCATCTTTTATGGTCAAGAGCACTGCACATGCATATGTGTATGTCCGACTCCCTCCGATTGTCTCCGAAAACACAACAGTCCTAAAGATGACTATTTTGACCCATCCTATTGACCTCAAATTGAAAAACGTAAAGAAGAACAGTTGTAGGTCTACTCGTCCTCGTTCCGTATCATCTTGAATCACCTTAATCGGAGTTCGTATGAAGAAGTTATGGCTATTTTACTACAGAAGGTCAAAACTGTCCAAGTCAGACTACAAATCCGGCGCTGGGGCGGGAGGACTAGGCTATACAGTGGCGCCGGGGCGCGAGATTGGCGCTGGGGCGCGAATTTTGGCGCCGGGGCGCGATTTTTGGCGCTGGGGCTCAAATTTTGGCGTTGGGGCGCCGAAACTTGCAGAACCCAACCACGAAGAAGATAACAAAGCTACTGTCTTTATTTTTAACAGCAATTAACCCCAATTAACATGTATAACTTATATAAATTACACGTATATACACTATCCAACATGCATATACTAGTTTAAATTACTAAACAATAATCACAGAAAATTAAATTCCTTGAAAACCTTATTTTAAAACAAAACTCCATGTTTGACATTTGTTAAACACAATGAACACTGTAATCTCTAATAACCACCAATTTGATTACTTTTAAACTACAATTCTCTGTAGTTCATACCCAATTAACATACCCGACTTTCAATTCTACAATTAGAATACAATCAACTACTAATTTTGTTATCCTACAAAACATGTTCATACTTATATGTTTTTATTGTAAAAACTCTTTTCTTTCTTTTGATTGTAATTAGCATACAGTCGTATATATATATATATATATATATATATATATATATATATATATATATATATATATATATATATATATATATATATGCTAGTTATAACAATTATCTTTACAAATACATATAACATCATAACCAATTCTAAAACATGGTTTACATACAACTTTTGTAAAAACTTTATACATAAGTGAAGAACACAGAGACTTAGGCATAATGACGTAAAACATATATACTTACATATATTAAAGTTATAGCCACATACCTTTTCTTGCTTAAAAAAATACTTGTTAGACACCACATAAATTATTTGAAATTCTTAGACTTTCTCTCGGCTTCTCCCTCTATTCTCTCTCAAGTTCTCTGTACTCACTCTTCCTCAGGATAGCAAATAATAAAACTGATAACTGAAGTATACGTAAAATAAAAGAAACCGATATGGCCTTAATTCCAATACTAAACATATCAGTTACACTATTATAAACGTATATCCATTATAAATATATTTTTATTTATTTAATTTATTTTATTATTAATTCAAAAATAAAAAAAAACAAAAGACATAAGGCTTTGTTTGGCAAAACAATTTAAAACTGAGGGACTTAATAAACTTAAGCCTTGTTTGGCAAAATAAATTAAAACTACTTTAATTTATTTTAATAACCACTTATAATATAGTTATTTGTGACACTTCTATCTAATTAAGTTTTTATACTTAATTTAATTAATTCTAATAACAATTCATTGCATAATATAATAATTTATTTAATCATTATAACTCTCTAACTTAATTATTAAATTAAATTAGAATACTAACTCATTAATTATTTATTAAACAAATAAATAATCAAATCACATCAAATCAATTAAACAAATACTTATTCAACGATAAACACATCCATTAAATATTTATATAATTCATTAAATATTTAAATATTGTAATTAAAATCTGGATTGTTACATCATTCTCTCCTTACAAGGATTCTGTCCTCAGAATCACAAGTCAAACCACTCATTCATTACAATCTTCCCTACTTACAAAGATTCTGTCCCCAGAATCGAAGACAAAAATTAAACAATTAACTCAGAGAAATCTTTCATCATTTTATCTAAATATAGATTTTATATTTCCTACTACATTCATCACCTCTAACAAATTCTAGGTTTCATTTCATAACTTTCATTTGAACTCAATTATATTCTGAATATTATATATCTTTTAACCCATTCATTTTCTTTTCTAAGGATCGTTATCATAAACACTCGGGAATCGCTATCATAAACACTCGGGATATTACATTCACCCTTTCTTCTAAGAATTTCGTCCTCAAAATTTTATTTATTAATTTTTATTCATTCATTCTATCAAAGTATATTTTACATCACTACTTCATTCATTCATTGGTTTCTATAACCACTTTCTTTCCACAAAGATCATTCTACAATTATTAACTTTTCGATTAAAAGTTTCGCATTATTCTTTGATAACTCATCTACTTCTCACTTCAAAATATCTTTTCTCACTTATTCAACATACTCATCATTCAGTGTCGCATTATACGACTTACTTCTTTCTAAGGAATATTTTCCTTTTTCACTTCCATCTTGCAGAATAACAAGAATCTTCCACAATTGTTCAATAATTGGGAAGTAGTATGAATAACTCAGGAGTATAAAAGATTCCAAATCATGATGAGGGTCACAAGACCATGAACTCTATTCTCTAGGGTTAATAGTGCTTCACCCCCGGTTCTTCACACTTTAATCCCTCTTTGGCAGAATGTTTATCAATCACAAAGACTGAAAACACCCTCCGCAAGTACTCTAGGTGATTAACCTATTGTATATGTATTGTGCACAAACATTTCAGCGCAAAGTATAAACTAAGCGTAACCTCTAATAAAAGAGTTGTTCATCTCAGAATTTAGAGTGCAAGCATTCAACTGAGGGTCTAATGACCACGAACCTTGTCCACAGTTATAAGTAATCTTTCAACTTTAACTTTTATAGTCATACGACTATAATGACTTCAAGGTACTTAGGGGATCAATCCATCGTACATGTATTGTGCACAAACATTTCATCGCAAAGTAAAACTAAGTGTAACCCCTAATAATAGGGTTGTTCATCTCAGCTTTTCAACATCTGAATCCGCACCAAAATAATTTGGTTTGACATAACTTCTCAAGAAACTCTTGAATTTCATGAACATCTTTCAATATTTGTCTAGCTGAATTAAATAGCATAGACCTCTACAATAACTCGGACATTAACCGAAATATACATATACATACATACATATGTATTCTCATATCTTAAAGAAATCTCAAAAATCTTTTTATGACGTCATGATACCGCACTGTATTTACAGTTCGTTGAGGATTCCGTCATTTGGTGACTTTATCATACTACATCATACCATAGTGGGCTGACGATCCTTAGATCACCTCCAACACTAGGTAATACTATATTGATGACTCCGTCATTTTTATCATCTTTGCACCAGGTTGCATGATGCATTAATGATATAAAATACATTTTGATATATTGCAAATCATTTTTGTCTAGCCGATGTAATTAGCATAGACATACGAATAACAATACTGTTGTTAAAACTCATTGGTTCCATCATTTGATCCAATGTTTTTCAAGAAAATAAAAGTGTAAACATCAACACAAAGTCAATAAATTTCGAAAGTCTAGCATAGCTAGTAGATTTAGAATACCTATGCTTCCACTATCAACTCCACTTTCTATAATGATCCATTGCTTAATAGGTCTATCTATTCCTATCATCCTCAATACTCCATTCACACTTAATTATACCCTAGTTCATCAAACTTACCACACGTTATGAGTTCAGGAACTTGCCACAATCATATGAGTTTAAGAACTTATCCTAGTCAGACCATAGGCGTCCATTCGCCGAGGGGTTCAAAAACATACCATATAATTATGAGTCACGAACCTACCATAAGTATGAGTTTTAAGAACTCGCACTTAACCTTATAATATTCTCTAACTATACTCTACCTATCTGTTATACACATGAGAAAAGAATCGCCTTCTCAACAGGCATATAGCAAATAACGCGACATAAACATTCCAATGATTATCAATATGATAAACTGAGTGCAGACACAAAACCCTTGCCCATACAAAGGTTTGTAGAACTCAACCATCACATGAGTTCTCAATTGAAATTCCACCTAACTCTATCTTTCTTTTAACTTGCTCTTTGCTCGATACGAATTCCTCGTATCACATCATCTATAACTCCTCATGAGTTGTCTGATACTATTTCATAGTACACCATCTTCATAGCATTAAGCTATAATCATTCAAACATTACTGACCATCTTTCTTTTATAACTTAAACAGATCACGTCGTGATCTTATTCTATAATCATCTCTATTAAAATTCTTTTGTTAACTCGTGATCGTTTTGTTTTACGATCCTCATTCTTTCTCTTTTTCATCATTTACGACATTATTCGCTATCTTGGCTTTTGGAGTTAGGAAACTCCCATTTCTTATCTTTATATCTCTTCAAGATTCTTCTTTGAATCTTCTTGTTTATATAACAATTCTTCCTTTAAGAATTTCTAACTTCATTTACATCGCTCAAATTTTCATTCAAGTTCTAAACTCTCATCATACGTGTCCATTTCTACACTTGGTACACATCGAGTCTGTAACAGTTTCAATATGGTACGCTGAGTGGTTTCCCACAAACAACCAACAAACTAGGTTTTGAGTTGCTAGTTCGTATATACCTCCGCTACATGAAGGAATCATTTAGCCCAGATACCATACATCAACTATTAAAGAGTACAATTGTACCACACTTAAACATAACTCTCTATTCATAACTTCTCTATCATTCTCTTTTTATAGACATTGTCTATTTATTATCACCTTACATCCTTATTATTGGAGTTGGGTAACCCCACATTTATATTCCTTATAACTCTGCGAGATTCTTCTTTGAATCCTTTCACGCAAGTTTTAATCCCTTATTGTTCAAACTCTATTTGAGCTTATTCGTTCATTATCTTCACCTCTCTTCTCTAAGGTTATAGCCTACGGTACTCCTACCTAAGGTTTCTAACCTACAGCTTTGATACCAACTGTAACGACCCCGAAATCCATACAAATCAAATCTCAACTTTGGTCGTTAACCATACATTAAATCTCTAATTTTACATCATTGTTCGATATTAAAAATACTAAAATTTGCGGAATATTTAAAACGTTTATACATTTCCTACTTTCTTGCCCTGAATCGCAACCTTTATATTACATCTCTTTGATTCAATCTTATATCATGAATCGTTACAACAAAATGACTATACAAAGTCTTACATCATAACTAAATATCCATATACATTGGATAGCTCAACTTACAAGTTAACAACATATTACGTTCAAAATATGAAATATATTTCTCATAAAACAAAAGTAATCTTCGTGAATATAGATCTCTATAACTCACTTTGCACATATCTTTACCTTAAAATCTTGACCTGCAAAAATGGTTATTTGCAAGAGTGAGCTCGACAGCCCAGCAAAGTCTAACAATTTTCATGCATCACATAACACATAATAACATGCTCGATATACATCTCATTAAAGTAACATGGCATACATGCTTTTAATTCACATAGCAAATATAAAGATTGAGTTTCTTACTCAATCATCATTACTTAGCCAAAACAATGCAGTCATATATTGACTTTAACATTTCATGATTCAACATGCATAACATATCATGCAATTTAAAATAGTTCATCAAGTCCACGTAGAAAATAGGAACCGAAAGACTTACCTTGATCGTTGTTTACCAATAATAGCTTAACAGCTTACAGTTATCTGCACTTCACGTGCCCTACACAATTATATAATCATACACATCAACTATTAGTCACATAACAACATATAGCAATTGTAATGTAACCTCTACTCCACATCTCATAATCTTTCCAATTAATTAGCACACAATGGTCAATTAGATGGTGTTAACTTTTTGACTTATGACTCACTATATTTCTTCTTAGTCAAACTTAAAGTTCAAGTGCTTAAGTCTTACTAGGACTACTTATTAGTTTTATATTAAACCCATTCCATATCTTATAATATCCATTTCAATTGAATTGAAATACCTTTAAGTTCATTAACACTTGGCACGGCGTTTCGACGTTCATTCGTCACACGCCCGATTTGCCTCTCTTGTGTACGCTTACTATGGTTCTATAACTCATCTAATACATCATGTATTAATGTTAAGCATGATTATAATTACTAATATTCATGTTTTATAACTTAAGACATTATCTTTTATGGTCAAGAGCACAGCACATGCATATGTGCATGTCCGACGCCCTCCGATTGCCTCCAAAAACACAATAGTCCTAAAGATGACTATTTTGATCCATCCTAATGACCTTAAATTGAAAATCTTAAAGAACAAAAGTTGTAGGCCTAATCGTCCTCGTTCCGGGTAATCTTGAATCACCTCAATCGGAGTTCGTATGAGGAAGTTATGACTATTTTACTATAGGAGGTCAAAACTGTCCAAGTCAGACTACAAATCCGGCGCTGGGACGCGAGGACTAGGCTATATAGTGGCGCCGGGGCGCGAGATTGGCGCTGGGGCGCGAATTTCAGCGCTGGGGCGCCAACTTTTGGCACTGTGGCGCGATTTTTGGCGCTGGGCTCAAATTTTGGAGCTGGGGCGCTGAAACTTGCAGAACCCAACCACGAAGAACATTACAAAGCTACTGTCTTTATTTTTAACAGCAATTAACCCCAATTAACATGTATAACTTATATAAATTACACGTATACACACTACCCAACATGCATATACTAGTTTAAATTACTAAACAAAAATCACAGAAGACTAAATTCCTTGAAAACCTTATTTTAAAACAAAACTCCATGTTTGACATTTGTTAAACACAATGAACACTGTAATCTCTAATAACCACCAATTTGATTACTTTTAAACTAAAATTCTCTGTAGTTCATACCCAATTAACATACCCGACTTTCAATTCTACAATTAGAATACAATCAACTACTAATTTTGTTATCCTACAAAACATGTTCATACTCATATGTTTTTACTGTAAAAACTCTTTTCTTTCTTTTGATCGTAATTAGCATACAGTCGTATATTTAATATATATATATATATATATATATATATATATATATATATATATATATATATGCTAGTTATAACAATTATCTTTACAAATACATGTAACATCATAACCAATTCTAAAACATAGTTTACATACAACTTTTGTAAAAACTTTATACATAAGTGAAGAACACAGAGACTTAGGCATAATGACGTAAAACATGTATACTTACATATATTAAAGTTATAGCCACATACCTTTTCTTGCTTAAAAAAATACTTGTTAGACACCACATAAATTATTTGAAATTCTTAGACTTTCTCTCGGCTTCTCCCTCTATTCTCTCTCAAGTTCTCTGTACTCACTCTTCCTCAGGATAGCAAATAATAAAACTGATAACTGAAGTATACGTAAAATAAAAGAAACCGATATGGCCTTAATTCCAATACTAAACATATCAGTTACACTATTATAAACGTATATCCATTATAAATATATTTTTATTTATTTAATTTATTTTATTATTAATTCAAAATTGAAAAAAACAAAAGACATAAGGCTTTGTTTGGCAAAACAATTTAAAACTGAGAGACTTAATAAACTTAAGCCTTGTTTGGCAAAATAAATTAAAACTACTTTAATTTATTTTAATAACCACTTATAATATAGTTATTTGTGACACTTCTATCTAATTAAATTTTTATACTTAATTTAAATAATTCTAATAACAATTCATTGCATAATATAATAATTTATTTAATCATTATAACTCTCTAACTTAATTATTAAATTAAATTAGAATACTAACTCATTAATTATTTATTAAACAAATAAATAATCAAATCACATCAAATCAATTAAACAAATACTTATTCAACGATAAACACATCCATTAAATATTTATATAATTCATTAAATATTTAAATATTGTAATTAAAATCTGGATTGTTACAATGCTAGTGGTGGAGGTACCAATAGTGATTCTAGAGGAGTCGGAGACAGAGGAGTACTTTTATGAGGAAGACTACTCTGAGGGAGAGATGGATATATCGTCATACCTTAGTATGATGAATGAGGTGGAGGAAGAAAGAGAGGTAACATCGGTTACTACGGTGGTACCTACATTGGAGTCATCACCTCCAGATGCAATGGAAGTATTGTATCTGGCAGCGCTTGACAGGAATGTGCAACTGGGTACAGTTGTGCAGAATCAGAGTGAAGAGATTAGTTATCTCCATGAAGCTAAGATGTCTACAAAAGCAGATTTTGAGTTAGAGCACGACAAACAGGTGCTTATGGCAGAGCAGGCTATGAATTTTAAGGCAGAGGCCGATGAGCTTCGTAGAGAACTTGGGGAGAAGGATCGGAAGATAGCCCGGATGTCTTACATCCATGAGAGTGCTCATAAGGATTTCAAGATGAAGGTTGCTTGTTATTCCGTTGAGTCAGGACAAACCCGTCATATGATTAGTCGGGATACTGTAGCGAAGATTGCGAATGAGAAACACGAGGATGCTGTTATGCATTATTAGAAATCTAAAGTTACATGTATGTGTGTAATGGCGTAAAACCCTCCTTTGTATAAAAGGGTAGTCTTTTTGTAAATCCCAAATTTTGTGAAGTTCAAGTTTGGGATAAAAATGTAATAGCTGTTGGCTATGAACGTAAATTGTAAATAGTTTCAAACTATGAAGAAGCATATGTATATAATGAAGTTTTCATGGAAATAATTTGTTATGATGCAATTTGGCATGTGGCGATTAATAACGAAGTAAGTAAATAGATAATAATAAAATTTTATTTATTTAATCAGGAAATGCCGCTAAGGAAAAGATAACGTAATCAGGAAGTGAAATCACATAATGATAATGAAGGGGGTCTGAATAACCCTATGCAAGTGTTCATTAATTTATTAGCGACTGCATTTGACTAAACCGGGGTAGAATACTCGCGGAACCTAGAGTAGCTAGAACGACTATCTTTAAAGAGTTTAAAAGCGTAGGTCCGTCAGAGTTCAAAGGAACGACGGACCCAGTAGTTGCCAAGACCAGGGTAAAAGAAGTGGAGAAAGCGTTTGTTATTACAAACGTAGTTGAGGCGCAAAGGATTTCTTTTGCAACTTACTTAACGAAAGGGGGAAGCCAACCTTTGGTGGGAGGCTCACCAGGGTGGGGCTAGAACAGATGTGGTAGCATGGGAATAATTTAAGAAGGTTTACTTCGAGAATTATTTCCCTACAAATGTGCGAGGGAGGATGGAGATTAAGTTCTTAGAACTTAAGTAAGGGGACATGACGGTTCCCTAAGATGAGGACAAATACAATTGGCGAGGTTTGTTTCACATCTAGTGAACACGGAGGAGATAAAGACTCGTAGATTGGAGCAGGGCCTGAAACCCTAGCTCTATAGTAGGATTTTGGTGTTCTAGAGTGTTTCCTATGGGATCATTCTGGAGAAGGTAATTATAACAGAAGGTGGTAGTGAAGCGTAGACTCAATACCACAAAGAGAGGAAGAATGAAAGCAAGGGAGAGAGAGAAACCAAGATAGAGAATGCCAATGGCAGTATGCCAAGAAGAAAGAATTATAACTCCAGGAATACTGGAGTGGGACAAGGGGATCCTAAGCGTAGGAGCAGAGTGTATAAAACAGATGGAAAGACTCATCTAGGAGTCTGTCTGAAAGGGGTTAAGAATATTTTTAAACATTAAGATAGAGGAGGAAGGATTAACTTTAGTTAAATCATATTCGTGAAAATTATTTCATGGTAATCGAAGTAAGTAGGTATCAATAGATAAGTACTGTTCATGTTGAGAGAATTTGAGAAAATTCTCGGTATGAATGGGTTGATTAACCATAGAACTATAATAAATAGTTAGAAGAAGAAAAGTCTGAACCTTCAGTTTTTCAGAAAACACAAGGTAGTAATTTATGATAATAAAACACAGAGACGTCTTGTCGTCTCACCTGGACGTAAGTTAGTAGGATGTTAAAGAAGAGGATGAGTCGTTACGATTGCGTATCGACTATCGTAATAGGAGTAAGTTAGTAGTTAAGAGTAAATACCCATGGCCCAGGATCGATGATCTATTTGGTCAGTTGAGAGGGGCAAAGAATTCTTATAAAGATAGATATATGTATGGGGTATAGTCGGTTGAAAGTAAGGAAGAAGGAGGAGATACCTAAGATGACATTCAGAACACGTTATAGTTATGACAAGTTTCTGGTTATGTCATTTAGGTTGACTAATGTACTGAAGTTAGATTTATCATAAGGAGCGTCGAGTAAGTCGGTGATAAATTGATAGGTACCCTTGTGAGATGCTATGGTTGAAGGTACCATTAGCGTCACAGGATTTAAAAGAAAGGTTGATTAAGGCACCTGTATTATCTTTATCAGATGATACGGGAAATTTTGTAGTGTATCTCGATGTTCGCATTGATGACATGATTGCGTGCTCTTATAGCATGGAAATGTCAGTGTGTATGCGATATGTCGGTTAAGGATTATAAGAAGGTCTATCCTACTTATGATCTAGAATTGGCAGCTGAAGTTTTAAATTAAAACTCTAAAGATAGTATTTATACTGGGAGAAAAGTGAGATATACACGGACTCTAAGAGTCTGAATATATCTCCACACGGAAGGAGTTGAATATGCAGTAGAGAGAGGACTGTGATATCTTATATCATTCAGGGAAGGTAAACGTAGAAGCCGACACACTAAGTAGGAGGGGTATTGAAAGTTATCAATATTAACAACTCAGAATGAGTTAATAACGGAAATGACAAGGTCAAAGTTAGAAGTTAAATTACGGAATGAAAGGGTAGAAATGTTTTGCACAAGATGGACTCAATCCACGATGATGGAACGAGTTACATAAGTACGATTAAGTACCGAGTTGTACAAGCGAATGAAGAAGATGATGCAGGATAAGTAGAAGACTAAGTATAGTCTTATTTTGGAGGAGGAATTTGAGTTCCATATAAATCTGAGTTAAAAGGATAACTGGGATGATATAGAGATCGCGTAATGTGTTAATAAGTGTTTAACTTCCAACTCAGATTATTGATAGGAAGTGATAAGTCATATGAATTAAGATAATACCTTCGGTGAAGGTGAAATGGAAGAACCCCAATGTCGAAGAAGCATTGTGGGAACTCGAGATTAAAAGAAAGGAAAATTTTTCTCTGTGGTATAAGTATGATTAGCGAGATTCTGGGGACAAAATCCTTATAAGGAGGGAAGAGTGTAACGCCCCAGAAAATCTGATTTTTGAGAATTAAATTTTTATTTTTATTAAATGAATTTAATTGATTATTTATGGAGCAAGCTAATCGAACGTCGTTCTATGACCTAGAAATGTCAGAACATCGTAGGATTTTGGCTACGTGGTAGAATTAAAGTGTTTGAATTTCCAAGACGAAAATAAAAGCTTTCCGAGAAATTTTCCGAAAAACACTATTCACGCATTTCTGCTCGGGAATTATTTTTGAACTTCCGAGAAATACGTAATGATAGAATATCGATGTGAGATAGAATATCCAATAATATTTCAGTTATGGAAAACGTAATATTTCGCCTGTGGACTTAAAACCTAACGTTTAAGGAAAATAATTTACGAGAAGGAAATGTAATGCGAGTAATGGATTAAGCGATGATCGTATACTACGTAAGTATTATACGATGTAATGAATACAAGTATGATACGAAGTATTATACGAGTACGTATGAATAATGGTATGTCATATATGTGGAATAAGTATACGAGCTAGAATACGAGAATTATACGTGATTATACGTTATAAGGCTTTAAGCCAATTGTAATGAATTTGTAGAATTGGTAGGATTTGTTAAGTATTATGTGAGCCAAGTATTGAATGTAAGTATAATATGACGTATTGTACTATCATGTATGAAGAATGAGATAATGTATGTTAAGAATTAATATACGAGATAGCATACAAAGATTATACCTGGGGTATAAATGTTAAGTTATGTAATTTAAAGGGAATGTACTTGTAGGATTATAAACTTAATAGTAGGAGTCCAATATAATGTGACAATCAAGCCCAAGTGTTTGGTATATCATGAGTCCAAATCATGTAGCACAAGCCCATTAAGGAAGTAGTTGGATGAATTAACCAAGCCCAATGAATTAGCCATGATCCATGGAGCAATCCAAGTGTAAAGTGGGTAGACTTGATGGGCAAAAAAATTGTGTGATTAGCAAGAGACTTAGTGACTAAGCAATGGATAACTTAAGTGGTGAGCAAGTGACTTGGTGGCTAAGTAGAAGTGGTGACCAAGTTAACTTAATTAGGAAGTAATGAATAGTAAGGAGGTGGATGGCCTTTTGACCATTATACCCTCATCTAGGATTTCCTATAAATAGAGAGCTTGGAGTTCATTTTGTGGTTGTTTCATTTTCATCCAACTCCTCTCATATATAAGTAACTTATTTGGTTGAGAGAATAAACACTTTCCTTGTTAAGTTTTCCACCAATAAACTTATAGCTTATTGGTTATAGATAATAAGTTAGTAAAAGTTATACTTGTAAGTAAGAAGTAAGCACAAGAAAGAATCAAGTGATCATCAAAGAGTAAGTGTTCTTGAACCATGTTTCTCTTTCTTTTCTATTGTTAGAGAAGGGGTATTGGTAGAGCTAACATGCTAAAAAGAGGTTGGAATAATGAATCAAAGGGCTTAAGTCATAATAAGCCGGATAAGTCATGAATAATCTATTCGTAATCATATAGGTTAAGACTTTGTGAAGAACACTAATGAATGTATAATAACTTGTAGGAACTTGTAACATGGCTACATTAATGAAGTTAGTATGATAATAAGAAGCATGAATAATGGATCGAAGTCATCATCCATAATAAGTTATATGAAAAGAAGACATAAGTTATGAGTATTGAAAATATAAGTAATTCATATTTTCATAAGTTCTAAACTCATAATGAACTAGTAATAACTTATCATGAATATAAGTTAACGAAGCATTTGTGTCAAGATGATAGTATAATGGATTGAATCCAAGTGAAATGGTTTAAAAATCTCAAGTAACGAAGTTTCGCCGGAATTTGCACGATTAGACGACGATCGTCGAATTCGTGAAATTCTCGGAATGGAAGTCGAATTTTGATATTGAGTTTGGAAACGTTGATTTTCAATGGAGACAAGTAGTATTTGTCATTATAGAGTTGCGGGCTCGAAAATGGCCGGATTCCGACTTAGAACGAAGAAACGAGCGTTGAACGTTCACGAACGTTTACCGTTTTCATTGAAAATGGACTAATAGGTGAATTTTTAGCAAACGAAATCGAATAGATAAAATTCTTGAATGATCATGTAGATTACATAATTTGTGAATCGTAGGCTTTTGAGCGAGCCAATTTGGACTTATAACGAAGAAGTTATGCGTCCGGGAAGTTCACAAAATTTCAAAACTGAAAATTTTTCTGGTGCACAGAGTTGGTGCCGCGGCGCCAACCCAAAGCAAAATAGGTCACGCCGCAGCGCCGAGCATGGCCGGGCAAAGGTGAAACCTACTGAAGAGTCGCGCCGCGGTGCGGCAATTATCAAAGGGAATCGCGCCGCAGCGCCGAGTCCGGTTTCCAAGCCCTAAGGGGCGACGCCGCAGCGCGGCACAAAGAAGAAAAGCTGGCACCGCGGCGCCAGCACTAGGGTTTGCATAGAGAGGATTGTTTATGAAGATAAAAAGAGAGGTAATGAAGTAACATAGACCTAATGAACATGAAGTAACATTGTTAAGTCATGATTAAACCCTAAGTAGGATCACTTAGGGTTAAGGAAAGTCGATTGAAGATGAACGCAAATGGGCAATAAACGTACTTAACCAAGGACGATTAAAATGTTGTTTAATAATGTAAGAACATTAGTAAACCGTAAGGAAAGATGATTAACTCGAGCCGAGTTGTATTAATGATATAATTTCACTTAAGTGTTATAAGAGAACGAAGTTGGTAAGAATGATGTAAAGAATGACGGAAAGCCGGAACCCATAAATAACAAATCTAATAAGGGATTAGATTGAGAAGAAGGGTAAGATTCTTTAGGAGCTATGTAGGTTCATTCATAACCTAATATGGTATGTTATGTGATTATGTGTTGTAGAGACTGTAAAGACTCAAGGGAAACGTATTTATACTGTAGCAGACATTGAAGGCAAGTTTTTCCTAAACGCTTGTCTAACCTTCGTGTTAGCCAGATTTTTAAATGATTCAAATTATGAGATGCATGTATGGTTTTAAAGAAAGAGTCGATGCCAATTTTAGCTCGGGTAGACTAATCTTGATAGATTGATTGAACTGTTTACAAGTCTTTCAATATAGAATTGCTAACGCTATCCTACGCCAACTATTTGGTACGGATTCAAGGTAAGCCTGAATATGTATAAACAAATGTTTTTTCATCGAGTATTCGATGGGCATGTGAGGTTGCCACAACTTAAACGTACATACGTTTAATGGATGTAGTGTTGATCAACATAGAGTACTATGAGTTAATCACTCAGAAGTGCTCGTAAGCTATGCCGGACTTACGGACTTCGTGCCGGGTCGTCCTTTTCAAAGAAACTATAAGACGTTCACGTCTTGAACTAGAATTGATGATTCATGGAATATTGTTATTGTAAAATATTTTAAATGAAAAGAAACGCTATTTTAAGTTATTGATAGTACTTCGTAACTATCATCCAGTTATTGAAGATATACGATTCTTATGTTTCAAGCATGCTTTTAAAAATAAAATTGTTATACTTGCTGAGCTTGTTATGCTCATTCTTGCTTGAACCATATGAATGCAGCTTAAACGATACGACCAAGGGATTCGACAAGGATAAAGTGAAGACTAAAGCGAGCTTGTAGACTACTTATGTAATAGTATAGGTTTGTAATGATAATATGTGATATTATGACAAGAACAAATGTAACGGTTATAACGAACCTGGGGAATGGTAATATTATTTTGGTATATATATGAGATATATTCGTTTTTTTGAGGTATTTCAATTGAATGTTTGTGTGAACTGTAGTACCGTGGAGCACCATCTGTCGGGTTGAAAGAGACCCGGATTTGAGGGCGTCACATGATACATCTTCGTACTTCCCAGATGAATCGAGTATCTTGAGTTATGAGCTTCTGTCAAGATTTTGTCTTTAATATCTGGTACTGCTGGAACCCAAATTCTTCCCTCGAATCTTAGTAGTCCTTTGGTATCGATCTTGTATTTCACTCCACTATCCTCAACCACTTTCTCTTTGATTTTTCCGCATTCTTCATCTTGTAGTTGAGCTTTCTTTACCTTGTCCACCAAAGTTGGACTAGCTTCTATCTGGAATAGTCGTTCATTGAATTCTTTTAGAAATTTAATTTCCAACTATGGCTTTATCATTGCTGAAATAAGCTCCTCCTGGGTGGTTATCAGCATCAACTTTTCCCAACCTTTCCTGCTTAAAGCATCTGCGACCATATTTGCCTTGCCCTGATGATAAAAGATCTCACAATCATAATCTTTTATTAATTCCATCCATCTCCTTTGATGCATGTTCAGGTCCTTTTGGGTGAAAATATACTTCAGATTCTTATGGTCTGTATATATCTCACATTTCTCTCCATAGAGATAGTGTCTCCATATTTTCAGAGAAAATACCACCGCAGCCAACTCTAAATCATGAGTCAGGTATCCTTTCTCATAGTCCTTCAGTTGCCATGATGCATACGCAATGACTTTTCCGTTCTGCACAAGGATACAACCTAACCCTTTATGTGATGCATCACTATACACCACAAAGTTTCCTGTATTATCCGGTAATGACAACACAGATGCCACACTAAACTTCTTTTTCAGGTCTTAAAAACTTTCTTCACACTTCTCCGTCCAAACAAATTTTACAGCTTTCCTTGTCAAATTTGTTAACGGGGTGGCAATCTTGGAAAAATCCTAAATAAACCGTCTATAATAGCCGGCCAATCCCAAGAAATTCCTCACCTCTGATGGTGTCATTGGTTGTTCCCAATTGATTACGGCTTCAAGTTTTGATGGATCCACTGAAATCCCATCTTTGTCATTCACATGTCCAAGAAATTGCACACGTTCTAGCTAGAATTCACATTTAGAGAATTTCACGTACAACTTTTCCTTTTTTAGTGTCTCCAACGTCAAACGTAAATTTTCCATGTGTTCTTCTTGAGATTTGCAGTAAACTAGAATATCATTGATGAATACCACCACAAATTTATCTAAGAATGGTTTAAACACCCTATTCATCAAATCCATAAATGTAGCAGGGGCGTTGGTCAAACCAAAAGACATCACTAGCAACTCGTAATGTCCATAGCTAGTTCTGAATGCCGTTCTAGGTACATCCTCCTTCCTTACCTTTAATTGATGATATCAACTTCTCAAATCAATTTTCGAGAAGTATCTAGCACCTTCAATTGGTCAAACAGATAATCTATTCTTGGCAACATATATTTATTCTTAATAGTGACTTTGTTTAATTCCCTATAATAAATGCAAAGACGCATTGACCCATCCTTCTTCTACACAAATAACACTGGTGCTCTCCACGGTGATACACTCGGCTGAATGTATTTCTTGTCTAATAGCTCTTGCAATTGTACCATCAGTTCCTTCATCAATTTTTGTACGGTGCGTTCGATATCGGAGCAGTTTCTGGCCCTAAATCGATGACGAACTCGATCTCTCGGTCAGGCAGAAGTCCTGGCAAATCCTCCGGAAACACATCTACAAATTTCCTTACCACTGGTATCTCTTCCAGTTTCACCCCCTTCCTCTGAGTATCGGCTATGTAAGCTAAATAACCCTCACAGCCTTGACTCAATAACTTCTTGGCTTGCATAATTGTCAGACATCTTGCATGTCTAGGCGATCTACTATCATAGAAAACTACCTTTGATGGAGTCATAAGGTTTACACATTTCTTTTGGCAACTAATTATCGCTCCATAATTGAATAGCTAATCCATTCCCAATATAACAACAAACTCTCCAAGTTTAATCGAGATTAAATCTACTATCATGACATTCCCCTTAATATTTACCCTACAATTCTTGTATACGAACCTAACAGGAATCACCTCCCTACTCGGGATTTCTATGTTTAAAGGGAAATTCAATTCTTCGCTAGGCAATCCTAACCTCTTAGCAAATTCATCAGATATAAACGAGCAAGTAGCACCCGAATCAAATAATACATAAGCATCTATATCATTGATTGTGATAATACCTGACACAACATCCTTTGATTGAACAACATCCTGCACAGTCATGTTGAAAGTTCTGGCTGTGGGCCTGTTTGATGACTTTGGTTCAGCAATGGTCAATGTACCTCCACTGCTACCTCCCTTGCTTCCCGTTGTCTCTCAAGCTTTCTTCTTAGGGCCCTCACGAGCAAAATGATCCTTTGACCCACATGTGTAGCAAACATTCTTCTTTGATTGATGGAAATTAAGGGCAATGTGACCCTCCTGGCCACAGTTAAAGTATACTCGCTTACCCCTTAAGCACATGTTAGTGAGATTCTTTCTGCATGTAGCACATGCTTCAAACTTCTTTTGCTGCTGGCTACCTTGTTGGCTTCCAGTACCAACACTCGATGCGACAAACCGGAGAATCCGGATTGTCCAGAATTTAAGTTTAAAGAATTAGTTATTAATAAAATAAATTTTTATTAATACTATTCTGTGCTATGTGTTTATTAATCGTTCTATAACATATGATGATTATAAGTCATGAGTATTCTGGCTACGAGCTAGATTGAACGAGTAAGAATTTTGAAGACGAAAATAAAATTTTTCCGGGAACAAAAATTTTTTCGGGGAAAAAGACGAAATAGACACTATTTATCAAAATCTGCTCGAAGATTTATTTTGAAAATTTGAGAATTTAATGATTGCGTATAATTTTGAGACGTGATGAAATATTCAATAATATTTCAGTTATGACAAAAATGAAGCTTTCGCCTGCGGACTCAAAACCTAAGGGTTAGGAAAAGTGAGTTTCGATTATACTATGACCACGTATAATAATTTGGGTTATTATGCATGAGAGATATGAGTATAATACTAGTTATTATACGAGTATAGTACGAATATTAGTACGACGTATAATACGAATATCGTACGAATGATATACGAAGAGAATACGAGAATACGAGAATGGAATGCGTAGAATACGATTAGTCTTAATGGACTTTGAGTTCATGGACTTTGTAGAATCCAATTGGACTTCGATTATGTCAAGCGCAAGATAGGCCCAATAAGAATTAGGGTTAAGGCCCAAACCAAGAAAAGAAATCGCGGATCGAACCGATGGGTAAGAACCATTGGGGCAACCCATGGGATGACCCATTGGCATGTGGGGCAGCCACTTGGCCACCAAGTAAGGGTGGAGGCCAAGTTTAATTGGTGGCTAAGTGTTGGAGGAGGTGGGAATAGTAAGGAGGTGGGGGATGATGACCAAACTACCCCTAGAATTGAAATTCTATAAATAGAAAGCTTAAGTTCATTATTTTAGGATTTTGAAAATCCTACACCTTAGAGAGAGAGCTTAAGAGCTTGGAGAAGAAGAATAAGGAAGAGTTTGAGCATGAAGGCTCGGATCAAAAGTGATCGTGAAATGGAAAAGCTTGCAAATTGTCGGCTTTGTATAACGGAAGAAGAATAAAGAATGGTAATCCGAACCCTAGTTTCTTCTAATATTTTCTTTAAGTTTTAATGTTCAAAAACATAGCTTAATGAGAATAGGGAGAAGATGATGTTAGAAATGGGTTCAGATGGTTGAAATCATGAGAAAATGAAGAAATAAGAATTAGAAATTTTGTTTATAAATTTCTGAAGGAAGTATAAGATTCGTAAGGATTTTGATCGATCCAAACGAATATTATGAACGAGTAGATGAATTAAGTAAGGAATAATGTTCTATAACATTAAATTCCAAGAAAAAATAGAATCGTAATCCAAAATATCGATTAAAACGAAGAACGAACGAAGAACACGAAGAACGTTGTTGATGGACAAATTTAAAACCATCGTAGGATCATTGTTATTGATGGACAAGTTTAAAACCATCGCGTATAAGTTAGTTGCATATTGCTTGGTTAGGAACGGTAGAAACATTCATGAAGAATGGATTAAAACGTAGCTATAACGAAGTTATGGCGAAATTTTCGTAAAAGATGATCGAGAATTAGAAAGTTAGTAAATGAACCTAAGCATGTAGGGTTTCATAAGAAAGTAAGAGAATATAGAAAACCTGAGTCATGGACTCAAGAACGATCGAGTTCCGAGTTCGGATGACCGAATTACGGACGAATGACCGAAGAACGTTAAAAGCATAAAGATGACCGAAGGGTGATGAAGATTAAGCCAATCGAATGGAATGTTAACAGATTCAGAATGAAGTTCTGTCTAAGGGGTATTGAAGTACGTAAGATAAGGAAGAGAATGGCTTTGGAACGACCTCGTTCTGAGTTATAACGAAGAAGTTATGAGATCAGGAAGAACGCATCTCAAACTTGGTGCAAGACTTAGAAAATTTTCTAGGGTTTTGGCTCGGCGTCGCAGTGCCAGCTAAACTTGCAGAAGTGGCACCGCAGCACGAACTCGGGGCCTCAGGTACTGTTAGTTGGCGCCGCAGCCCGAGAGATAACCAAGGGTTTGGCGCCGCAGCGCCAGACCAAGGGAAGAGAGAGACGTAGGTCGCGCCGCAGCGTGAGAGAGAGAGGAAGGGGCAAGGCGCCGCAGCGCCGGTGCAGGGCAAGGCCCAGGAATGAGAATTTATGAGCTCAATTACTGGGGGATATGCAAGAAAGAAATATGAACATATAGTTCACGTAACGTAACACTTAAGCAAGTGAGTTAAACCTTTATTAAAGGTTGAACGAAAAGATTAAAAGAGATTAAAAGATAGATAATGTAAGCGCTAAATTACGTAACCGATATCCGGGGACCGTAGTCGGGATGAACGAATGTGAGGGATTGCTATGATTATGATTCCTTAGACGTTAAGTGACGAAGGTAATGAATAACATTTCAATGATATGTCATGGTGATGAGATATAAGTGTAAAGCGTATTGACGCTATGAATGTAACGTTGTTGTGATGAACGATCGGTCTTAGCATATAAAGAACGATATCGCTTTGACATTAAGAAAGAAGAATGAACATGGGGTTCATAGGTTGGATAACGTTCCGAGTCGAATGAACCAGACATGGTAAGGTACGAATAAGTTAATATAAAATGTTTAACGCTATGATCTCATAGTATTGACATTGAATAATCGTTCTGAGTATACAAAAGACTGTATGACTTGGACGATAAAGAATGAATCCTGAGGTATGACATTTAGTTGCCAGAAAGCCATAAGGAATAAGAAGTTGACTTAACAAACATTATAGTTTAATGGTTCGAACAAGTTAAGAGAAGTTAGGTTGAGGTACAATCGTAACCTTTGATGGTTGACATATGGGAGCTGGGCTGAACAATTCCTTCAGAGAGTGAAGGTATATACAAATCTGGCAACCGATCTAACTCACTGTGTGGGCAGTGTAGATGAGACGGGAACTTGTTTGTTGGTTATTTATGGAAAACCACTCAGAGTACCATATGGACTACTAGCAAAGAAGCGATGTATGTTGAGTCCTATAGAAGTTATGAGAAGAAGATAAGAATGTAAATCATCAAAGATGATGAACGTTTTGAGTTAAGACATCTCCGTATGCCATGAAGCCGTAAATCGGTAGTAAATGAAGTTAGTCGCGTAAACTTATATTACAAGAATGTGAACCTTAAGAAGTAAAGTAAAGTAAACCAATGCGTAAGTCAATTATATGACTAATTAGTGTACGTTCTATGTTCTTATGTGCTACATAGGAATTGGAATGAGCAGTTCAGCGTAAACTATAAGCTGTAGCTATGAGTAAGGCAAGCTTTTCTAACTTCATTCATATTTTACATGAATGCTAGTTTCTTAAAGTTCTCAGATGTTGAACTTGAGAAGTTCTGTCTTTGTGCGAATGTGAGATATTTGTACAAGGTGGTACAATGTATGAGGCCTTGTGCCACAATATGAACACTTCGGTGTTTCTTTGAGATGAACTGTTCTGTGATTGAACTGTTCAATACAAGTATGTTCTGTTTATACATGAACCGTTATTGTTAAGTCTGTACTAATGATTCTAGCCAGACAATATATGTATGGAAAAAGGTAGAAGAATGAAAGTAGTGTAAAGAGTATGTGATGAATGTTGTAAAATGATAGGAATCGAGACTATTCCTATTTATTCAAGCTGCTTCATAACCTTTGTTCGGTTATCGAAGTTCTGAAGAATGTTTAAACTTTTGAAGTTGTTTGTTCAACTGTTATGACTTATTGGGCAATTGAATGCTCACACTTGCTTTAAATGAAAAATATTTTCAGCGTACGATGTTAGAAAGAACTTAAGGATCCCTTAAAGATCAAGCTGAGTGATATCCAGACGAAGTGCCATTCAGTATGTGAATGTGCGTGAAGATCAAGTGAAGACTTGTAATATAGAATGCTAGAATTAAGCTATAGACTAGTTTAATGAACAGTTATGTATCCTTGGTGGCGGATAAGAGTCACTTGTGCAAAATGTAAAGAATAATGTAATTACCATTATTTGTAATGAAAGAGATTTTAAGGATTTGAGAACCTGGGTTTTGAGAATGTATGTTATTATATTTAACTATAAAATGAGGTATGTTTGGTAAGAAGTGGGACCATGACGCACGAAGTCCGTGTCTGAAAGTAGATCGAATTTTGGGGCATTACAGAGTGGTATCAAAGCTATATATTGTAACTCTTAGGTAAGAGTACCTAAGACTATAATCATAGAGAGAATGATAAGAAAATCATTGAGTTAAACGATTAAGGAAGAAGATCACCACATGATCATAATAAATCGTAGTAACAGATGAGCTGTTAAACGATGGATGATTTATAGCAAATGCTATGAATGAATGGTACTACGAAGTGGTATAGGAAGAAGAACTTAGATTGAGTTGAGAAGGATAGCATACGAATTAAAAAAAATTCATATTAAGTAAAGAGAAATTTAGAAGTTGTAAGATTTCAATTGAGGACTCATGTGATGGCTGAGTTGTATGAACCTTTGTATGGGCAGAGGTTTGTGCTTGGTGTAACAACTACTCAGTTTATTACAGTAATAATCATTGGAATTGGTTGCGCTATTAATATGTATATGACGAGAAGGTGAATCTTTTCTCATGTATATACTTGATAGGTAGAGAACGATAAGGTAGGTGCGAGTTCTTGAAACTCATACTTATGGTAACTTCGTGACTCATAATAATATGGTATGTTTTCGAACGTCTCAGCGAATGGACACCTAAGGTCTGTCTGGATGTTCTTAAACTCATACTATTGTGGAAAGTTCCTGAACTCATAATGTGTGGTAAGTTAATAGACTGTACTAAAGTATAGAGATGTTAAACTGAAAACAAAGTATTTTTAGTAGACTTAGCATTGAAGGTGCTAGAGAAGTTTAAGTGTTATCGCAGTAAGATAATGAAGGAAGATGGAGAATAGGATATTCTAAATTCTCTAGCTATGCTAGATTTCGAAGTTTATTGAAATCGTGCTGATATGTACATTTTGAAAAAGAAAGAATTGGTTCAACTTTTGAACCAATGGATTTTAAAGGAGCTATTCTTTTTATGTCTATGCTAGTTGCTTCGGCTAGACAGAAGTTGATTTGAAATATCAAAATAAATTTTATATCATTTATGCATTTGATGCAACGATGGTAAAAAGATGGAGTTGTTAATGCAATTGAACCTGGTGGGATGTGATCTTAGGATCAACAAACTGCTATGGTATGATGTATAATGACGAAGTCATAAACAGACGAAGTCCTCAACGTACTTTGAAGAGTACGGTATCATGACGTCATAAAATGTTTTGATGTATTGCGAAAAGAATTTAAAGAAGTAGTCGATGTCAAATGAGTTGACTAGACGAATGTTTCAAGTTGATGTCCAATTTATTTATATGGTCTAAGCTAATTGATTTGGCTAAGACATATGGTATGTCATGTTATAAGAAAATCGAGCTTTCTTTGAAAAAGTTATCCTAATCCAAATTGTTTTGGTGTGGAATCTAATGATTAAGTCTGAGGTGAACATACCCAGAAACGGGGTTATACGATAGGTTGATCAGCTACGTATGGAAAGAGGTAGTTTACCTTCTTTGTGATCGTAAACTTACCATGGAAAGAAAGGTTTATGGCGAAAGGCTGTTTAACCTAGTAAGAGTTCTTGGTCAATTTGACCCCTCAGCAAAAGTATGAAATGTTTTAAAGGATATTTTATATTCCTCGCTATTCCTTCTAATGAATCTTGATAGGTTATGGAGGTTAGGAATGATGGAAAGGTAAGAACTTCTTCGAAGAGAAGTTGAGAAGAAGTGTAAGCTAAAATTTCGAGGACAAAATTCTGTGAAGAATGGGAGAATGTGAGAACCGGGGTAAGAGTGTGATTTTAAGAAATTTTGAGGACGGAATTTTTTATGGGGGGGAAGTGTGACAACCCGAAGAATCCGGATTGTCCAGAATTTAAGTTTAAAGAATTAGTTATTAATAAAATGAATTTTTATTAATACTATTCTGTGCTATGTGTTTATTAATCGTTATATAACCTAGGATGATTATAAGTTGGGAGTATTCTAGCTACGAGCTAGATTGAATGAGTAAGAATTTTCAAGACGAAAATAAAATTTTTTCGGGAACAATAATATTTCTGGGAAAAAATACGAAATAGGCACTATTCATCAGTATCTGCTCGAAGATTTATTTTGAAATTCTTAGAATTTAATGATTACGTATAATTTTGAGACGTGATGGAATATTCAATAATATTTCAGTTATGGCAAAAATGAAGTTTTCGCCTGCAGACTCAAAACCTAAGGGTTAGGGAAAGTGAGTTCCGAGAATACTATGACCACGTATAATAATTAGGGTTATTATGCGTGAGAGATACGAGTATTGTTGGGTAAACTCAATACGCACAAAACACGCAAGTGTACGTGGTCAACAAGTAATAAAGTGATGAGTAGAGTATCGTTCTCACAGAGAATTATTTAATAGAAAATCACCAAGTACTAATCCGTAACCAACTCAATCTTATTTAAACGAATTAATTTCAATTTATAAGTAAACTAATTCTAATTACCACTAGTTAAATTAAGTTAACGGAGATTTAAGATCACAACTTCACTTATCGCTTCGTTTAAGTTAACACACTTCGTATCAATTATTTTCTACACTGAATTGTTAATCAAGAACACTAAAGCAGATAAAACCACCTCTCGATGCATAATACCCATATTAACGTCAATCCATAATTAAGATAGAAATCCGTTAAACACCTTAATCAACTAACCCACTATATCTCTATGTGAATTACAATTGAAGAAGGTTGAAGAATAAGTTCTCTATCCGATTACATATGATGCCAAGCGTATCTCTACCTTAACAATAATCACAAATATGCTATCGACAAAATTCATGACACATGCTATTATGATAAGATCTAAATCAATACTTCATCTCTCGAGTTCATATAGATTATCACGGTAATTGATGGCCAATCAATTAAACAATTAAGTTCAAATCACAACAGACAATCCTCACAATAGAACATAATAATTGATAACGAAGCATATTAAAATAAACTACACAATAAGATCCATTGTAATCTCAAATAAAGAATTAGTTCATGATTATTGAATTAAAACTAGGAATCCACAATTGAATACACATTAAAAGATAAAAATAAGAGTAGAGTAAAGAATAAATCTGTTGTCAGTAGATCTCCATCTTCCTCAAGCTCCTGCTCTTGATCTTCAATGGTCTCCAAGTCGCTTCAATCTCCAAAACTATTTAGAACTATGAATTTGATCTAATTTGCTCTAATCTAATCTAATTGAATCCTCTATCTAGTCTCTCCTTTTCTTTTCCTTGTGATTCTCCTCCTTATATAAGTCTCTTTATATGTCTTAAAGTTCTCTTGGAAGTTCTCTTAGAAGTCCTAGTGCAAAACGGATCGAAACAATCCTTTCCGGACTCAAATTGGACAAAATTCGCGAATTCCGCACATTTTCTGGGCTACCCCCGCCCCGGCGGGGGTTTTTAGCTGTGTTAGGCCCGCCCCGGCGGGCTATGGTACTGACTTGTGACATGGATGCCCACCCCGGCGGCGGTTTTGTGACGGAAAATTTTCTGCTCTGACGTCCCTTGGGAAAACGGCCATAACTTTTGATCCAGGAAGAATTACGAGGCCTGCCATATATTAAATCGAAGAAAACGACAAGATCTACAACTTTCATTCTTTGAGAATTGAGAAATAACGAACGGATGAAGGTCGAAATTGGGCTGGAAGTGACTGCTGTGCAAATGATCATCCAAAATAGTGACGTTCGACGTCCGTTGGTACACATGTCATAACTCTTGCATCCGAACTCCGATTGGAATGATTCAAGATGTTCCGAAAAGCTAAGAAGAAGCTCTACAATGTAATCCTAGTTGCAAATCAAGAACATGAAATGAACATGAAAGCCCAAACGATGTCCGAATTGCTCTTTCTTTGCGTTTTCCTTGCTTTTCTTTACCAATAATCGTTCAAACCGCTTCCAAACGTATAACCTACAAAATGAACATAAAATGCATGAAAAGTAACTAAGACACATGAATATAAGTAACTAATTAATGCAAAAGATACCGGATAAGTAGGTATAAAACCTACTTATCAAATACCCCCAAACTTAAACCGTTGCTTGTCCTCAAGCAACACAACATAATGCAATGCAATGCAACGAAATGCAATAACAATCTAAATGCCTAAAATAAAATCCAACAACATTGCATAAACTGATTTATCCTATCGACCTCAGAGAAAACAAGCAACTTTGCAATACAAATTATCAAAACCAATCCATGCTTACATATTAATTCTCAATTCTTGAACAATTATCACTGGTATAGCGTGCGTGTGTGATCAACATCAAAGATAAATGATACGGACCCAAATTCAATACATAACCAACTTCTTAGAAGGAATTATACGGTGCAAACTTAAAAATCTCAAAGATAAGCACGATTCAAATAAAATTAAACTTAACCAAATTAAAGGGTACATGCAGGATACTTATACTTTCTTTTTCTTTTTCTTTTTCTTTTTTTTTTCATACGGGGGACTTTTTGCACTTTTCCCGTTTTATTCTTATCTTTTTTTTCCATAGATGGTTGGTGAGTGCGTTTTACGCTCCATCTCACGCTTGTGTTTATGGGGAGTGCTTCACCTCAACCCACCACAAGACTCAACATATTACATTCTTTTTTTTCTTTTTTTTTTCAAAGCTTATATATCCCATATATATTCCACCAAACTTAGGTTCTTGCCTAATTTAAGCCTTCACTGCCAATCCTTGTCATTTTCTGGTTCACGCTAGCACTATCATTTAGAAACCCTTTATGTATCAATTTGAACTAACCGGTCAACAAATATGTTATTAGTGCTACCCTTTTTATAACAGTTTCAAACAAGTCCAAGAATCGATTCATAACAGTAATTATATCACAGTTCTAATAATCCATACTATATTGGTTAACTTGTTCACAATCTCATCATTTGCCAGAATAACCTGTAGAATGCGACACCATTGGACATATGCAAACTAACTATTAACAACAATTTTTATTATTTTTTTATTATTGGTTATCAATAAAAACTATTATGCAACTGGTCTACTATGCAAACTATTATGCAATTACACTACATGAATGCAAACATAAATAACCCTAATTTATTTAACTCCCCCAAACTTAACAATTACAATGTCCTAATTGTAAAATAAAGCATAAAGTGGACGAAGACTTCCCTGTAATCATTTAAGCTTGTGGTAATGGTGGCGTTGGCGGCGACGATCATTTTCCTATCCATTGAACCTCAAATACCTGCAATGAAGAGAGACAACAAGGATTAGAATAATACTTGGATTCCTATCTACTAAATAAACTAGGAAAACATATAAATAAATAAATAAAAAATTCCTGGGTTGCCTCCCAGTTAGCGCTTGAATTATAGTCTTTCAGCCTGACTCTGTCTGGTCAACGCTATCCAATTCCTCTTCGGTAATTGAGGAACCCTCCATCCATCGAAAATAATATAGCTTTTGGTAGGTTCCCATTTGTGATAGCCATCGCTTCCAAGTCACCTAGCATGCTCTGATTTGGTATGATCTCCATGAAGAAGGGCAAATAACTAGGTGTTATCTCCATTGTGTTTGTGATCATATTTGGGCATGGAAATGTGTCAAACACAATGGGCTCTTCGTCTATCTTCTCTTTCTCGTCCCACCATGGATTGAAAATTGTACTCATTCTTATGTCAACAAGAGCTTCGCCGACGACATAACTACCAAGTGGGCATGATTTTGCAAATCTAATCGGATTCTTGAACTTTGGCAGAGAAGGTACATGGGACACTAAAGAAATCGGTTCATCTTCATTGGTACTCAAAGTTAAATCTTCGCCGATCTCTATTTCATTATACCCAATTGTCTCCACACTTTCGATATCTTGTGGCTCATCCAGTCGTAGATTTGGCTCGGGCACTTCATCAATCTCAGAATCCTCATCATAACACCAATTGTTTTGAGGAAGGTTGCTTACGGCTTTGGTCAATTGATCTACCATATTTTGAAGATTTTGAATTGACCTCGCTTGATTACTTATCTTCTCCTCAGTTGCTGCTACGTACTTGGAAAACGATTCGTCAAACCTTGAATTATATGTCTCATGTGACACTGGAGGTGGACATGAAAATTCCGATGTGTATGATGGATCTGGAATAGAGTATTGGTCTTGATAGTTGTAGCTCCATGAAGAATCCGGGTGATACCCCCAAACTTGATCATAATTATCATATGCATACTGATTGAGGTAGTTACCACCATACTGTACCGGCCCAAGATTGATGGTGCATTGATTAGTCGGGTGATTGCCAGCGCAATAGTCACAAATAACTGCAAACCTTTGACTCCTTTGGGCTGCAACAACGTCCAAATTCCTCGAAAGTTCGTCAAACTTTGCTGACAATGCGGAAATTGTCGTGAGTATGTCAATCATCGCTCCCCTTGGTTGAGTCACGTTCGTGTATGGTCGTTGATACTCAAAGTCATCCATGGTACCTAAAATGAGAGAAATATAAGAAGAGAAAAAAAATAAAAATAAAAATGTTTAAATTAAGACTGATTTGATTGAAATTAATATTGGTAAATAATTATTAAATTAATTCCCCGGCAGCTGCGCCAAAAACTTGTTGGGTATACTCAATACGCACAAAACACGCAAGTGTACGTGGTCAACAAGTAATAAAGTGATGAGTAGAGTATCGTTCCCACAGAGAATTATTTAATAGAAAATCACCAAGTACTAATCCGTAACCAACTCAATCTTATTTAAACGAATTAATTTCAATTTATAAGTAAACTAATTCTAATTACCACTAGTTAAATTAAGTTAACGGAGATTTAAGATCACAACTTCACTTATCGCTTCATTTAAGTTAACACACTTCGTATCAATTATTTTCTATACTGAATTGTTAATCAAGAACACTAAAGCAGATAAAACCACCTCTCGATGCATAATACCCATATTAACGTCAATCCACAATTAAGATAGAAATCCGTTAAACACCTTAATCAACTAACCCACTATATCTCTATGTGAATTACAATTGAAGAAGGTTGAAGAATAAGTTCTCTATCCGATTACATATGATGCCAATCGTATCTCTACCTTAACAATAATCACAAATATGCTATCGACAAAATTCATGACACATACTATTATGATAAGATCTAAATTAATACTTCATCTCTCGAGTTCATATAGATTATCACGGTAATTGATGGCCCATAACTTTTGATCCAGGAAGAATTACGAGGCCTGCCATATATTAAATCGAAGATATCGACGAGATCTACAACTTTCATTCTTTGAGAATTGAGAAATAACGAACGGATGAAGGTCGAAATTGGGCTGGAAGTGACTGCTGTGCAAATGATCATCCAAAATAGTGACGTTCGACGTCCGTTGGTACACATGTCATAACTCTTGCATCCGAACTCCGATTGGAATGATTCAAGATGTTCCGAAAAGCTAAGAAGAAGCTCTACAATGTAATCCCAGTTGCAAACCAAGAACATGAAATGAACATGAAAGCCCAAACGATGTCCGAATTGCTCTTTCTTTGCGTTTTCCTTGCTTTTCTTTACCAATAATCGTTCAAACCGCTTCCAAACGTATAACCTGCAAAATGAACATAAAATGCATGAAAAGTAACTAAGACACATGAATATAAGTAACTAATTAATGCAAAAGATACCAGATAAGTAGGTATAAAACCTACTTATCAAGTATAATACTAGTTATTATACGAGTATAGTACGAAGATTAGTACGACGTATAATACGAATATCGTTCGAATGATATACGAAGAGAATACGAGAATACGAGAATGGAATGCATAGAATACGATTAGTCTTAATGAACTTTGAGTTCATGGACTTTATAGAATCCAATTGGACTTGGATTATGTCAAGCCCAAGATAGGCCCAATAAGAATTAGGGTTAAGGCCCAAACTAAGAAAAGAAACCGCGGATTAAACCAATGGGTAAACGGATGGGTAAGAACCATTGGGGCAACCCATGGGATGACCCATGGGCATGTGGGCCGGCCACTTGGCCACCAAGTAAGGATGGAGGCCAAGTTTACTTGGTGGCTAAGTGTTGGAGGAGGTGGGAATAGTAAGGAGGTGGGGGATGATGACCAAACTACCCCTAGCCTTGAAATTTTATAAATAGAAAGCTTAAGTTCATTATTTTAGGATTTTAAAAATCCTACACCTTAGAGGGAGAGCTTGAGAGCTTGGAGAAGAAGAATAAGGAAGAGTTTGAGCATGAAGGCTCGAATCAAAAGTGATCGTGAAATAGAAAAGCTTGCAAATTGCTGGCTTTGTATAACGGAAGAAGAATAAAGAAGAACGGTAATCCGAACCCTAGTTTCTTCTAATATTTTCTTTAAGTTTTAATGTTCAAAAACACAGCTTAATGAGAATAGGGAGAAGATGATGTTAGAAATGATTTCATATGGTTGAAATCATGAGAAAATGATGAAATAAGAATTAGAAATTTAGTTTATAAATTTTTTAAGGAAGTATAAGATTCGTAAGAATTTTAAGCGATCCAAATGAATATTATGAACGAGGAGATGAATTAAGTAAGGAATGATGTTCTCTAACATCAAATTCCAAGAAAAAGTAGAATTGTAATCCAAAATATAGATTAAAACGAAGAGCGAACGAAGAACACGAAGAACGTTGTTGATGGACAAATTTAAAACCATCGTATGATAATTGTTGTTGATGAACAAGTTTAAAACCATCGTAGGATAATTGTTGTTGATGGATAAGTTTAAAACCAACGCATATAAGTTAGTTGCATATTGCTTGGTTAGGAACGGTAGAAACGTTCATGAAGAACGGATTAAAACGTTGCTATAACGAAGTTATGGCAAAATTTTCGTAAAAGATGAACGAGAATCAGAAAGTTAGAAAATGAACCTGAGCATATAGGCTTTCATAAGAAAGTATGAGAATATAGAAAATGTGAGTCGTTGACTCAAGAACGATCGAATTCTGAGTTCGGATGACCGAATTACGGACGAATGAGCGAAGAACGTTAAAAGCATAAAAATAACCGAAGGGTGAAGATTAAGCCAATCGAATGCCATGTTAACGGATTCAGAATGAAGTTCTATCTGAGGGGTATTGAAGTACGTAAGATAAAGAAGAGAATGGCTTTTGAACGATCTCATTTCGAGTTATAACGAAGAAGTTATGAGATCAGGAAGTACGCGTCTAAAACTTGGTGTAAGACTTAGAAAATTTTCAAGGGTTTTGGCTCGGCGCCGTAGCGACAGCTAAGCTTGCAAAAGTGGCGCCGCAGTGCGAGCTTGGGGCCTCAGGTACTGTTAGTTGGCACCGCAGTGCGAGAGATAACCAAGGGTTTGGCGCTGCAGCGCCAGACCAAGGGTGTAACAACCCGATATTTTCTATATAAATAAATCAGAAATTTTGCGTATAAATTTTTTTTTTATTTAAGGATGAGGATTTGTACAAGATAATGTGTGTATGTAATTATGTAATAGATAAAAATATATTTATTACATGAATGTTTACAAATAATCTTTATTTTAGAATTATTGACTATTATAAAGTTTATTCTTTTAATAATTAATTTTATAGTGAAAATATTTTTATTAATTATTTTTCATGAAAACATGATTATTATATTATTTAAATAATATATGAAATGATTATAGAATTATTATAATAATTATTTATTTTATTATATGAATTTATGTTAGAATAATTAAGTTATTTATTTTAACTTAATTATTAATGGTATATAAGTCAGATAAATCAGATATGGAATCCAAACCCTAATTTTAGATTTTGATCAAGGAATGAGAATAAGAATATTATATTAATTATATTTTTATTTTTTAGTGCTATACTTACGTACGGTATGTGTGTATAGAAAATGGTTGGTCAATTATGGTGTTTAATGTGAAAACCCTAGCATTAATTTATTTCACCCTATTTTGAAGTTCAGATGGGAGATTCAAGACCGTGTTATGCGATTTATGTGTGTATTATATAATTCTATGATTAATTAGGTAAACCCTAATTAATAGTTAAAAATATTAAATTTCTTGAAATCCTAATAATTATATTAGAAACCATAATATTCAAATTATAATTAAACCTTAATTCAAGAGTCGAATGCAAGCTTAAGACTGTTATGTAATCATTATAATGTGTGTAATGACCGATATTAAAGATATTAACCCTAAATAGGGAAAATCTTAATTAGTTTCAAAACCCTAAATTTTTAAAAGGTATAAATCCTTATTATTTTTATATAAATTATAAACCCTAAATTTGTTAATTGTGAACCCTATTTGCTAATTAAGCAAGTTTAATGCTAATTAGTGCACTTTAAACCCTAATGTTCATGTATGATGTAATTAGTAAACACAATCTAATTAGGGATTTCTAAATTGTATTATTGGAAACTAATTTTCATTTTTGAAAGCTAAATTGTTATTTATTTTTCCTAATTTTGGAAATCCTAGAATTTTGGCTCTGAAAACCTAAAATGGTTCAAATCCTAAACCCTAACCCAAACCCTAAACCCTAAAGGTTAGATTAGATTGTCAATAATGCCCTTAAATTTTGAAATCAAATTGACCATATTACCCTTTTTGTATTATTTGAGAGATAACTTGCAAATCTAGCTAGAATATGTAGTTGGTAAACCACCAAGATTGCCCATGTGACAAAAATAACATAAGTCAGCCATATATTGACAGCTAATTCAGCCAAATTCATTGCACCAAGAGATTATATAAGAGTTAGAGAGAGAGAGAAAGTACTCCTTTTGTTCATTTCTTTCCAAAGCTCTCACCAACTCTCTCTCACTAAAAACCCACGAAATTATGTAGTATATCAGCTCACAATTCAAGCATCACGAATTCCTTAAACAAAACAGAAACATAGAATCAAAATTTGCTTATGGAAAGGTATAAAGCTAATCTTACAATCTGATTTTGAATGATATGATACAAGTTATGTTTGTGTGTTGTAATATGTTCTATGTTGTGTTAATCCATGATCTAGGTTGGTACATAGGTGATCCATAACATCTAGATACTCGAAATAAGAGTTTTTAAAAATCTGGGAAAAATTATTTTTGTGGTCTGACAATGAATGTCAGACCCTGTAGATCGCAGTCTGTTATGTGTTTTTGTTGTTTAAAAGTTTTTAGTTGTAATCTGGTATAAGCTCTCTCATCTGGTACAAGTATTAAAGTCAAATCATGAACTGATTGGAAGTTATTCACGGTCAAAACCCGTTGACCGGCTAAATTCTGGGTAACCCAGAAACTTAGTATCCAGCGTCTGACAATATGTTTGCAAGCCTTGATCTGTTAGTTTGTTATGTGTTTTGATGTTTTTATTTTAACCGATTTATAGTATGTTATGTGTTCTTCAGTTTCATGTTACTATATCACTTTGATAAACAACATACTAACATAAATCAATGGTCAAAGTAGCCTTCACGATCATATTTGAAATTTCTGGAATTTCCAAAAATGGGTTGAACAACATTTCTGACATGGGTTGACTGGGCTGTATCATGTGATTCTGTTGTTGTTGTTTTCGATCTGATGATGCATAGTTTTACTAGGTTATGTATACTACAATCTTAAACTAAAAGATCACCATAACATTAACTAGAACCCGTATAAATTTAAGCCACAAAGTGCCTACTCGGAACTGTCTGGGTTACCCAGAAAACCCAGAACAGCCCTGGCAATTGTTTTAGAGTCTTAGATCTTGTACGTTAATAATATCTGGACATTAGAAATGATCAATATTGATATCATGCTAGTTCCTCTATGAGGCTCGACGTCTATCACCACCATTTCATCAACTGATTAACCAGAATAAGACTACCAATGTCGTTGACCAGCATTGACCGGATTTTTCTGGGCAGCCCAGAACTTGATGAACAGACCTGACAATAGTTTTAACGGCTTAGATCTTGCATTTGAGTTGTTGTATGACGAAAATAATTGCGAATAATTGTAGTTCTACATTTATACTACACGACCAATGCTTGAGATCGATCAAATCATGCAGGAACAAAGGAATTATAAGTGGTCAAAGTTGACCCCTCGAGCACGAAGCTGTCAGTGTTCTTGAGCTCAAGAACACCAACAGCGACGCCAAGTGTCGCTAAAGGCCTATAGCGACGGTTTCTTTTATTTTTATTTTCTGAATTTCTGAAAAATCATTAAAAATAGAAAATAAATTCTAAAAATTACAAAAATAGTTTTAAAAATTATTTTAAATTCAGAAAATTAGTTTTTAATTATTTTGAATATATTTCATAAATATTTAATATTTTTGAAATATTAAAAGTATTTAATTTATTTAATTATAATATTAAATAAATTATTTAAAAATGATTTTAATACATGAAAAATCATTTAAAATTATATTATGGTATAAGAAAATAATTTAAGTTATTTTTGATAACTTTTAATATTTTGTGATGAATTTTATTAATTAATTAATATTAATGGTAGTTAAGTTATTTAATAAATGTATTAAATAAATTATGGAAAATAGAATTAATAATATAAAAATTATAGAAAAATGTTTTAAAGGTTATTTAAGTTATAAAAAAATGACTTTTGATATTTTGTCATGAAAAATATTAATATTAAATGATATTAAATTTATTTAATACTTATATTAAATAAATTAGTTTAAAAATGATTTTAATATTAGAAAAATCATTTTAAATGAAAATAAATAGTTTAAAAATATTTTAAGTTATAAAAAAATAACTTTCAATATTTAAAGTTAAATTTCATTAATTAATTATTACTAATGATATTAATGTTATTTAATAATTATATTAAATAAATTAGTTTAAAAATGATTTTAATATTATAAAAATCATTTAAAATGAAAATAAAATGTTTAAAGATATTTTAAGTTATAAAATATAACTTTTAATATTTAAGGGATAATTTCATTAATAATTTAATATTAATGATATTAATTTAATAATAAAGGATATTAAGTTTATTTAATAATTATATTAAATAAATTGTTTTAAAATGGTTTTATTTTTTTAAAAATCATTTAAAAAGGAAATAAATGAGTTAAAAATATATTAAGTTATACTTAATGACTTTTAATATTTTGATAAATAATGCATTAATACTTTAATATTAATGATAATTATTTAAAAATAATTTTAATTCTTTTAAAAATCATTTAAGTGTAATATTAATACTTTAAAAGTATTTAGTGTTATTATAAATAACTTTAACATTTTGGCAATTGTTCATTAATAGTTTAATATTAATTAAATATTAATGATAATAGAATTGATTAGTATTTAAATCATTTAAATATGATTTAGAGGTTTGAAATTTATGATAAATCATAATAAATATTTTAAAACCATTATAAGTCATTTAAAAATAATATGACTGATACGTACGGATATTGAGTTACAGGACAGAGTCTTAGACTCGGTAATTACCCGATAAAGCTGTCGGTACACCGACATGTTTCAGAAATTGATATGGACTTAGATAATTTATTGAGATATGTGGTTATTTGTGATTCAATGGTTATTAAACATATGTGCCAATGTGATTAGGGTATGTGCTGACTGCAATAAGCAGTATTATGTGTTATAGTATGTTATTCTAATCGAACGAATGATCTTGTTAATGATAGGTCGTGAGATAAGCGATAAATCTAAATTACAAACTGTAAGCAGCGCTTCAGGCAAGTATCTAACCTTTGCATTTTTTTTATGCAATGGACATGAGTAGGAATGTTTCTAAACTATATTATTGCTATACGGATTATTAACCTTATATTATATAAGCTCATTGATTATCAACATGTTAGTATATGGTAATTCATATATATATATATATATATATATATTCTGTTCGTTAATTTCTAGAAATGGTTAAACAAGTGTCCCCACTTGGATAATCATTGTATTTAATCACATGTTGATATACATTTGTCAATTACTCGTATACATATATGTTGAATTATAGATTATTGTTGAACAAGATAAAACTTTTGATTTGAAACCCAGACAAGTATGAACATCCCTACACGGGAAAACTATTTATGCACCCAAGGTGGATAGAGTGAACGATTCTATCATTCTTGTAATGTAGTATTGATCAATACAGGGCCCATGGGAAGTACAACCTAACGCCCGTACGTTATGATGGTTTACAGATGAATTTCTGTTTAACCTTTTCGAAAATGAAAATAATGTTCATGGCATGTCACCATAACCCCAGTTATAGTCAATATATAGTTTCAAAAATTTGAAAGAGAGTTGTTATGTTATTATTATCGGTTCAGAATACTTCACAACTATTGACTTGTTGTAGAAGAATAGTACAAAGAAAACATTTAAATTCTTTCAGATTATATATATATAATTGCTATTACTTGCTGGGCACTCAAATGCTCATCCTTGCTTAATTTAAATGTTTCAGCTAAGTGTGGATGATCAGAGAGCTCTGCTAAGAACAAGGGAAAGGGAAAAAGTTGCTGAATGAATGAATGAACGTTATCTTATGTAATAGTTTAATACTATTAAGACAAGTATGATATATATTATCTATAATGGTTTGTAATGAATGTTTAAAGGTTACGTACTTGGGATTAGACTCTGATAAATGTAAGTTAAGTTCGATATTTATATTATTGTTATTATTATTAGTATTATTCCGGTCATAGAAATGATATCGTGATGAACCGAGTTCGGGTTTCAAGTACCTGAGTTTGGGGTCTTCACAAAGGGAAGAGAGAGACGTAGGTCGCGTCATAGCGCGAGAGAGAGGAAGGGGCACAGTGCCGCAACACCGTTGCAGGGTAAGGCCCAAGAATAAGACTTTATGTGCTCAATTACTGGGGGATGTGCAAGAAAGAAATATGAACATATAGTTCACGTAACGTAACACTTAAGCAAGTGAGTTAAACCTTTATTAAAGGTTGAACGAAAAGATTAAAGGAGATTAAATGATAGAGAATGTAAGCGCTAGATTATGTAACCGATATCCGGGGACCGCAGTCGGGATGAACGAACGTGAGGGATTTCTATGATTGTGATTCCTTAAACGTTGAGTGACGAAGGTCATGAATAACATTTCGATGTTATGTCATGGTGATGAAAGTAAAGCTTATAGACGCTGTGAATGCAACGTTGTTGCGATGAACGATCAGTCTTAGCATAGAAAGAACGGTATGGCTTTGACATTAAGAAAGAAGAATGAACATTGGGTTTATGGGTTGGATAACGTTCCGAGTCGAATGAACCAGACATGGTAAGATATGAATAAGTTAATATAATATGTTTAACGCTATGATCTTATAATATTGATATTGAATGATCGTTCTGAGTATACAAAGGACTGTATGACTTGGACGATAAAAAATGAATCATGAGGTATGGCATTTAGTTGCCAGAAAGCCATAAGGAATAAGAAGTTGACTTAACGAACATTATAGTTTAATGGTTTGGACAAGTTAAGAGAAGTTAGGTTGTGGTACAATCGTAACCTTTGATGGTTAACATATGGGAGCTGGGCTGAACAATTCCTTCAGAGAGAGAATGTATATACAAAACTGGCAACCGATCTAGCTCACTGTGTGGGCAGTGTAGATGAGACGGGAACTTGTTTGTTGGTTTTTTGTGGAAAACCACTCAGAGTACCATATGGACTACTAGCAAAGAAGCGATATATGTTGAGTCCTATAGAAGTTATGAGAAGAAGATAAGAATGTAAATCATCAAAGATGATGAACATTTTGAGTTAAGACATCTCTGTATGTCATGAAGCCGTAAATTGGTAGTAAAAGAAGTTAGTCGCGTAAACTTATATTACAAAAATGCGAACCTTAAGAAGCAAAGTAAAATAAACCAATGCGTAAGTCAAGTATATGACTAATTGGTGAACGTGCTATGTTCTTATGTGCTACATAGGAATTGGAATGAGCAGTTCAGCGTAAACTATAAGCTGTAGCTGTGCATAAGGCAAGTTTTTATAACTTCATTCATATTTTACATGAATGCTAGTTTCTTAAACTTCTCAGATGTTGAACTTGAGAAATTCTGTCTATGTGCGAATGTGCGATATTTGTACAAGGTGGTAGAATGTATGAGGCCTTGTGCCACAATGCGAACACTTTGGTGTTTCTTTGAGATGAACTATTCTGTGATTGAACTGCTCAATACAAGTATGTTCTGTTTATACATGAACCGTTATTGTTAAGTTTGTGCTAATGATTCTAGCCAGACAGTATATGTATGGAAAAAGGTAGAAGAATGAAAGTAGTGTAAAGAGTATGTGATGAATGTTGTAAAATGATAGGAATCGAGACTATTCCTATTTATTCAAGCTGCTTCATAACTTTTGTTCGGTTATCGAAGTTCTGAAGAATGTTTAAACTTTTGAAGTTATTTGTTCAACTGTTATGACTTGCTGGGCAATTGAATGCTCACACTTGCTTTAAATGAAAAATATTTTCAGCGTACGATGTTAGAAAGAACTTAAGGATCCCTTAAAGATCAAGCTAAGCGATATCCAGACGAAGTGCCATTCAGTATGTGAATGTGCATGAAGATCAAGTGAAGACTTGTAATATAGAATGTTAGAATTAAGCTATAGACTAGTTTAATGAACAGTTATATATCCTTGGTGGTGGATAAAAGTCACTTGTGCAAGATATAAAGAATAATGTAATTACCATTATTTATAATGAAAGAGATTTTAAGGATTCGAGAACCTGGGTTTTGAGAATGTATGTTATTATATTTAACTATAAAATGAGGTATGTTTGGTAAGAAGTGGGACCGTGATGCACGGAGTCCGTGTCTGAAAATAGACTGGATTTTGGGGCGTTACACTTGCATTCCACTTCCTATTCAAGTTATTACTACCATTTCCACCACCACTCACACCATTCTTACCTTCACCCTCGTTCTTCTTCTTTCTTTGTTCTTGATTGTATTTTGTTACAACCTCGCCTCCACCCTCAGCGAGAATTGCCTTCTCAAGCAACGCTACAAATGTCTTCAACTGGAATAGGGAGACTCTGCTATACAATGAGGGCTTCAGTCTCCGTTCAAACCTCATCGCCTTGTGCTCATCCGTGTTCACTTGATATGGCGCAACCAATTCATTGAATTTTGCTACATATTCCGACACTGTCATTGTGCCCTATTTCAGCTCTAAAAACTGCACTTCCATATGATTCTTTGAACTCTCTGGAAAGTATGTCTCATAGAATATTTTCTTGAACCTTTTCCAAGTCATCACTCATTGACCTCCTCTAGTTTTATTAGCTTGCCACCAATAATTGGCCTCTACTTTAAACATGAATGTTGCAAAAGCAGTCTTCTAGTTCTCACCAACCCTAGCAATATCAAATACCTTCCCTATTTCCATGATCCAGGTCTGTGTGTCAACCGGATTCATGGTTCCATAAAATTCTGGTGGTCCAACCGCCTTGAAATCCTTAAAAGTTACAACTTGATTCTGCGATAGATTCTACAGTGCTCCTATCAGAAGTGTCACCAACTGCTGAACTGGGTTAGCTTCAGCGTTGTTGTTATTGGTAGATCCCTCAGGGGTTTGTTGACGTGGTTGTCGTCTTCTTGGAGGCATTTTCTGATTAAATACACTTATTAGATTATTACTAAATTTCTTTTAAGTATTTTCTACTTAACTTGCACACCATAAAAGATCATCACATAACACATAACACCTTGGATAAAATAATAACTTTTATTCATTCATAATCTTTTAGAAAACATAAGAACAATAGCATTAGTGCTATTTACATTACTTTCTTGAACTACTAAAGTTTCAGGATAACATCATCATCATCATATCCCATTGATTACATAACACTTAGGATTTATATCTTATCTATCATATTATTAATTGCATATCAGGTACATTCCCTATGATGTCCTACTAAGATGTTGCGTAGCCTTACGACGCTCTTCTTCCATAATACGGAACATTGTTCTGCGATCTAACATGTATGGTGGCAGCATCTCGAACTGAATCGGATAATACATAACTCGATCTTGAGGTCGATTAATCACGATGTTGAATACGTTATTCATCTCCTCCATCTTGATCTCCTTTGCTCGTGCTTCCCCTTCTGCTATTCCTGCACGCTGAGAAGTTTTCTCAAATGCATCTTCAACTCTTGCTCTCTTACCGGCTTCTTCTTTTAATTTTTTTTAGCTTTGTGATCTCCTCTGTCATTTGCTCGTTCTCTTATTTAGTGTGAGTTAACTTCCATTCAACAATACTCAGACGTCCATCCAGGTCTCGGATCTCGTTGTCCTTTTGTGCCATCGAGGTCTGCTGTTCAGCTACTATCTCTTCCAACTCCTCGATTCTATCCTGAAATTCCACATTGTGGTTGTATACCTCATCGTATATACGGGCTGAAATCGAGTTTGGTGGAAACTCTTCTTCCTTATCATCATCATCCTCATCCCCATCCGACTGTGGTAGCTCAACGTGGTCCACCTCATCCGTCTCTGCCTCATCATCCTCATCAGGTAAACCCTCCTTCTCAACCACTATAACCAACGGAGATTGTGACGACCCGAAAATTCGGTTTGTCCAGAATTTAAGTTTAAAGAATTAGTTATTAATAAAATAAATTTTTATTAATACTATTCTGTACTATGTGTTTATTAATCGTTCTATAACCTAGAATGATTATAAGTCGGGAGGATTCTGGCTACGAGCTAGATTGAATGTGTAAGAATTTTCAAGACGAAAATGAAATTTTTCCGGGAACAAAATATTTTTCGGGGAAAAAGACGAAATAGGCACTATTCATCAATTTCTGCTCGGAGATTTATTTTGAAACTCCGAGAAGTTATAGATTACGTTTAATTATGAGACGTGATGGAATATTCAATAATATTTCAGTTATGGCAAAAACGAAGTTTTCGCCTGTGGACTTAAAACCTAAGGGTTTAGAAAAGTGAGTTCCGAGAATGTTATGATCGCGTATAATAATTAGGGTTATTATGCGTGAGAAATATAAGTATAATACGAGTTATTATACGAGTATAGTATGAAGAGTTGTACGACGTATAATACAAATATCGTACGAATAATATACGAAGAGAATACGAGAATACGAGAATGGAATGTGTAGAATACGATTAGTCCTAATGGACTTTGAGTTCATGGACTTTGTAGAATCCAATTGGACTTGGATTATGTCAAGCCCAATGATTTATGAAATCAAGCCCAAGTTAAGCCCAATAAGAATTAGGGTTAAGGCCCGAACCAAGAAAAGAAATCGCGGATCAAACCGGTGGGTAAACGGATGGGTAATAACCAATGGGGCAACCCATGGGGTGACCCATGGAGCAAGAGGGGCGGCAACTTGGCCACCAAGTAAGGGTGGTGGCCAAGTTAACTTGGTGGCTAAGATGTTGAGGAGGTGTGAATAGTAAGGAGGTGGGGGGGGGGGGGGCGAAATGACTAAATTGCCCTAAGCCTTGAAAATCTATAAATAGAAAGCTTAAATTTCATTTTCTAGGATTTTGGAAATCCTAGAACTTGAGAGAGAGAGAGAGAGAGAGAGAGAGCTCGGTTGGAAGAGGAGAAGGAAGATAATGAGCATGAATGCTCGGATCAAAAGTGATCGAGAAATAGAAAAGCTCGCAAATTGTCGATTTTGTCTAACGGAAGAGGATTAAAGAAGAACGGTAATCCGAACCCTAGTTCTTCTAATTATTTTCTTTAAGTTTTTATGTTTAAAAACATAACTTAATGAGAATAAGGAGTAAAAGATATTGAGAAAGATTTCATATGGTTGAAATCGTAAGAAAATGAAGAAATAAGAATTAGAAATTTATTTTATAAATTTCTTAAGGAAGTATAAGATTCATGAGGACTTTAAGCGATCCGAATGAATTTTATGAGTGAGTAGGTCAAATAAGTAAGGAATGGTGTTCTATAACATCAAATTCCAAGAAAAAATAGAATCGTAATCCAAAATATCGATTAAAATAATGAACGAACGAAGAACACGAAGAACGTTGTTGATGGACAAATTTAAAACCATCATAGTGTAATTGTTGTTGATGGACAAGTTTAAAACCATCGTGTATAATTTAGATACTTATTGCTTGGTTAAGAATGTTAGAGACGTTCATGAAGAACGAATTAAAATTGAGCAATAACGAAGTTATGGCGAAATTTTTGTAAAAGACAGAACAAAAATTTCAATGTTAGTAAATGAACCTGAACGTGTAGGGTTTCATAAGAATGTAAGAGAACGTATAAAGCATGAGTCGTAGACTCAGGAACAAACGAATTCCGAGTTCGGATGACTGAATTACGGACGAACGAGCGAAGAATGTTAAAAGCGTAAAAATGAATGAAGGGTTAAAATTAAGCCAGTTGAATGGCATGTTAACGGATTCAGAACAGAGTTCTGTCCAAGGGAAATCGAAGTACTTAAGATAAGGAAGAAAATGGCTTTGGAACAACCTCGTTCCGAGTTATAACGAAGAAGTTATGAGATTTCGAAGTCGATGTCTCAAGCTGGTAAAAGACTTAGAAAAAATTTTCTAGGTTTCATGCTCGGCGCCGCAGCGCGAGTCGTGCCTTGGAGGCCGGCGCCGTAGCGCGAGATCAGCCATAACCTTCTGGAGAGTGGCACCGCAGTGCAAGAGATAGCAAAGGACTTGGCGCCGCAGCGCCAGGCCGGGAAGAGAGGAGTAGCTCGCGCCGCAGCGCGAGAGGAAAGGAAGGGCACGGCGCCGTAGCGCCGGTGCAAGTCAATGCCTAGAAATAAGATTTTTAGTTCTCAGATACTGGGGGATGTGCAAGAAAGAAGTATGAACATATATTTCACCTAATGTAACACTTAATCAAGTGTCTTAAACCTTTAATAAAGGTTAAACGAAAAGATTAAAAGAGAATAGAGAATGTAAGCAATAGATTACGTAACCGATATCCGGGGACCGTAGTCGTAATGAACAAACGTGAGGGATTGCTATGATTGTGATTCCTTAGACGTTGAGTAATGAAGGTAATGAATAACATTCTGATGTTATGGCATGGCATTGTAAGATGAACGTAAAGCGTATATACGCTGTGAACGCAACGTTGTTGCGAAGAACGATCGGTCTTAGCATACAACGAACAGTATGGCTTTGACATTAAGAAAGAAAAATGAACATGGGGTTCATGGAATGGATAACGATCAAAAAGAGATTAAAAACCTTGAATAAAGGTTGAATGAGAGATTAAGAGACGAGCAACGTGAACGTTGAATACGTAAACGATCTTCGTAAATCGTATTCGCGTTTAACGAACGTTCTAAGTATACCCTGGTTGTATGACATAGACGTTGATGAAGGTAGTAAGTAAGATACGAATGGTATCAAGAGAGCCGTAACGAACGGTAATAAGATTACTGAAAGCCGAATATAAGTCGGATGAGAATGATAGAATGAAAATTAAGCGCTGAACACTGTAACCAGTGTAAGGGTTGAGTGTAAGCGAGTGTAAACGGGCAGAACCTACACTCCGTGTATGGTTTAACCGTAATGTAATGAAGAATGTTGATTAACCGTGAACGGTGAAGAAACTAAATTGAAGATAATAACGTATAACGTTAAGAAGCCGAGTTAATAAGTATAACTTGGATAAACGTTCCGAGTGGAAGGAACCGGACGTTGTAAGGTATGAATAAGTTCATATGAAATGTTTAACACTATGTTTTCATAGTATTGACATCGAATGATCGTTCCGAGTATACAAAAGATTGTACGACTTAGACGATAAAGAATGAATCCTGAGGTATGGCATTTAGTTGCCAGAAAGCCGTAATGAATATGAATTTGACTTAACGAACATTATAGTTTAATAGTTTGGATAAGTTAGATGAATTTAAGTTGTGGTACAATCGTAACCTTTGATGGTTGTCGTATGGACTACTAGCAAAGACACGATGTGTGCTGAGTCCTAAGAGAAGTATAAGAAGAAGATAAGTATGTAAATCATCAAAGATGATAAATGTATGAATAAGACATCTCAGTATGTCATGAAGCCGTAATCTGGTAATGAAAGTTAGTCGCGTAAGCTTAAATTACAAGAACGCGAACCTTAATAAGTAAAGTTAAGTAAACCAATGCGTAAGTCAAGTATATGACTAATTGGTGTACGTGTTATTTTCTTATGTGTTACATAGGAATGAGAATGAGTATTTCAGCGTAAGCTATAGCTGTGCGTAAGGCAAGTTTTCTAACTTCATTCATATTTTAAATGAATGCTAGTTTCTAAAACTTCTCAGATGTTGAACATGAGAAGTTCTGTCTATGTGCGAATATGTGATATTTGTACAAAGTGGTAGAATGTATGAGGCCTTGTGCCACAATGTGAACACTTCAGTGTTTCTTTGAGATGAAATGTTCTGTGATTGAAATGTTCAATAAAAGAATGTTCTGTTTATACATGAACCGTTATTGTTAAGTCTGTGCTAATGATTCTAGTCAGACAAAATGTGTATGAACAAGGTAGAAGAATGAAAGTAGTGTAAAGAGTATGTGAAGAATGCTGTAAGATGATAGGAACCGAGACTATTCCTATTATTCAAGCTGCTTCATAACCTTTGTTCGGTTATCGAAGTTCTGGAAAATGTTTAAACTCTTGAAGTTGTTTGTTCAAACTGTGATGACTTGCTGGGCAATTGAATGCTCACACTTGCTTTAAATGAAAAATATTTTCAGCGAACGACGTTAGAAAGAACTTAAGGATCCCGTAAAGATCAAGCTAAGCGGTATCCAGACCAAGTGCCATTCAGTATGTGAATGTGCGTGAAGATCAAGTGAAGACTTGTAATGTAGAAAGATGAATTAAACTATAGACTAATTTAATGAACTATATGTATCCTTGGCGGCGAATAAAAGTCACTTTTGTAAGATGAAAGGAATAATGTAATTATCATTATTTGTAATGAGAAAGGTTAAATTAGTCTATAGCTGTAGCTGTGTGTAAGGCAAGTTTCCTAACTTCATTCATATTTTAAATAAATGCTAGTTTCTAAAACTTCTCAGATGTTGAACATGAGAAGTTCTGTTTATGTGCGAATGTGCGATATTTGTACAAAGTGGTAGAATGTATGAGGCCTTGTGCCACAATGCGAACACTTCGGTGTTTCTTTGAGATGAACTGTTCGGTGTTTCAATAAAAGAATGTTCTGTTTATACATGAACCGTTATTGTTAAGTGTGTGCTAATGATTCTAGTCAGACAAAATGTGTATGAACGAGGTAGAAGAATGAAAGTACTGTAAAGAGTATGTGAAGAATGCTGTAAGATGATAGGAATCGAGACTATTCCTATTATTCAAGCTGCTTCATAACCTTTGTTTGGTTATCGAAGTTCTGGAAAATGTTTAAACTCTTGAAGTTGTTTGTTCAAATTGTGATGACTTGCTGGGCAATTGAATGCTCACACTTGCTTTAAATGAAAAACATTTTCAGCGAACGATGTTAGAAAGAACTTAAGGATCTCGTAAAGATCAAGCTAAGCGGTATCCAGACCAAGTGCCATTCAATATGTGAATGTGTGTGAAGATCAAGTGAAGACTTGTAATGTAAAAAGATGAATTAAACTATAGACTAATTTAATGAACTGTATGTATCCTTGGCGGCGAATAAAAGTCACTTTTGTAAGATGAAAGGAATAATGTAATTATCATTATTTGTAATGAGAAAGGTTATAAGGTTTCGAGAACCTGGGAATTGAGAATGTATGTTGTTATATTTCAATATATAATGATGTATGATTGGTAAGAAATGAGACAGTGACGCACGGAGTCCGGGTCTAAAGGTAGACCAGATTTTGGGGGGTTACAGAGATGACTCCAGTGGCAGTAGTTATTCCCAAACCACCTGAATGTCACGAGGCTCCTCCTCTCTAGGCATCTGGGGTCCTTCCTCCCTAGCTTGACTGGATTCTCCTATATTCTCCATCCTAACAACAAAATTTTAAATTTAATTACTAATCATTACTACTCGACACTCACGAGCACATAGGTTGCAATCACATAAGCACATAAGTGTTTTATTGCTTTTTCCTTAAAACTCGATAAGAGTTTATCACCACTATCTTTTCAAAGGTTACTTCCTAAGGCTTTTCCCCACCTAAGGTTCATAACCTAAAGCTTTGATACCAACTTGTGACACCCCTAAATCCGGGTACTTCACTTGATAAAAACATTCATTTCTAACTACCCAAATATAATAAAATTTAGCAATAAACCTTCCCATTAAAGGATTACATCAATAAGTTCAATACAAAACTGTAACATTCCATATTTTTTTTAGATGTAAGTTATAAATATTTATTGGTTTATATAAATATTTATTGGATATGTTATTGTTGAATAAATAATTGTTCAATTTGAGTGATGTGGTTTATTTAATTATTTGTTGAATAAATAATTAAATATTAAATATTAAATATTTATTGGCAATATTAAATATTTATTGAATTATATGGCAATTTGAGTTGATGTGATTTAATTAATTATTTGTTGAGTAAATAATTAAGGAGCTAAATAAATTAATTATTATGAGATTTTATAATAATGGAGTTTAATTTAATAAGCTAGAGAGCTTATAATGATTTTAAATAAATAATAATATTTAAATGAGAAATTGTAGTTTGAAATATTAGTTGATTAAATGAAATTATAATTGTAAAAAGAATTATAATTGTTTATGTGTTAAAGTAATTTAATAGATTAATGTTTAATTGATTTATTAATTTATTAAAGGTGTGACTAATAACCTTGCTATAAAGGAGTTATTAAAATAAATAAAAAAATAGTTTAATTTAGTTTTGTCAAACAAGGTATAAGGATTAATCAATTTATTTTAATTCAGTTTACCAAACAAGGTGTAAGGATTAATGGGTTATTTTTATTATGCTAGCCAAACAAGCCTTAAGGCTTTTGATTTTTAAAACTTATGTAACTGACATAACTTATGTCAGTACTTATATTATATAATTATTATAATTATATCTTACATGCGTTATAATACTTTACGTAAGATTAGAGGAGAGAGAAAGGAGAGAAAAAGAGAAAAACTCAGAGGAAGAAGAAGAAGAAAAGAAGAAAACTAAGAGAAAAATTGAGAGAATTAAGAGAATTTTATAGGTTTTGGAGAAAAGATTTGGAGAAAAATGGATAGTGTCATCATCTTTCATAATCCAAGGTAGGAGCTCTAGTTCTTTCTTTAAAAATTTAGTTTTCTTCTTCCCAAAAAGTCTCTGTGAAAATTTTATAAAAGATAAATTGTTGTTATGTATATGGTTTTGCATGATTATTGATTATATGGTTGTTCCATGAACTTATATATGATTATAGAGAAATTAGTTCATGCATATATGTGTTTTGTGGAAGAAAATATATTACAGAGTGTTCATATGACAATATGTATGAATATGGCTATTTTACAATAGAAATTAAGATTTTAATTGTTGTTAAATGGATAAATTGATTGTTAGAATTGATAGAGTATGTAAAAACATAATTATGATGCTTTGAAATTTCTGTTTTGGTTGAATAACAAAATCACAGTGTTGATTTTTATGAAAAATATCAAAAATAGAGTTTTTGGGTTTTAAAATATGTTATTCTAGTATTTAATTTTCTAAAATTATGGTTTAAGTTGTGTTAATTTAGTATTTGTATGCTCGGTGAAGTTTATGTGTAATTTGTATTAGTTATTCATGTCAATTAGTGTTGGAATTGAAGTTATAGACAGAAAATTTAGTTGTTCGTGGTTGGTTTCTGTGAGTTTCGGCGCCCCAGCGTCAAAATTCACGCCGCAACGCCAAATCTCGCGCCCTGGCGCCAAGGTTCGCGCCCCAGCGTCAAAAATGGGCCCGTAGCTCGCGCCCAGCGCTGAAGCTCGCGCCCAGCGCTGATGCTCGCGCCCCAGCGCCGTAGCTCGCGCCCCAGCGCCACTGTTCCGCGCCCCGGCGCCGGAAAAGTGGCCTAGTTGGGCAGTTTTGGCCTCTTGTAGTAAAATGGCCATAACCTTTTCATACGAACTCCGATTTAGATAATTCAAGATGTTTCGGAAAGAGGAAGAGTAGACCTACAACTTTCATTCTTTATATTTTTTAATTTGAGGTCTGTAACAGTTGTCAAAATGGCCATCTTTAGGGCTGTTGTGTATTTGGAGCCAATCGGAGGGCGTCGGGATGCACGAATGCAAGTGCAACCCTTTGAGTATTAGTATAACTTAATGATAACATGTTGAACATGTATTAGGATGTTGTATTAAGTTGTTAATGTACACGTGGTGCAATGGCATGATCATTTAAGTAGTTGTAATAAAGCTAAAAAGTAATGTTCATGAAAGATGTGTTATTGTTTAAACTTAAACTTAGTTAGTAGCTATACTAAGAGTAATAAAGGAACTCATAAAGGTAATGTTAGTGTAACTAATGTGTATTGTCAATGCATATGGTATGTGTAGGACTTGGGGTGAACGTGAATAGTAATTGTTTAACCTACACGCGAGGCAAGTTCCCTAACCTGTGCTACTTTATTATTCAGCAAGGTTACTTTTCACTGTTATGTTATACTTATGCAAGTTCCCTAACCTTTGCTACTTTATTATTCAGCAAGGTTACTTTTCACTGTTATGTTATACTTATGCAAGTTCTCTAACTCTACTTTTATAATTGTACAAGTTTTCTTAACTCTAAATTAGTTATATTAGCATGCAAGTACCTTTAGTTACCATTCAAGTTATTATTTGTTGTGCATGCTTGATATTAAATTCTAAAATGTAACCTTAGCTTAATGTTGTTCAAAGCAAGGTATGATAAATTATTCAATTGTTATGCTATTAGATTATTCCTAAAGCATGAACTTAGAACGAAATGTTTATTTAGTATGATCGTTCAATAACATAGTGTTATTATCTTGTATTCAACTAGTCCTTAGTTGATGTCCGTTGAACTCCAAATTACCTTGAAAGCTTATCCAAACCAAACTTACTTTGGTGCGGACTTGTATTCAAAATACTGAGATGAACAACTCTTTTAATAGAGGTTTACGCTTAGCGTTGAAATGATTGTGCACAATACATTGTACGAAGGGTTGATCCCCCTAAGTACGTGGAGTCCTTATAGTCTTATGACTGTTAAAGTTAAAGTTGAAAGATTACTTATAACTGTGGACATGATTCGTGGTCATTAGACCCTCAGTGAATGTTATAATTTTCAGAAAGTTAATAGAATATATTGTTCAGTTCTATTGAGCCTAATATTGGCAAATGGTGTAAAGTTTAAAGATTTACTTATTGTTATTTCAAGTGGGCTTTGTTTGCTCACTCTTGCCTGTAAAATTTCTTACAGCTAAGGTTGAAACTGGTGATGTACCTAGCACCAGTAAAGGGAAAGGAAAGATGAAACAATGCTGAAGACCTGTAATAGATTGAATAGTTTATTTTCAGACTTGTTTAAAGATTGTAATGAATGTTATTTTAATTACTCCGCATGAATGAATGAATGTTTGTAAAGGTTAGATAACCTGGGAGATTTCTTTTATTTAAGTTTAATCCTGTATGGGCAGGTTTTCTTTTATTATTCCATTTTATTATGATTGGGTAGTTAGAAATGAATGTTTTGATTACGTGAACACCAAATCTTGAGGTAATGAAGTACCGGGATTTGGGGGGTGTCACAGGTTGGTATCAGAGCTTTAGGTTATGAACCTTGGGTGGGGGAAAAAGCCTTAAGAAGTAACCTTTTGAAAAGATAGTGGAGTTAACTCTTATCGAGTTTTAAGAAAGAAGTAATAAACCACTTATGTGCTTATGTGTTTATAACTTATGTGGTCGCGAGTGTCAAGTAGAATGATTAATAACTAAAACTTTAAAATTTTGTTGTCAGGATGACTAATGTCGGAGAATCCAGTCAGGCTAGGGATGAGGGACCTCAAATGCCTATAGAGGAGGAACCTCGCGATGTTCAGGTAGTTTGGGAACAACTATTGCCACGGGAGTCAACCCCGTTGGTCACAGTAGTTGAGGATGAGGATGATGATGTGGAGACAGACGAGGAGGATCCCATTGAGTTATCCCAGGAGGATGAGGATGACGAGGATGAGGAGGAAAGGATTCCGCTTAACTCGATAGCTGGCCGTGTATATGATGAAGTGCACGACCTTAACGTGGAACTACAAGATACAGTGGAGGAGTTGCAGGAGATAGTAGCTGAACAACAGACTACAATTACACAAAAAGACGGCGAGATCCAGGATCGTGATGAACGACTGACAAACGCCGAGGAGAAACTAACACAAACTGAAGGAGAGAAGGAACAATTGATCGAGATGGTTGCTGAACTGAAGAGCAGGCTGAGAGAAGAAGCGGCTAAGAGGGAAAGAGCTGAAGATGAATATGAAGAAGCTTATCAACGAACTGGAAGAGCAGTAAGGAGTTCACAGGCAAAAAGGATGTAGATGGAAGAAATGGACAAAGTATTCGACACCGCAATTAATCGAGCTCAAGATTGAGTTATGGGATATCCGATTCAGTTCGAGACGCTGCCATCATTTGTGTTAGATCGAAGAATGATGTTTCGAGTCATGGAGGAAGAACGTGATAGGGCTAAGAAGTATCTTAATAGATCATCGTAAAAAGTATGCCTGTAATGCACGTAATATGTATTAAATAATGTGTAAATCCCTAGTGTTAAGTAACCATAGGATATGATAATAATGACGTTGTCCTGAAACTTTTGTAGTTCAGGAAAGGATGTAGATAGCAGAGATGTTATTGTGTTATGTTTTCAAAAAGTTTATGAATAAATAAAAGTTATTATTTTATTCAAAGTGTTATGTGCTATGTGGTTATTTCTTTTGTAGAGGCAAATTAATTAGAAATACTAAAAGAAGTTGAGCAATGGTCTAATAGATGTTTTCTTTAACAGAAAATGCCTCCCAGACGTCAACCAACACGATAGAGAACCACCGAAGAAGCTAACGACAATGATGATGCGAATCCCGTTCAACAACTAGTGGCACTATTGACAGGAGCGTTGCAGAATCAACCTCAAAACCAAGGCTCAACGTTTAAGGATTTCAAGGCGGTTGGACCACCTGAATTACGTGGGTCCATGAATCTAGTCGAAGCACAAACTTGGATTATGGAAATAGAGAAGGTGTTCGATGTCGCTAGGGTAGGGGATGAGCAGAAGACTGCTTTCGCAACTTTCATGTTGAAAGCAGAAGCTAGTTATTGGTGGCAGGCCAATAAAACTCGTGAAGGGCCAGGAGTGATGACCTGGGATAGGTTCAAGGAACTGTTCTTCGAGACCTATTTCCCGGAGAGTTCAAAGAGTCAGCTGGAAGTACAGTTTCTGGAGCTGAAGCAAGGGACAATGACGGTATCCGAGTATGCCGCAAAATTTAACGAGTTGGCGAGGTTTGCGCCATATCAGGTTAGCATAGACGAACGCAAAGCGAAGAGGTTTGAACAGGGACTGAAGCCCTGGCTGTACAGTAGGGTTTCCCTGTTCCAGTTAAAGACATTTGCAGCAGTAATGGAGAAAGCAATACTCGCTGAAGGTGGAGGAGAGGCGGTGACCAAATTCAACCAGGAACAAAAGAAGAAGAAGAATGAGAATGAAATGAAGAATGGAGGTGGCAGCAGTGGAAATAACAACAACAACAGCAACAACAACAGCTTGAAGAGGAAGTGGAATGGGAACGGGGGAGCTGGAAACCATCAGGGTAACCAGCAAAATAAAAAGTTTGAAGCATGTGCGACATGCGGGAAATTTCACAAGGGTGCGTGCTTGATGGGGAAACAAGTTTGCTACAATTGTGGCCAGGAGGGTCACATCGCCCCAAATTGCACTCAACTAAAGAAGAAGGCGTGCTTCACGTGCGGATCCAAGGATCATTTTGCTCGTGAATGCCCTAAGAAGAAGGAGGGAGGGACAACCAGAAGCAATGGAGGTAACAATGGAAGTACATGGGCCATTACAGGGCCTGCAGCATCAAACAAACCCACAGCCAGAACCTTCAACATGACTGTGCAAGATGCTGTGCAATCAAAAGATGTGGTGTCAGGTATTATCCCAATCAATGATATTAATGCATATGTATTTTTTGATTCGGGTGCTACTTGCTCGTTTATATCTGATGAATTTGCCAAGAGGTTAGAATTGCCTTGAGAAGAACTGAATTTTCTTTTGAACATAGAAATTGCGAATAAGGAAATAATCCCTGTTAGGTTCGTTTACAAGAACTGTAGGGTAAACATTAAGGGGAATATCTTGTTAGTAGATTTGATTCCGATTAGACTCGGGGAATTTAATGTAATTTTGGGAATGGATTGGTTGTTCAATTATGGAGCAGTAATTGACTGCCAAAAGAAGTGTGTAAACCTTATGACTCCGTCAAAGGTAGTATTTTACGGTAGCAAGTCGCCAAGACAAATGAAATGTCTGACGACTATGCAGGCCAAGAAGTTGTTGAGTCAAGGTTGTGTGGGCTATTTAGCTTGCATAGTCGATACTCAGAAGAAAGGTGTGAAATTAGAAGAAATACCGGTAGTGAGAGAATTTGAAGACGTGTTTCCAGAAGATTTGCCAGGACTTCCGCCGGACAGAGAAATTGAATTCGTGATCGACTTAGTGCCGGGAACAGCACCGATATCAAAGGCTCCGTACAGAATGGCTCCGGTAGAAATGAAAGAACTGATGGTACAGTTGCAAGAACTGCTAGACAAGAAGTATATTCAACCAAGTGTATCGCCGTGGGGAGCGCCAGTTTTATTCGTGAAGAAGAAGGACGGGTCAATGCGTCTTTGCATTGATTACAGGAGTTAAACAAAGTCACTATTAAAAACAAATACCCGTTGCCAAGAATAGATGACTTGTTTGACCAGTTGAAGGGTGCTAAATACTTTTCGAAAATTGATTTGAGAAGTGGGTATCACCAGTTGAAAGTGAGGAAGGAGGATATACCACGAACGGCATTCAGAACTCGGTATGGACATTACGAGTTTCTGGTGATGTCTTTTGGTTTAACAAATGCCCTGCCGCGTTCATGGATTTGATGAACAGGGTATTTAAACCATTTTTAGACAAGTTCGTAGTGGTGTTTATCGACGACATTCTGGTGTATTCCAAAACTCAAGAAGAACACGTGAAACATTTACGTCTGACATTGGAGACACTAAGAAAGGAAAAGTTGTACGCGAAATTCACTAAGTGTGAATTTTGGCTCGACCGTGTATAATTTTTGGGTCATGTGATTGACAAAGATGGGATTTCAGTAGATCCATCGAAAGTGGAAGCTGTAATCAATTGGGAACAACCAAGAACACCTTCGGAGGTGAGGAGTTTCTTGGGGCTAGCCGGTTATTATAGAAGATTTATACAAGATTTTTCTAAAATAGCCACTCCGTTAACAAACTTGACACAAAAAGCTGTGAAATTCGTGTGGACAGAGAAATGTGAAGAGAGCTTCCAAGATTTGAAGAAGAAGCTAAGTATGGCACCTGTGTTAACCCTGCCAGATAATACAGGAAATTTTGTGGTATATAGTGATGCCTCACACAAAGGGTTAGGTTGTGCTCTTATGCAGAATGGCAAAGTTATTGCGTATGCATCAAGACAATTGAAAGATTATGAGAAAGGGTATCCGACTCATGATTTGGAATTGGCTGCAGTTGTGTTTGCTCTGAAGATATGGAGACACTATCTTTATGGAGAGAAATGTGAGATCTACACAGACCACAAAAGTCTGAAGTATATTTTCACTCAGAAAGATTTGAACCTGCGTCAAAGAAGGTGGATGGAACTGATAAAAGATTACGATTGTGAGATCTTTTATCATCCGGGCAAAGCGAATGTGGTAGCTGATGTTTTAAGCAGGAAAGGTAGGGAGAAGTTGATGCTGATTACAACTCAGGAGGAGCTCATTTCAGCAATGACAAAACTGGAGTTGGAGATCAAATTTCCAAAGGAATCTGACGAACAATTATTTCAGATAGAAGCTGGTCCAACTTTAATGGACAAAGTGAAGAGTGCCCAACTACAAGACGAAGAGTGTGCGAAAATCAAAGAGAATTTGATTGAAGGCGGTGATGTAAAATACAAGATCGACACCGAAGGGTTACTACGGTTTGAAGGAAGGATCTGGGTTCCAGCAGCACCAGAACTGAAAGAAGAAATTTTGATCGAAGCTCATAGCTCAAAATATTCAATTCATCCAGGGAGCACGAAAATGTATCAAGATTTGCGCCGACATTTTTGGTGGCCAAATATGAAAAGGGACGTCGCAGAATGTGTAGCGAAGTGCTTAACATGTCAGAGAGTAAAAGCCGAACATCAAAGACCCAGCGGATTGCTTCAACCATTGGAAATACCGGAATGGAAATGGGAGCATATCACGATGGATTTTGTGGTGGGTCTTCCAACTACTCAGAAAGGATACGATGCGATTTGGGTAATAGTAGACAGACTGACAAAATCAGCACACTTTTTGCCAATAAAGATTAGATTCAATCTTGATCAGCTGGCAAAACTATATATTAAAGAGATCGTTGCAAGACATGGAGTTCCAGTGTCAATTGTGTCAGACAGAGATCCGAGGTTCACATCAAACTTTTGGAAGAGACTACAAGAATGTATGGGAACACAGTTGCGAATGAGTACGGCATATCATCCGCAAACAGATGGCCAAAGCAAACGAACGATCCAGACATTAGAAGATATGTTGAGAGCATGCGTCATGGATTTCAAAGGAAGCTGGGAAGAGCAATTACCGTTGGTGGAATTTGCCTACAATAATAGTTATCACGCAAGCATCGGCATGCCGCCTTACGAAGCGTTATACGGTAGAAAGTGCAGAACTCCACTGTACTGGGATGAAGTTGGTGAACGTCAATTGTTAGGACCAGAATTAGTGCAACAAACTGCTGAGGTTATCAAAGTCATCAGGATAAGATTGGTAGCAGCTCAAGACCGACAGAAGAAGTATGCTGACCAACACAGGCAAGATCGTGCATTTGACGTAGGAAGCTATGTATTCCTAAAAGTTTCTCCTTGGAAGGGGAAAATTCGTTTCGGTAAGAAGGGAAAACTAAGCCCGAGGTTTATTGGACCCTTTGAAGTACTATGAAAAGTTGGAGAGGCAGCTTATGAGGTAGCTCTACCTCCAGAGTTAGAAAATATTCATAATGTTTTTCACATTTCGGTGTTACGACCATATAAACCCGATTACAAGCACGTAATCGAGTACGAACCGTTGCAGTTTGAGAAAGATTTGTCTTATGAAGAGGTCCCTATCCAGATTGTCGAACAGGAAAAAACAAGTGCTCAGGAATAAAGTGATACCTTCTGTGAAGGTGATATGGAGAAACCACAATGCTGAAGAAGCAACGTGGGAACTCGAAGAGAAAATGTTGAATGAATACCCTGAGTTATTTGTTTAATCTGTGTCTTAGATTCTGAGGACAGAATCTTTGTAAGTAGGGAAGAATGTAGCGAATGTGTTGTTTGAGTTGTGATTCTGAGGACAGAATCCTTTTAAGAGGGGAATGATGTAACATTCCATATTTTTTTTAGATGTAAGTTATAAATATTTATTGGTTTATATAAATATTTATTGGATATGTTATTGTTGAATAAATAATTGTTCAATTTGAGTGATGTGGTTTATTTAATTATTTGTTGAATAAATAATTAAATATTAAATATTAAATATTTATTGGCAATATTAAATATTTATTGAATTATATGGCAATTTGAGTTGATGTGATTTAATTAATTATTTGTTGAGTAAATAATTAAGGAGCTAAATAAATTAATTATTATGAGATTTTATAATAATGGAGTTTAATTTAATAAGCTAGAGAGCTTATAATGATTTTAAATAAATAATAATATTTAAATGAGAAATTGTAGTTTGAAATATTAGTTGATTAAAGTAATTTAATAGATTAATGTTTAATTGATTTATTAATTTAATAAAGGTGTGACTAATAACCTTGCTATAAAGGAGTTATTAAAATAAATAAAAAAATGGTTTAATTTAGTTTTTTCAAACAAGGTATAAGGATTAATCAATTTATTTTAATTCAGTTTACCAAACAAGGTGTAAGGATTAATGGGTTATTTTTATTATGCTAGCCAAACAAGCCTTAAGGCTTTTGATTTTTAAAACTTATGCAACTAACATAACTTATGTCAGTACTTATATTATATAATTATTATAATTATATCTTATATGCGTTATAATACTTTACGTAAGATTAGAGGAGAGAGAAAGGAGAGAAAAAGAGAAAAACTCAGAGGAAGAAGAAGAAGAAAAAAAGAAAACTAAGAGAAAAATTGAGAGAATTAAGAGAATTTTACAGGTTTTGGAGAAAAGATTTGGAGAAAAAGGGATAGTGTCATCATCTTTCATAATCCAAGGTAGGAGCTCTAGTTCTTTCTTTAAAAATTTAGTTTTCTTCTTCCCAAAAAGTCTCTGTGAAAATTTTATAAAAGATAAATTGTTGTTATGTATATGGTTTTGCATGATTATTGATTATATGGTTGTTCCATGAACTTATATATGATTATAGAGAAATTAGTTCATGCATATATGTGTTTTGTGGAAGAAAATATATTACAGAGTGTTCATATGACAATATGTATGAATATGACTATTTTAAAATAGAAATTAAGGTTTTAATTGTTGTTAAATGGATAAATTGATTGTTAGAATTGATAGAGTATGTAAAAACATAATTATGATGCTTTGAAATTTCTATTTTGGTTGAATAACAAAATCATAGTGTTGATTTTTATGAAAAATATCAAAAATGGAGTTTTTGGGTTTTAAAATATGTTATTCTAGTATTTAATTTTCTAAAATTATGGTTTAAGTTGTGTTAATTTAGTATTTGTATGCTCGGTGAAGTTTATGTGTAATTTGTATTAGTTATTCATGTCAATTAGTGTTGGAATTGAAGTTATAGATAGAAAATTTAGTTGTTCGTGGTTGGTTTCTGTGAGTTTCGGCGCCCCAGCGTCAAAATTCACGCCCCAGCGCCAAATCTCGCGCCCTGGCGCCAAGGTTCGCGCCCCAGCGTCAAAAATGGGCCCGTAGCTCGTGCCCAGCGCTGAAGCTCGTGCCCCAGCACTGATGCTCGCGCCCCAGCGCCGTAGCTCGCGCCCCAGCGCCGCTGTTCCGCCCCCCGGCGCCGGAAAAGTGGCCTAGTTGGGCAGTTTTGGCCTCTTGTAGTAAAATGGCCATAACCTTTTCATACGAACTCCGATTTAGATAATTCAAGATGTTTCGGAAAGAGGAAGAGTAGACCTACAACTTTCATTCTTTATATTTTTTAATTTGAGGTCTGTAACAGTTGTCAAAATGGCCATCTTTAGGGCTGTTGTGTATTTGGAGCCAATCGGAGGGCGTCGGGATGCACGAATGCAAGTGCAACCCTTTGAGTATTAGTATAACTTAATGATAATATGTTGAACATGTATTAGGATGTTATATTAAGTTGTTAATGTACACGTGGTGCAATGGCATGATCATTTAAGTAGTTGTAATAAAGCTAAAAAGTAATATTCATGAAAGATGTGTTGTTGTTTAAACTTAAACTTAGTTAGTAGCTATACTAAGAGTAGTAAAGGAACTCATAAAGGTAATGTTAGTGTAACTAATGTGTATTGTCAATGCATATGGTATGTGTAGGACTTGGGGTGAACGTGAATAGTAATTGTTTAACCTACACGCGAGGCAAGTTCCCTAACCTTTGCTACTTTATTATTCAGCAAGGTTACTTTTCACTGTTATGTTATACTTATGCAAGTTCCCTAACCTTTGCTACTTTATTATTCAGCAAGGTTACTTTTCACTGTTATGTTATACTTATGCAAGTTCTCTAACTCTACTTTTATAATTGTACAAGTTTTCTTAACTCTAAATTAGTTATATTAGCATGCAAGTACCTTTAGTTATCATTCAAGTTATTATTTGTTGTGCATGCTTGATATTAAATTCTAAAATGTAACCTTAGCTTAATGTTGTTCAAAGCAAGGTATGATAAATTATTCAATTGTTATGCTATTAGATTATTCCTAAAGCATGAACTTAGAACGAAATGTTTATTTAGTATGATCGTTCAATAACATAGTGTTATTATCTTGTATTCAACTAATCCTTAGTTGATGTCCGTTGAACTCCAAATTACCTTGAAAGCTTATCCAAACCAAACTTACTTTGGTGTGGACTTGTATTCTAAATACTGAGATGAACAACTCTTTTAATAGAGGTTTACGCTTAGCGTTGAAATGATTGTGCACAATACATTGTACGAAGGGTTGATCCCCCTAAGTACGTGGAGTCCTTATAGTCTTATGACTGTTAAAGTTAAAGTTGAAAGATTACTTATAACTGTGGACATGATTCGTGGTCATTAGACCCTCAGTGAATGTTATAATTTTCAGAAAGTTAATAGAATATATTGTTCAGTTCTATTGAGCCTAATATTGGCAAATGATGTAAAGTTTAAAGATTTAATTATTGTTATTTCAAGTGGGCTTTGTTTGCTCACTCTTGCCTGTAAAATTTCTTACAGCTAAGGTTGAAACTGGTGATGTACCTAGCACCAGTAAAGGGAAAGGAAAGATGAAACAATGCTGAAGACCTGTAATAGATTGAATAGTTTATTTTCAAACTTGTTTAAAGATTGTAATGAATGTTATTTTAATTATTCCGCATGAATGAATGAATGTTTGTAAAGGTTAGATAACTTGGGAGATTTCTTTTATTTAAGTTTAATCCTGTATGGGCAGGTTTTCTTTTATTATTCCATTCTATTATGATTGGGTAGTTAGAAATGAATGTTTTGATTACGTGAACACCAAATCTTGAGGTAATGAAGTACCGGGATTTGGGGGGTGTCACAAAAACTCCCAATCATCTAACCTTTAAATACAAATATCAAGTGCGGAAAATTAAATAACTACATCACAATATTTAAAATAAAGTCTGACAATATAAAAGTCAACATGTTTACAAGTCTTCAATACTTGTTCATCTTTCCTTTTCCTTTACTGGTGGTAGGTTCATCGACCTTCTCAACTTTAGCTGTAATATTTATAAAAGCAAGAGTGAGCAAACAAATGTTCACTTGAAGTGACAATGAATAATATAACATAACAACTGCCAAATGAATAGGCTTAATAGAACTAAATAATATTCTCTATCAATGATAATCAGGAACAGAATTTGAAATATATATCTGAGGGTCATAAGACCACGAACTATGTCAAAAGTTATAAGTATTCTTTCAACTTAAACGTAAACAGTCATAAGACCGTAGGGACTTCTCGTACTTAGGGGGATCAGCCCTTCGTACAATATATTGTACACAAACATCTAAACGCTTTGCGTAAATTATCTCTTGTAATAGGGTTGTTCATCTCAGTATTTAGAATACAAGTCCGCACCAAAGTAAGTTTGCTTTGGATAAGTTTCAAGGTAATTTAGAGTTTAACGATCATCAACTAAGGATTAGTTGAATAAAAATGTAATAACAATATGCTGTGGAATAAGTCATACATGAATCAACATTGTATATTAAGGTCATGCCTTAGAAATGAACTAAAACCATAAGCATTGAATAACGTAACATACCTTGCTTGAACAATATTAAGCTAAGGCTAGAATTTTGTTTAGTAACAAAACTGAATTATTGAATATAGATAATCACTAGCAAGTTGAACGATAAAAACTTGCTCAAAATAAAGGTAAATAGAACAAACTCAAATAGAGGTTAGGGTTCGGAAACTTGCTCAATTGTAAACATGATAGGGTAAAGAAAACTTGCACAATATAAAATTAGAGTTAAGAAAATTGCACAATATAAAATTAGAATTAAGAAACTTGCCTAGCGTGTGAGCTAAATCGTAATAATTCGATTCACAATATCCTATACACATGTCATCATGACATAATTAGTTACTGCATATACTCCATATACAATTAAGTAGCTTCATCATGTATGGCTTGGTTTTTAATCATATAGCCAAGTTATACTAGTAACATAACTCATTAATTGTTAATAATATTCTTACTCTTGGTCATATATCACCATAATATAAAAATCATATTTTAACAGTCCTAACATTGCACCTTATCAACAATTACAAACTTTTGTATAATAAAAATAAACTTCCTGGCCACACTGCTAACCGGTGCTGCGGCGCCCCAGTTTACACTGGGAACGGCACTGCGGCACGAGGCACATGCCTGTGATAGGCATTGCGGTGCGAGACTTGGCGCTGCGGCGCCGAAGCTTAGTTTCAGGCAACGCGAGCATAGGCAAAGCCAAATTTGACCAACTAGCAACCAATTGAACCTGTATAACTTACATGGATTTCACATAAGCATAACTTAAGGTCTCTAGCATGTTTTTATTCACATAAATAACATAAATATCAAATTAAAAACCTTTCAATTCCATGTTTTATACACCACTCCATTTTTGACATCCTTAACAAAAATTAACACCGAGGTCTCAATAATACGCCAAATTAACTCATTCAAATTGTATTCTCTTTGTTTCTTACTGAATTAACATATTCAAGGCTTAATTTACAGATTAGTTAACAAACTAACTTCCAATTTTTGTACTTTCACAAGACATATATATACACATGCACTGTAAACAACTTCTCTTTCTTTTTAACGTGATTATCACACTAATTCTTGTCTAAATGTTAGTTATAATATCACAAATACATATAAATGCAATTAACACTTTATAAAACAACAATTCATCCAACTTGAATTCACAGAAAACGTAAAACTCGTGAATATAGAACATTTATATATATAATATTAAGGGTATAAAAGTATACCTTCAATTGCTTGGATAATCCTTGCTAACCACAGAGAATTTCTTGGATTCACAGAACTCTCTCTCAAATTCTCACAAACTTCTCTCTTCAGACTCTCTTTATTTTATTTTCTCTGTATTCTTTCTTTTCTTTTCTCTCCTTAGGCTTAAGCCAAAAGCTTTTCACGTAAATAAAACAGACGCTCCTAAATCGTATGTAACTGTCGTATTATTATTATTATAATAATTACATATTAGTTATAAAATATATATATATATATATATATATATATATATATATATTATTTTGATTTATTTTATTTATTATAATTCAAATTCAAAATGTAAAAGCCATAAGGCTATGTTTGGGTAAAACACTTTAAAAATAAAGACTTAATATCTTTAAGTCTTGTTTGGCAAAACTAAATTAAACTCTTTTAATTTATTTTAATAACTCATTTATAGCATAGTTTATTGTCACACTATTATTACCAAATTAAATTAAAAATATTATAATAATCCATTTAATCTCTATCAACTCTCTAATTTAATTATTAAATTAAATTAGAATATTATCTCATAATCATTAATTTCCTTAACTAATAAATTATTTATTTAACAAATAATTAATCAAATTAAATCACATTAAACAAATATTTATTCAATAATAAACACATCAATTAAATATTAATATAATTCACTAAATATTTAGAATTATAATTTAAAATTCTGGATTGTTACAATTAAAAATACATAAAAGGGGGCACTTGGTAAGCGTATAGTTGCTGCAGGCAGCAGCAGTAGCCGCGTGCTGCTGGCTATGTTGCTCTGCAGCAGTAAACAGTGAAGGTATTACTTTATTCTCAAGCACTTGCTCTTCCCTTTCAACTATCTGGATTGGAACTTCATAATAAGACAAGTCCTTATCGAACTGTAATGGTTCATACTCGATCACATGCTTGTAATCGGGTTTTTATGGTCGTAACAACGAAACATGAAAAACATTGTGAACGTGTTCTAATGCTGGAGCTCGAGCTACCTCATAAGCCATTTTTCCTACTCTTCACAGCACCTCGAAGGGTCCAGTAAACCTCGAGCTTAGCTTTTCCTTTTTACCAAAATGAATTTTCCCCTTCCAAGGAGAAACTTTTAAGAACGCGAAATTTCCTACATCGAACTCACGATCTTGTCCATATTGATTAGCATACTTCTTCTGTCTGTCTTGAGCAGCTACCAATCTTGTCTTGATGAGTTTGATAACCTCAATAGTTTGTTGTACCAGTTCTGGTCCTAATAGTTGACGTTCACCAACTTCATCCCAGCATAGTGGAGTTATGAACTTTCTTCCATACAATGCTTCGTAAGGTGGCATGCCGATTCTTGCGTGGTAACTATTGTTGTAGGCGAATTCTACCAATGGTAAATATTCATCCTAGTTCCCTTTGAAATCCATGATGCATGTTCTAAGCATATCTTCCAATGTCTGGATTATTCGTTTGCTTTGGCCGTCTGTTTGCGGATGGTACGCCGTACTCATTCTCAGTTATGTTCCCATGTATTCTTGTAATCTCTTCTAGAAATTTGACGAGAATCATGGATCTCTATCTGACACAATTAACATTGGAACTTCATGTCTCGAAATGATCTCTTTAACGTACAACTTTGCCAACTGATCAATATTGAATTTAATCTTTATTGTCAAAAAGTGTGCTGATTTCGTCAGCCTGTCACTATCACCCAAATCGCATCGTAACCTCTCTAAGTAGTTGGAAGACCCACTATAAAATCCATTATGATATGTTTCCACTTCTATTTTGGTATTTCCAACGGTTGTACTAATCTGCTTGGTCTTTGATGCTTGGCCTTGACTCTTTGACATGTAAAGCATTTTACGACACATTCTGCAACATCTCTTTTCATGTTTAGCCACCAAAACTGCCGTCGTGAATCTTGATACATCTTCGTACTTCCCAGATGAATTGAGTATCTTAAGTTATGAGCTTCTATCAAGATTTTGTCTTTAATATCTGGTACTGCTGGAACCCAAATTCTTCCCTCGAATCTTAGTAGTCCTTCGGTATCAATCTTGTATTTCACTTCACTACCCTCAACCACTTTCTCTTTGATTTTTCCACATTTTTCATCTTGTAGTTGAGCTTTCTTTACCTTGTCCACCAAAGTTGGACTAGCTTCTATCTGGAATAGTCATTCATCGGATTCTTTTGGAAATTTAATTTCCAACTCTAGCTTTGTCATTGCTGAAACAAGCTCATCCTGGGTGGTTATTAGCATCAAATTTTCCCGACCTTTCCTGGTTAAAGCATCTGCGACCACATTTGCTTTGCCCAGATGATAAAAGATCTCACAATCATAATCTTTTATTAATTCCATCCATCTCCTTTGATGCATATTCAGGTCCTTCTGGGTGAAAATATACTTCATACTCTTATGGTCTGTATATATCTCACATTTCTCTCCCATAGAGATAGTGTCTCCATATTTTCTGAGAAAATACCACCGCATCAAACTCTGAATCATGAGTCGGGTACCCTTTCTCATAGTCCTTCAGTTGCAGTGATGCATACGCAATGACTTTGCCATTCTGCATAAGGACATAACCTAACCCTTTATGTGATGCATCACTATACACCACAAAGTTTCCTGTATTATCCGGTAAAGACAACACAGATGCCACACTTAACTTCTTTTTTAAGTCTTAAAAACTTTCTTCACACTTCTACGTCCAAACAAATTTTACAGCTTTCCTTGTCAAATTGTTAACGGGGTGGCAATCTTGGAAAATCCTGAATAAATAGTCTATAATAGCCGGCCAATCCCAAGAAACTCCTCACCTTTGATGGTGTCCTTGGTTGTTCCCAATTGATTACGGCTTCAACTTTTGATGGATCCACTGAAATCCCGTCTTTGTCAATCACATGTCCAAGAAATTGCACACGTTCTAGCCAGAATTCACATTTAGAAAATTTCGCGTACAACATTTCCTTTTTTAGTGTCTCCTACGTCAAACGTAAATGTTCCACAAATTCTTCTTGAGATTTGGAGTACACCAGAATATCATCGATGAATACCACCACAAATTTATCTAAGAATGGTTTAAACACCCTATTCATCAAATCCATGAATGCAGCAGGGGCGTTGGTCAAACAAAAAGACATCACTAGAAACTCGTAATGTCCATACCGAGTTCTGAATGTCATTCTAGGTACATCCTCCTTCCTTACCTTTGATTGATGATATCCACTTCCCAAATCTATTTTTGAGAAGTATCTAGCACCCTTCAATTGGTCAAACAAGTCATCTATTCTTGGCAACAGATATTTGTACTTAATAGTGACTTTGTTTAATTTCCTATAATCAATGCAAAGACGTATTGACCCATCCTTCTTCTTCACGAATAACACCGGTGCTCCCCACGGTGATACACTCGGCTGAATATATTTCTTGTCTAACAGCTCTTGTAATTGTACCATCAGTTCCTTCATCTCTACCGGAGCCATTCTGTACGGTGCCTTTGACATCAGAGCAGTTCCTAGCACCAAATCGATGATGAAATTGATCTCTCGGTCTGGCAGAAGTCCTGACAAATCCTCCAGAAACACATCTACAAAATCCCTAACCACTGGTATCTCTTCCAATTTCACCCCCATTCCTCTGGGTATTGGCTATGTACGCTATATATCCCACATAACCTTGACACAATAACTTCTTAGCTTACATAATCATCAGACATCTCGCATGTCTAGGCGATCTGCTACCATAGAAAACTACCTTTGACGGAGTCATAAGGTTTACGCATTTCTTTTGGCAATCAATTATCGCTCCATAATTGAATAGACAATCCATTCCCAATATAACATCAAACTCTCCAAGTTTAATCGGGATTAAATCTACTATCATGACATTCCCCTTACTATTCACCCTACAATTCGTGTATACGAACGTAACATGAATCACCTCCCTATTCGTGATTTTTATGTTTAAAGGGAAATTCAATTCTTCGCTAGGAAATCCTAACCTCTTAGCAAATTCATCAGATATAAATGAGCAAGTATCACCCAAATCAAATAATACATAAGCATCTATATCATTGATTGGGATAATACCTGACACAATATCCTTTGATTGAATAGCATCCTGCACAATCATGTTGAAAGTTTTGGCTGTGGGCCTGTTTGATGACGTTGGTCCAGCAATGGTCAATGTACCTCTACTGCTGCCTCCCTTGCTTCATGTTGTCTCTCAAACTTTCTTCTTAGGGCACTCACGAGCAAAATGATCCTTTGACTTGCACGTGTACCAAACATTCTTCTTTGGTTGATGGCAATTTAGGGCAATGTGACCCTCCTGGCCACAGTTGAAGCATACTCGCTTACCCCTTAAGCACATGTTAGTGTGATTCTTTCAGCATATAGCACATGCTTCAAACTTCTTTTGCTGCTGGCTACCTTGTTGGCTTCCAGTACCAACACTCGCAGTCCACTTCCTCTTCAAGTTATTACTACCATTTCCACCACCACTCCCACCATTCTTACCTTCACCCTCATTCTTCTTCTTTCTTTGTTCTTGATTGTATTTTGTTACAACCCCGCCTCCACCCTCAATGAGAATTGCCTTCTCAAGCACCGCTGCAAACGTCTTCAATTGGAATAGGGAGACTCTGCTATACAATCAGGGCTTCAGTATCTGTTTAAACCTCCTCGCCTTACGCTCATCCAGGTTCACTTGATATGGCGCAAACCTCGCCAATTCATTAAATTTTGCTACATATTCCGACACTATCATTATGCCCTACTTCAGCTTCAAAAACTGCACTTCCATCTGATTCTTTGAACTCTCTTGGAAGTATGTCTCAAAGAATATTTTCTTGAACTTTTCCCAAGTCATCACTCATTGACCTCCTCTAGTTTTATTAGCTTGCCACCAATAACTGGTCTCTAATTTCAACATGAATGTTGCAAAAGCAGTCTTCTAGTTCTCACCAACCCTATCAACATCAAATACCTTCTCTATTTCCATGATCCAAGTCTGTGCGTCAACCGGATTCATGGTTCCATGAAATTCTGGTTGTCCAACCGCCTTGAAATCCTTAAAAGTTGCAGCTTGATTCTACGGTTGATTCTATAGTGCTCCTGTCAGAAGTGTCACCAACTACTGAACTGGGTTAGTTTCAGCGTTGTTGTTATTGGTAGATCCCTCAGGGGTTTGTTGTCATGGTTGTCGTCTTCTTGGAGGCATTTTCTGATTAAATACACTTATTAGATTATTGCTCAATTTCTTTTTAAGTATTTTCTACTTAACTTGCACACCATAAAAGATCATCACATAACACATAACACCTTGGATAAAATAATAACTTTTATTCATTCATAATCTTTTAGAAAACATAAGAACAATAGCATTACTGTTGTTTACATTACTTTCCTGAACTACTAAAGTTTCAGGATAACATCATCATCATTATATCCCATTGGTTACATAACACTTAGGATTTATATCTTATCTATGATATTATTAATCGCATATCAGGTACATTCCCTACGATGTCCTACTAAGATGTTGTGTAGCCTTACGACGCTCTTCTTCCATAATACGGAACATTATTCTGCGATCTAACATGTACGGTGGCAGCGTCTCGTACTGAATCAGATAATACATAACTCGATCTTGAACTCGATTAATCACGGTGTTGAATACGTTATTCATCTCCTCCATCTTGATCTTCTTTGCTTGTGCTTCCCCTTCTGCTACTCCTACACGCTGAGAATCTTTCTCAAACTCGCCTTCAACTCTTGCTCTCTTACCGGCTTCTTCTTTTAATTTATTCTTTAGCTTTGCGATCTCCTCTGTCATTTGCTCGTTCTCTCCTTCAGCGTGAATCAACTTCCATTCAACATTACTCAGACGTCCATCTAGGTCTCGGATCTCGTCGTCCTTTTGTGCCATCGTGGTCTGCTGTTCAGCTACTATCTCTTCCAACTCCTCAACTATATCCTGAAATTCCACATTGCGATCGTATAACTCGTCGTACATACGGGCTGAAATCGAGTTTGGTGGAAACTCTTCTTCCTCATCATCCTCATCCCCATCCGACTGTGGTAGCTCAATGGGGTCCTCCTCATCCGTCTCTACCTCATCATCCTCATCAGGTAAACCCTCCTGCTCAACCACTGTAACCAACAGAGATGACTCCCGTGGCAGTAGTTGTTCCCAAACCACCTGAATGTCACGAGGCTCCTCCTCACTAGGCATCTGGGGTCCTTCCTCCCTAGCATGATTGGATTCTCCTATATTCGCCATCCTGACAACAAAATTTTAAATTCTAATTACTAAATAATACTACTCGACACTCACGAGCACATAAGTTGCAATCACATAAGCACATAAGTGTTTTATTGCTTTTTCCTTAAAACTCGATAAGAATTTATCACCACTATCTTTTCAAAGGTTACTTCCTAAGGCTTTTCCCAACCTAAGGTTCATAACCTAAAGCTTTGATACCAACTTGTGACACCCCCAAATCCGGGTACTTCATTCCCACAAGATTTGGTGTTCACTTGATAAAAACATTCATTTCTAACTACCCACATATAATAAAATTTAGTAATAAACCTTCCCATTAAAGGATTACATCAATAAGTTCAATAAAAATCTCCCAGGTCATCTAATCATTAAATAAAAATATCAAGTGCGAAAAATTAAATAACTACATCACAATATTTAAAATAAAGTCTGACAATATAAAAGTCAATAGGTTTACAAGTCTTCAATACTTGTTCATCTTTCCTTTCCCTTTACTGGTGCTAGGTTCATCAACCATCTCAACTTTAGCTGTAATATTTATATAAGCAAGAGTGAGCAAACAAATGCTTATTTGAAGTGACAATGAATAATATAACATAACAACTGCCAAATGAATAGGCTCAATAGAACTGAATAATATTCTCTATCAATGATAATCAGGAACAGAATTTGAAATATATATTTGAAGGTCATAAGACAACGAACTATGTCCAAAGTTATAAGTATTCTTTCAATTTAAACGTAAACAGTCATAAGACCGTATGAACTTCTCGTACTTAGGGGAATCAGCCCTTCGTACAATGTATTGTGCACAAACATCTAAACGCTTTGCGTAAATTATCCCCTGTAATAGGGTTATTCATCTCAGTATTTAGAATGCAAGTCCGCACCAAAATAAGTTTAGTTTGGATAAGTTTCAAGGTAATTTAGAGTTTAACGATCATCAACTAAGGATTAGTTGAATAAAAATGTAATAACAACATGCTATGGAATAAGTCATACATGAATCAACATTGTATATTAAGATTATGCTTTAGAAATAAACTAAAAGCATAAGCATTGAATAACGTAACATACCTTGCTTGAGCAATATTAAGCTAATGTTAGAATTTTGTTTAGTAACAAAATTGAATTATTGAACATACATAATCAATAGCAAGTTGAACGATAAAAACTTGCTCAATATAAAGGTAAATAGAACAAACTCAAATAGAGGTTAGGGTTCGGAAACTTGCTCAATTGTAAACAAGATAGGGTAAAGAAAACTTGCACAATATAAAATTAGAGTTAAGAAAATTGCACAATATAAAATTAGAGTTAAGAAACATGCCTTGCGTGTGAGCTAAACCGTAATAATTTGATTCACAATATCCTATACACATATCATCATGACATAATTAGTTACTACATATACTCCGTATACAATTGAGTATCTACATGATGTATGGCTTGGTTTTTAATCATATAGTCAAGTTATACTATTAACATAACTCATTAATTGTTAATAATATTCTTACTCTTGGTCATATATAAGCATTGCACCTTATCGACAAATACATACTTTTGTATAATAAAAACAAACTTCCTGGCCACACTGCAAATGTCTGTGATAGGCGCTGCACGCGAGACTTAGCGTTGCGGCGCCGAAGCTTAGTTTCAGGCAACGTGAGCATAGGCAAAGCCAAATTTGACCAACTAGCAACCAATTGAACCCGTATAACTTACATGGATTTCACATAAGCATAACTTAAGGTCTCTAGCATGTTTTTATTCACATAAATAACATAAATATCAAATTTAAAACCTTTCAATTCCATGTTTTATACACAACTCCATTTTTGACATCCTTAACAAAAATTAACACTGAGGTCTCAATAATACGCCAAATTAACTCATTCAAATTGTATTCTCTTTGTTTCTTACTGAATTAACATATTTAATGCTTAATTTGCAGATAAGTTAACAAACTAACTACCAATTTTTGTAATTTCACAAGCATATATGTACACATGCACTATAAACAACTTCTCTATCTTTTTAATGTGATTAGCACACTAATTCTTGTCTAAATGTTAGTTATAATATCACAAATACATATAAATACAATTAACACTTTATACAACAACAATTCATCCAACTTGAATTCACAGAAAACATAAAACTCGTGAATATAGAACATTCATATATATAATATTAAGGTTATAAAAGTATACATTCAATTGCTTGGATAATCCTTGCTAACCACAGAGAATTTCTTGAAATCACAGAACTCTCTCACAAATTCTCACAAACTTCTCTCTGCAAACTCTCTTTATTTTCTTTTCTCTGTATTCTTTCTTTTCTTTTCTCTCCTTAGGCTTAAGCCAAAAGCTTTTCACGTAAATAAAATAGACGCTCCTAAAATGTATGTAACTGCCGTATAATTATCATTATAATAATTACATATTAGTTATAAAATATTATATATATTATTTTGATTTATTTTATTTATTATAATTCAAATTCAAAATTTAAAAGCCATAAGGCTATGTTTGGGTAAAACACTTTAAAAATAAAGACTTAATGTTTTTTAGTCTTGTTTGGCAAAACTAAATTAAACTCCTTTAATTTATTTTAATAACTCATTTATAGCATAGTTTATTGTCACACTTTTATTACCAAATGAAATTAAAAATATTATAATAATCCATTTAATCCCTATCAACTCTCTAATTTAATTATTAAATTAAATTAGAATATTATCTCATAATCATTAATTTCCTTAACTCATAAATTATTTAGTTAACAAATAAATAATCAAATCAAATCACATTAAACAAATATTTATTCAACAATAAACACATCAATTAAATATTTAAATAATTCAATAAATATTTGGAATTACAATTTAAAATTGTGGATTGTTACAATTAAAAATACATAAAAGGGGCACTTAGTAAGTGTATAGCTGCTTCAGGCAGTAGCAACAGTCGCGCACTGCTAGCTATGCTGCTCTGCAGCAGCCAACAATGAATAAAACCACCCTTTTCTGTAATTCACTGTAAAATCTTCGTGCTCCAACCTCCGTGTGTCAATTCCTCCAAAATCTTCTCCAAGTTAGGGTTTTTTAGTTTTGTAGTTGATGATATCTCCTCTCTCTGTAACTGAATCCGCCTCCTATCTTGTCCCAATCACATACTAAGTCCGAAAGCTTTGCAACATCAAAAGTAGAATTGCATCAGAAGTCTTCCATCTTTGTCGCGCAGTGCCGCCTTGACGGGCATTTTACTCATGGGAACCCCCGCCCCAACGGGCGTCAAAGTTAATGATGATGTGGAACCCCGCCCCGACGAGATACTTTACATTATAAATGCCTCGCCCTGGCGGGCGTATGCTCTGTACTTTACTATTTTTGCTGCTTTCTGCTGCCTTTGCTAATCAAACATTGCCTTAAGCAAACACAAACTAAACCTGCACACAGACACAACACATAAACATAAAACAATACTAAAACGAACGGATTAGTAACCGTTTAAGTTCAAAAAAATATCAATTCATTGGTATGAATCCCACTCATTAAATTCCCCCAAACTTAAACAGTACTTGTCCTCAAGCACAACAAAATGAAATGCAATGCAACTATCTACACGCCGACGAATCCAACTATCATACAATACAAAGTCTACTCAGATTGCCTCAAAGAAATTACAATAAACATGAACAACAAATCTTACCAAAACATGTCAGTAACCTCATAACAATCTATAAATCAATCCCTATTATGACTGACATAGTGCGTGTGTGCTCAACAACCGTGAAAACTGATTGTAAATCAAATATGACACATAATATGCTTCTTTAAAGTAGAAAAACAATTTTACGTCAAGAAATCCATAAACAAGCAAAGATCAGACTAAAACTCAGTAGATAACAAATTTAGAAGTCAATATGGGATATTTTTGCTTTCTTATTCACGTAGGGGGATTTTCGCTCTTTTTCCTGTTTTTTTTATATTTTTATTCTACTTATGACTATGCAATGTTTAGTCTTCTTAGGCTTTTTAGTGCTAACCATTAACGAGCTTTCGACCAACAACACCCAAACTAGATGGCTTTAGGGCACTGGGTGTAAGGACATCCCCCTCGGGCATACTTACTCAAGTAATAAAGGCCACCGAACTAAACTAGCCACGGTGTGTATTCATACTATTTTTTTTCATTTCCCTTTATTTTTCAAATAGATCCCATATCTTCCCCCAAACTTAGGTTTCTGCCTAATCTTAGCCTTCACCACTAATTCACTAAATTTCTTTAATTAAATCTAAATTCCCCTTAAGAAGTCAAATATGTGTATATTTAACTAAATCAGTCATCCTATTATGCTATCTTGATTACGTCATTTTGAAACAGGCAAAGATTTAGGTCAAGATATGAAATTATATCTAAGCCCTTGCTATATCCAGATTAACTTCAACTATCTAACAAGCTGGAATCATACAAATATGCACTAACTAAATTCAACACATAACATTTAACTAAAACTACTATTATTGTGATTTTCCATTTTTAATTTTTTTTATATATAACTCAAACAAAGAACGAAGACTATTTACACAAACTAAACTATAATGAAAACTACACTACATTAACATAGACAACTAATATTCAATGCAAAATTATACTAAATATGAACTACCATGCCAAAACTACACTAACACATGCACAGAACAAAACACCCCCAAACTTAAAACTAACAATGTCCTAATTGTTAAATATATTGAAATAAAGTACAGAGGACTTCCCTGAATTGGCTAGGCAGGAGGTGGCACCTCCTCGACATCCGAGTCTGAAGGTGGATAAGCAGGCAGTGTCTGAGGAATGGGGAAAACAAACGGTTTAGCAGCAGGGTTCAAACGAGCGAATGTGTCTGCCAAGGATGCATTGAACACGTTTTGTGTAGCAAAGGCGTGGTCCTACCGTGCTGTAATCTTTTTAAGCTTTCGATCCTTAATTTTGTCTATGGCATTTATGTGGTGCTGCAAGCTTAGGAACTGTATACTGAATATATATTTGGTCTTCCTAGAAGCACCAGGCGCAACAATATCTTCACCCTCAGACATCTCATCAGCCCTAAACTCATCATCCTCTGAACTTGCTTCTGCCTCCTCCTCTTCTGAAGCCTCTTAAAATATAAATCCAAGCCCATAAGGATGTGACTCGCCTCCCGTCCAGACCGAATATCTTGCAATTAGTCGTGGGTCTAGCAACTACAGGGGTTGCTACACAGGCTCATCTACCGTCCATCGTACACCTGACTGCCGATATAGACCACAAATCAGCGATGGGTGAGGCAACCCCCCCAGAAAAAATGGGCCTCGTAGACAACGCCGAATAAAAAAATTGATGATCTCTCCAATGTTGATATCAAAATCCTTCATGATAGAGTAAAGCAGCAACACGTTCTCCTTTGTAACCTTGCTCTTATACTGGGACGGAAACAACTTTACGCACAGAAAAGCATCACAAATCTTCCAGTATAAGCTTAAGTCTTTGCTCATGAATATTGTTCCTCCTTTCTTCCCTTTGACCCATGTCGTACCGGGCTTTGAAATCTCAGTCAAAATTTGGTCATAATCGAGATTGCTATCTCATAACTGTGCATACTGGCATATGGCTGGGGCCCTCACATTATAGAACTCGTTGATCACCTCTGGACCAAACGACACTTGCTTTCCTCATACGAATGCGACGAATGGAGCCTTATCTTCTGCATTCGAGTAGAATTCCTTTACTACCGTCATAACAATTGGGTCTAGTTGGTCAGTGAATGAATCCCAGCCTTACTTATGAATATGTCACTGCATTTTCCCATCAAACGATTCTAGCCTCAATCTCCGTTCAAGTGTCAGTGCCTTCGGGGCTAAGTAGTCAAATTTATCTTCCGCCGCGACACTGACAAATTTCTTTTTGTCGAAACTGCGCGTGGGTGGTGAGGAACCTTCACCCCGTTGTTGCTTAACTGGTGTCTTAGGAGCCATGATATATCAAATTGAGAAAAATCCCTCAAACTTACTCACTTGGGCATTCTATCGATCACTTGGTGTGTATAATACCACAAAGAACAAAGTCCACCCCCAAATTGCAAAACAAGTACCAAGAATGAGGAAAATCAACTAAGAATGCTTACCCACTGTTGAATCCATTGCACTTGATGAACAATCATTCTTCATTTTTAATTTCAAAGCCTTTTCCCTCTCTCTTGCTTGAAAGCTTAACAATGGTGATGAAACCCTAATTTTGTGATGGAGAGATGAAACTAGTGTAGAATTTATGAAATTTTAGTTGGATTCTGTATAGAAGTGTAATAGAGGGCCGAATTCAGTGGGTAATGGGAGTTTTGGGAAGATTTTGTGGGTTTGTGTTTCGGTTATGGGTGATAAAAGTGTTGAAGTCGTGATTGTAGAGACTTTTTAAAAACTAAGATCCGTGACACCCGCCGGGGCAGGCCTCTTTTACAATGTAAATCCCCGCCGGGGCGGGGTATGACTGAGGACCCCCCCCCCCCGGCTGGGACGGGCCATTTTTTCTCTTTGGGAGCCCACCGGGGCTGGTGTGTCAGGCTTATCTTTGGTCCGCCGGGGCGGGGGTATGTCATTCTACAAATATTTTTTCTTATTTTATTTTATTTTATTTAACTTCTGATTTTTGTCCCGCACACATGTTAGCTGCATTCTTTGTTCCTTATATCATATAAAACCCAAAGTTAGATTTAGTATCATTGAAAATAAGCAAGAAAGCTGTGATTAAACACATTAACTAATTAATGAGCTAACTAACTAACTATCCAATGAATTGCAAAAAATTGACTATTAGCTACTGATACTAATGACTAATCTACTGAATTGTAAAATTTAAAATTAATACTAAAATAATGTGAAAATTTGGTTGCCTCCCAATAAGTGCTTGTTTTTAAGTCTTTCAGCCTGACTACTCCCTGTTTCCAATCTGGATCGCCCGGGATATTTTTAGCATGTTGTTTGTGTACCGCACATAACCAACACTGCTTTGTTGCATGCCAGTTCAACTGTATTACTGGAGGCAAATTTGACTTTATATCATTAATCAGTGTTTTTTGACCACCAACCTCTCTACAGTCCTTCTGTCCCACATGTGTAAGCGCTACGACCAAATCACTCTTTTCCTTATCATTTGGGATTGAAATTTCTTTGAACACTTTAATTTTCACTTCCTGATCGAACACTTTCATGGACAATTCTCCATTAGGCATATCAATTAGTGGTCGTCCTATTGCAAGGAATGGTGTTCCCAAGATGATTGGGATATTCTTATCTTCATCAAAGTCTAACACCACAAAATCAGCTGGAAATATCAATGTGTCAACCTTTACCAACACGTCTTCTACTATCCCCAACGGACAAGTTATCGATCTATCTGCGAGTTGTAAACTGATACCTTTAAGCCCAGCTTTCTGTATGTGGACAGTGGTATAAGGTTTATACTTGCTCCTAGATCACATAGGGCTCTTCCCACATCTTGATTACCAATTGCATAAGGAATAGTAAATCTCCCAAGATCTTTCAACTTAAAGGGAAGCTTTTTCTGCAGAACTACACTGCACTCTTCCGTTAGTGCCACTATTTCGAATTCATTAAGCTTGCATTTCCTTGAGAGTATATATTTCATAAACTTGACATAGTGTGGCATCTGCTCTAATGCTTCGGTGAACGGAATATTAATGTACAACCTTTTTAAGATGTCCATGAACTTGGAGAACTGGTTCATGAGCTTTTAACTTTTTAAACGTCGAGGAAAAGGAATAGGTGGTATAACTGTATTATGTTTTTCTTCCTTCGACTTTTCTGCCACTATTTCCTTAACCTTCTTTGCTGAATCTCTACCGTCATTTTCACAATCCTTATCAGTTATTTCTTTCCCATTAGAATCTGAAACCAATGCTTTTCCACTCCTAAAAGTGATAGCATTACACTGCTCATTACCACCTCTATGATTCTTTTCAGTATCACTCGACAAAGACCCTTAATAGCATTACACTGCTCATGACCACCTCTAGGATTCTTTTTAGTATCACTCGGCAAAGACCCTTGAGGTCTATTGTTCAAATCTATTGCAAGCTGTCCCATTTGATTTTCCAGATTTTTAATTATAGTTGCCTGAGTTTTCATTGCTACGTCATTACCTGATATATACTTCAAAAGTTGCTCCTCCAAATCTGATTTCTTCTCATGTTGAGGAGCTGATTGTTGGTGCTGATATTGAAAACCGGGGGGGATATGATGGTCGTGGAGCTTGCTGTTGATTATGATTGTTGCTCCACAAAAAGTTTCGGTGATTCCTTGCCCTCAGATTATTGGTATGTTTATATGGATTAGGAGGTCGATTATAGCTACCTACAAACTGAATTGCTAGCGGATTTATAGCACATTGATCTATCGGATGTTCCCCCGCACACAATTCACACACATAAGCTACCTGCTGAACCTGTACTCTTGTGAGGGCATCCATTTTCTCCGAAAGCACATAAATTTGAGCTACTAAGGTCGTAACTCCATCCACTTCTAACACTCTAGCTGCTTTAGGTTGAGTCATCCTTGCAGTTGGCCACTGGTAGTTATTAGCTGCCATAGTCTCAATCAAATCATAACCTTCCTCAAATCTCTTTAGCCATAAATGCTCCTCTCGATGCCACATCTATGCTAGTCCGAAGATTACTGTTCAACCCATTATAGAAGGTGTTCATCTGCAACCACTTGGGCAATCCGTGATGCTGACACTTCCTCAATCACTCTTTATATCTTTCCCAAGCTTCATATAATGACTCTCCATGCTACTGTTCGAACGTCGTAATCTCATTCCTCATCTTTGATGTCTTCGCCGGTGGGAAGAATTTTGCTAGGAACTTTTGAGCTAAGTCATCCCAAGTAGTAATTAAACCTGATGGTTGTGAATGTAACCAACTCTTTGCCTTATCTCTTAGTGTGAATGGGAACAAACGAAGTCTCACTGCCTCATCAGATACCCCATTGTACTTGAAGGTATCATATATCTCAAGAAAGCTCACAAGATGCTCATTCGAATCATCATTAGCCAATCCCCCAAACTGCACCAGATTTTGAATCATCTGAATTGTACCAAGCTTTATCTCAAAGTTATTAGCAGTAATCACAGGCCTGGTAATACTCGACTTAATCTTGGTTACCATTGTTGTGGCATAATTCCTCAGTGCTTTCTGATCTTTCGCAACCATTGTTTCTTGCTTTTCGAAGTTTTCCCTAGTCTATTTTATCCACTTACTCAACCGCTGAAACCTTCTTTTGATATCATCCTCGTAAGGTAGTATGTTTGGCTTCTTTGACCGAGTTTGCATGCACTATTCAAGAGAACTTGAGACAAGATTGTTCCCTCTTAGCCGCTTCTTCTCTCAGCCTGCTCTTCAGTTCAGCAACCATCTCGATCAATTGTTCCTTCTCTCCTTCAGTCTGTGTTAGTTTCTCCTCGGCGTTTGTCAGTCGTTCATCACGATCCTGGATCTCGCCGTCTTTTTGTGTAATTGTAGTCTGTTGTTCAGCTACTATCTCCTGCAACTCCTCCACTGTATCTTGTAGTTCCACATTAAGGTCGTGCACTTCATCATATACACGGCCAGCTATCGAGTTAAGCGGAATCCTTTCCTCCTCATCCTCGTCATCCTCATCCTCCTGGGGTAACTCAATGGGATCCTCCTCGTCTGTCTCCACATCATCATCCTCATCCTCAACTACTGTGACCAACGGGGTTGACTCCCGTGGCAATAGTTGTTCCCAAACTACCTGAACATCGCGAGGTTCCTCCTCTATAGGCATTTGAGGTCCCTCATCCCTAGCCTGACTGGATTCTCCGACATTAGTCATCCTGACAACAAAATTTTAAAGTTTTAGTTATTAATCATTCTACTTGACACTCGCGAGCACATAAGTTATAAACACATAAGCACATAAGTGTTTTATTACTTCTTTCTTAAAACTCGATAAGAGTCAACTCCACTATCTTTTCAAAAGGTTACTTCCTAAGGCTTTTTCCCCCACCTAAGGTTCATAACCTAAGGCTTTGATACCAACCTGTGACACCCCCCAAATCCCGGTACTTCATTACCTCAAGATTTGGTGTTCACGTAATCAAAACATTCATTTCTAACTACCCAATCATAATAGAATGGAATAATAAAAGGAAACCTGCCCATACAGGAATAAACATAAATAAAAGAAATCTCCCAGGTTATCTAACCTTTACAAACATTCATTCATTCATGCGGAATAATTAAAATAACATTCATTACAATCTTTAAACAAGTCTGAAAATAAACTATTCAATCTATTACAAGTCTTCAGCATTGTTTCATCTTTCCTTTCCCTTTACTGGTGCTAGGTACATCACCAGTTTCAACCTTAGCTGTAAGAAATTTTACAGGCAAGAGTGAGCAAACAAAGCCCACTTGAAATAACAATAAGTAAATCTTTAAACTTTACATCATTTGCCAATATTAGGCTCAATAGAACTGAACAATATATTCTATTAACTTTCTGAAAATTATAACATTCACTGAGGGTCTAATGACCACGAATCATGTCCACAGTTATAAGTAATCTTTCAACTTTAACTTTAACAGTCATAAGACTATAAGGACTCCACGTACTTAGGGGGATCAACCCTTCGTACAATGTATTGTGCACAATCATTTCAACGCTAAGCGTAAACCTCTATTAAAAGAGTTGTTCATCTCAGTATTTAGAATACAAGTCCGCACCAAAGTAAGTTTGGTTTGGATAAGCTTTCAAGGTAATTTGGAGTTCAACGGACATCAACTAAGGATTAGTTGAATACAAGATAATAACACTATGTTATTGAACGATCATACTAAATAAACATTTCGTTCTAAGTTCATGCTTTAGGAATAATCTAATAGCATAACAATTGAATAATTTATCATACCTTGCTTTGAACAACATTAAGCTAAGGTTACATTTTAGAATTTAATATCAAGCATGCACAACAAATAATAACTTGAATGATAACTAAAGGTACTTGCATGCTAATATAACTAATTTAGAGTTAAGAAAACTTGTACAATTATAAAAGTAGAGTTAGAGAACTTGCATAAGTATAACATAACAGTGAAAAGTAACCTTGCTGAATAATAAAGTAGCAAAGGTTAGGGAACTTGCATAAGTATAACATAACAGTGAAAAGTAACCTTGCTGAATAATAAAGTAGCAAAGGTTAGGGAACTTGCCTCGCGTGTAGGTTAAACAATTACTATTCACGTTCATCCCAAGTCCTACACATACCATATGCATTGAAAATATACATTAGTTACACTAACATTACCTTTATGAGTTCCTTTATTACTCTTAGTATAGCTACTAACTAAGTTTAAGTTTAAACAACAACACATCTTTCATGAACATTAATTTTTAGCTTTATTACAACTACTTAAATGATCATGTCATTGCACCACGTGTACATTAACAACTTAATACAACATCCTAATACATGTTCAACATGTTATCATTAAGTTATACTAATACCCAAAGGGTTGCACTTGCATTCGTGCATCCCGACGCCCTCCGATTGGCTCCAAATACACAACATCCCTAAAGACGGCCATTTTGACAACTGTTACAGACCTCAAATTAAAAAATATAAAGAATGAAAGTTGTAGGTCTACTCTTCCTCTTTCCGAATCATCTTGAATTACCTAAATCGGAGTTTATATGAAAAAGTTATGGCTGTTTTACTACAGGATGCCAAAACTGCCCAACTAGGCCACTTTTCCGGCGCCGGGGCGCGGAACAATGGCGCTGGGGCGCGAGCTACGGCGCTGGGGCGCGAGCTTCAGCGCTGGGCGCGAGCTACGGGCCCATTTTTGACGCTGGGGCACGAACCTTGGCGCCAGGGCGCGAGATTTGGCGCTGGGTCATGAATTTTGACGCTGGGGCGCCGAAACTCACAGAAACCAACCACGAACAACTAAATTTTCTGTCTATAACTTCAATTCCAACACTAATTGACATTAATAACTAATACAAATTACACATAAACTTCGCCGAGCATACAAATACTAAATTAACACAACTTCAACCATAATTTTAGAAAATTAAATACTAGAATAACATATTTTAAAACCCAAAAACTCCATTTTTGATATTTTTCATAAAAATCAACACTGTGATTTTGTTATTCAACCAAAACAGAAATTTCAAAGCATCATAATTATGTTTTTACATACTCTATCAATTCTAACAATCAATTTATCCATTTAACAACAATTAAAACCTTAATTTCTATTTTAAAATAGCCATATTCCTACATATTGTCATATGAACACTCTGTAATATATTTTCTTCCACAAAACATATATATACATGAACTAATTTCTCTATAATCATATATAAGTTCATAGAACAACCATATAATCAATAATCATGCCAAACCATATACATAACAACAATTTATCTTTTATAAAATTTTCACAGAGACTTTTTGGGAAGAAGAAAACTAAATTTTTAAAGAAAGAACTAGAGCTCCTACCTTGGATTATGAAAGATGATGACACTATCCCTTTTTCTCCAAATCTTTTCTCCAAAACCTGTAAAATTCTCTTAATTCTCTCAATTTTTCTCTTAGTTTTCTTCTTTTCTTCTTCTTCTTCCTCTGAGTTTTTCTCTTTCTCTCTCCTTTCTCTCTCCTCTAATCTTACGTAAAGTATTATAACGCATATAAGATATAATTATAATAATTATATAATATAAGTACTGACATAAGTTATGTCAGTTACATAAGTTTTAAAAATCAAAAGCCTTAAGGCTTGTTTGGCTAGCATAATAAAAATAACCCATTAATCCTTACACCTTGTTTGGTAAACTGAATTAAAACAAATTGATTAATCCTTATACCTTGTTTGACAAAACAAAATTAAACCATTTTTTTATTTATTTTAATAACTCCTTTATAGCAAGGTTATTAGTCACACCTTTATTAAATTAATAAATCAATTAAACATTAATCTATTAAATTACTTTAACACATAAACAATTATAATTCTTTTTACAATTATAATTTCATTTAATCAACTAATATTTCAAACTACAATTTCTCATTTAAATATTATTATTTATTTAAAATCATTATAAGCTCTCTAGCTTATTAAATTAAACTCCATTATTATAAAATCTCATAATAATTAATTTATTTAGCTCCTTAATTATTTACTCAACAAATAATTAATTAAATCACATCAACTCAAATTGCAATATAATTCAATAAATATTTAATATTGCCAATAAATATTTAATATTTAATATTAATTATTTATTCAACAAATAATTAAATAAACCACATAACTCAAATTGAACAATTATTTATTCAACAATAACATATCCAATAAATATTTATATAAACCAATAAATATTTATAACTTACATCTAAAAAAAAATATGGAATGTTACATCATTCCCCTCTTAAAAGGATTCTGTCCTCAGAATCACAACTCAAACAACACATTCGCTACATTCTTCCCTACTTACAAAGATTCTGTCCTCAGAATCTAAGACACAGATTAAACAAATAACTCAGGGTATTCATTCAACATTTTCTCTTCGAGTTCCCACGTTGCTTCTTCAGCGTTGTGGTTTCTCCATATCACCTTCACAGAAGGTATCACTTTATTCCTGAGCACTTGTTTTTTCCTGTTCGACAATCTGGATAGGGACCTCTTCATAAGACAAATCTTTCTCGAACTGCAACGGTTCGTACTCGATTACGTGCTTGTAATCGGGTTTATATGGTCGTAACACCGAAATGTGAAAAACATTATGAATATTTTCCAACTCTGGAGGTAGAGCTACCTCATAAGCTACCTCTCCAACTTTTCGCAGTACTTCAAAGGGTCCAATAAACCTCGGGCTTAGTTTTCCCTTCTTACCGAAACGAATTTTCCCCTTCCAAGGAGAAACTTTTAGGAATACATAGCTTCCTACGTCAAATGCACGATCTTGCCTGTGTTGGTCAGCATACTTCTTCTGTTGGTCTTGAGCTGCTACCAATCTTATCCTGTTGAGTTTGATAACCTCAGCAGTTTGTTGCACTAATTCTGGTCCTAACAATTGACGTTCACCAACTTCATCCCAGTACAGTGGAGTTCTGCACTTTCTGCCGTATAGCGCTTCGTAAGGCGGCATGCCGATGCTTGCGTGATAACTATTATTGTAGGCAAATTCCACCAACGGTAATTGCTCTTCCCAGCTTCCTTTGAAATCCATGACGCATGCTCTCAACATATCTTCTAATGTCTGGATCGTTCGTTCGCTTTGGCCATCTATTTGCGGATGATATGTCGTACTCATTCGCAACTGTGTTCCCATACATTCTTGTAGTCTCTTCCAGAAGTTTGATGTGAACCTCGGATCTCTGTCTGACACAATTGACACTGGAACTCCATGTCTTGCAACGATCTCTTTAATATATAGTTTTGCCAGCTGATCAAGATTGAATCTAATCTTTATTGGCAAAAAGTGTGCTGATTTTGTCAGTCTGTCTACTATTACCCAAATCGCATCGTATCCTTTCTGAGTAGTTGGAAGACCCACCACAAAATCCATCGTGATATGCTTCCATTTCCATTCCAGTATTTCCAACGGTTGAAGCAATCCGCTGGGTCTTTGATGTTCGGCTTTTACTCTCTGACATGTTAAGCACTTCGCTACACATTCTGCGACGTCCCTTTTCATATTTGGCCACCAAAAATGTCGGCGCAAATCTTGATACATTTTCGTGCTCCCTAGATGAATTGAATATTTTGAGCTATGAGCTTCGATCAAAATTTCTTCTTTCAGTTCTGGTGCTGCTGGAACCCAGATCCTTCCTTCAAACCGTAGTAACCCTTCGGTGTCGATCTTGTATTTTACATCACCGCCTTCAATCAAATTCTCTTTGATTTTCGCACACTCTTCGTCTTGTAGTTGGGCACTCTTCACTTTGTCCATTAAAGTTGGACCAGCTTCTATCTGAAATAATTGTTCGTCAGATTCCTTTGGAAATTTGATCTCCAACTCCAGTTTTGTCATTGCTGAAATGAGCTCCTCCTGAGTTGTAATCAGCATCAACTTCTCCCTACCTTTCCTGCTTAAAGCATCAGCTACCACATTCGCTTTGCCCAGATGATAAAAGATCTCACAATCGTAATCTTTTATCAGTTCCATCCACCTTCTCTGACGCAGGTTCAAATCTTTCTGAGTGAAAATATACTTCAGACTTTTGTGGTCTGTGTAGATCTCACATTTCTCTCCATAAAGATAGTGTCTCCATATCTTCAGAGCAAACACAACTGCAGCCAATTCCAAATCATGAGTCGGATACCCTTTCTCATAATCTTTCAATTGTCTTGATGCATACGCAATAACTTTGCCATTCTGCATAAGAACACAACCTAACCCTTTGTGTGAGGCATCACTATATACCACAAAATTTCCTGTATTATCTGGCAGGGTTAACACAGGTGCCATACTTAGCTTCTTCTTCAAATCTTGGAAGCTCTCTTCACATTTCTCCATCCACACGAATTTCACAGCTTTTTGTGTCAAGTTTGTTAACGGAGTGGCTATCTTAGAAAAATCTTGTATAAATCTTCTATAATAACCGGCCAGCCCCAAGAAACTCCTCACCTCCGAAGGTGTTCTTGGTTGTTCCCAATTAATTACAGCTTCCACTTTCGATGGATCTACTGAAATCCCATCTTTGTCAATCACATTACCCAAAAATTGTACACGGTCGAGCCAAAATTCACACTTAGTGAATTTCGCGTACAACTTTTCCTTTCTTAGTGTCTCCAATGTCAGACGTAAATGTTCCACGTGTTCTTCTTGAGTTTTGAAATACACCAGAATGTCATCGACAAACACCACTACGAACTTGTCTAAAAATGGTTTAAATACCCTGTTCATCAAATCCATGAACGCGGCAGGGGCATTTGTTAAACCAAAAGACATCACCAGAAACTCGTAATGTCCATACCGAGTTCTGAATGCCGTTCATGGTATATCCTCCTTCCTCACTTTCAACTGGTGATACCCACTTCTCAAATCAATTTTCCAAAAGTATTTAGCACCCTTCAACTGGTCAAACAAGTCATCTATTCTTGGCAACGGGTATTTGTTTTTAATAGTGACTTTGTTTAACTCCATGTAATCAATGCAAAGACGCATTGACCCGTCCTTCTTCTTCACGAATAAAACTGGCGCTCCCCACGGCGATACACTTGGTTGAATATACTTCTTGTCTAGCAGTTCTTGCAACTGTACCATCAGTTCCTTCATTTCTACCAGAGCCATTCTGTACGGAGCCTTTGATATCGGTGCTGTTCCCGGCACTAAGTCGATCACGAATTCAATTTCTCTGTCCGGCGGAAGTCCTGGCAAATCTTCTGGAAACACGTCTTCAAATTCTCTCACTACCGGTATTTCTTCTAATTTCACACCTTTCTTCTGAGTATCGACTATGTAAGCTAAATAGCCCACACAACCTTGACTCAACAACATCTTGGCCTGCATAGTCGTCAGACATTTCATTTATCTTGGCGACTTGCTACCATAAAATACTACCTTTGACGGAGTCATAAGGTTTACACACTTCTTTTGGCAGTCAATTACTGCTCCATAATTGAACAACCAATCCATTCCCAAAATTACATTAAATTCCCCGAGTCTAATCGGAATCAAATCTACTAACAAGATATTCCCCTTAATGTTTACCCTACAGTTCTTGTAAACGAACCTAATAGGGATTATTTCCTTATTCGCAATTTCTATGTTCAAAGGAAAATTCAGTTCTTCTCTAGGCAATTCTAACCTCTTGGCAAATTCATCAGATATAAACGAGCAAGTAGCACCCGAATCAAATAATACATATGCATTAATATCATTGATTGGGATAATACCTGACACCACATCTTTTGATTGCACAGCATCTTGCACAGTCATGTTGAAGGTTCTGGCTGTGGGTTTGTTTGATGCTGCAGGCCCTGTAATGGCCCATGTACTTCCATTGTTACCTCCATTGCTTCTGGTTGTCCCTCCCTCCTTCTTCTTAGGGCATTCACGAGCAAAATGATCCTTGGATCCGCACGTGAAGCACGCCTTCTTCTTTGGTTGAGTGCAATTTGGGGCGATGTGACCCTCCTGGCCACAATTGTAGCAAACTCGTTTCCCCATCAAGCACGCACCCTTGTGAAATTTCCCGCATGTCGCACATGCTTCAAACTTTTTGTTTTGCTGGTTACCCTGATGGTTTCCAGCTCCCCCGTTCCCATTCCACTTCCTCTTCAAGCTGTTGTTGTTGCTGTTGTTGTTGTTATTTCCACTGCTGCCACCTCCATTCTTCATTTCATTCTCATTCTTCTTCTTCTTTTGTTCCTGGTTGAATTTGGTCACCGCCTCTCCTCCACCTTCAGCGAGTATTGCTTTCTCCATTACTGCTGCAAATGTCTTCAACTGGAACAGGGAAACCCTACTGTACAGCCAGGGCTTCAGTCCCTGTTCAAACCTCTTCACTTTGCGTTCGTCTGTGCTAACCTGATATGGCGCAAACCTCGCCAACTCATTGAATTTTGCGACATACTCGGATACCGTCATCGTCCCTTGCTTCAGCTCCAGAAACTGTACTTCTAGCTGACTCTTTGAACTCTCCAGGAAATAGGTCTCGAAGAACAGTTCCTTGAACCTATCCCAGGTCATCACTCCTGGCCCTTCACGAGTTTTATTGGCCTGCCACCAATAACTAGCTTCTGCTTTCAACATGAAAGTTGCGAAAGTAGTCTTCTGCTCATCCCCTACCCTAGCGACATCGAACACCTTCTCTATTTCCATAATCCAGGTTTGTGCTTCGACTGGATTCATGGACCCACGGAATTCAGGTGGTCCAACAGCCTTGAAATCCTTAAACGTTGAGCCTTGGTTTTGAGGTTGATTCTGCAACGCTCCTGTCAATAGTGCCACTAGTTGTTGAACGGGATTCGCATCAACATTGTCGTTAGCTTCTTCGGTGGTTCTCTGTCGTGTTGGTTGACGTCTGGGAGGCATTTTCTGTTAAAGAAAACATCTATTAGACCATTACTCAACTTCTTTAAGTATTTCTAATTAACTTGCCTCTACAAAAGAAATAACCACATAGCACATAACACTTTGAGTAAAATAATAACTTTTATTTATTCATAAACTTTTTGAAAACATAACACAATAACATCTCTGCTATCTACATCCTTTCCTGAACTACAAAAGTTTCAGGACAACGCCATTATTATCATATCCCATGGTTGCTTAACACTAGGGATTTACACATTATTTAATACATATTACGTGCATTACAGGCACACTTTCTACGATGATCTATTAAGATACTTCTTAGCCCTATCACGTTCTTCCTCCATGACTCGAAACATCGTTCTTCGATCTAACACAAATGATGGCAGCATCTCGAACTGAATCGGATATCCCATAACTCGATCTTGAGCTCGATTAATTGCGGTGTCGAATACTTTGTCCATTTCTTCCATCTTCATCCTTTTTGCCTGTGAACTCCTTACTGCTCTTCCAGTTCGTTGATAAGCTTCTTTATATGCATCTTCAGCTCTTGCCCTCTTAGCCACTTCTTCTCTCAGCCTGCTCTTCAGTTCAGCAACCATCTCGATCAATTGTTCCTTCTCTCCTTCAGTCTGTGTTAGTTTCTCCTCGGCGTTTGTCAGTCGTTCATCACGATCCTGGATCTCGCCGTCTTTTGTGTAATTGTAGTCTGTTTTTCAGCTACTATCTCCTGCAACTCCTCCACTGTATCTTGTAGTTCCACGTTAAGGTCGTGCACTTCATCATATACACGGCCAGCTATTGAGTTAAGCGGAATCCTTTCCTCCTCATCCTCGTCATCCTCATCCTCCTGGGGTAACTCAATGGGATCCTCCTCGTCTGTCTCCACATCATCATCCTCATCCTCAACTACTGTGACCAACGGGGTTAACTCCCGTGGCAATAGTTGTTCCCAAACTACCTGAACATCGCGAGGTTCCTCCTCTATAGGCATTTGAGGTCCCTCATCCCTAGCCTGACTGGATTCTCCGACATTAGTCATCCTGATAACAAAATTTTAAAGTTTTAGTTATTAATCATTCTACTTGACACTCGCGAGCACATAAGTTATAAACACATAAGCACATAAGTGTTTTATTACTTCTTTCTTAAAACTCGATAAGAGTCAACTCCACTATCTTTTCAAAAGGTTACTTCCTAAGGCTTTTTCCCCCACCTAAGGTTCATAACCTAAGGCTTTGATATCAACCTGTGACACCCCCCAAATCCCGGTACTTCATTACCTCAAGATTTGGTGTTCACGTAATCAAAACATTCATTTCTAACTACACAATCATAATAGAATGGAATAATAAAAGAAAACCTGCACATACAGGAATAAACTTAAATAAAAGAAATTTCCCAGGTTATCTAACCTTTACAAACATTCATTCATTCATGCGAAATAATTAAAATAACATTCATTACAATCTTTAAACAAGTCTGAAAATAAACTATTCAATCTATTACAGGTCTTCAGCATTGTTTCATCTTTCCTTTCCCTTTACTGGTGCTAGGTACATCACCAGTTTCAACCTTAGCTGTAAGAAATTTTACAGGCAAGAGTGAGCAAACAAAGCCCACTTGAAATAACAATAAGTAAATCTTTAAACTTTACATCATTTGCCAATATTAGGCTCAATAGAACTGAACAATATATTCTATTAACTTTCTGAAAATTATAACATTCACTGAGGGTCTAATGACAACGAATCATGTCCACAGTTATAAGTAATCTTTCAACTTTAACTTTAACAGTCATAAGACTATAAGGACTCCACGTACTTAGGGGGATCAACCCTTCGTACAATGTATTGTGCACAATCATTTCAACGCTAAGCGTAAACCTCTATTAAAAGAGTTGTTCATCTCAGTATTTAGAATACAAGTCCACACCAAAGTAAGTTTGGTTTGGATAAGCTTTCAAGGTAATTTGGAGTTCAACGGACATCAACTAAGGATTAGTTGAATACAAGATAATAACACTATGTTATTGAACGATCATACTAAATAAACATTTCGTTCTAAGTTCATGCTTTAGGAATAATCTAATAGCATAACAATTGAATAATTTATCATACCTTGCTTTGAACAACATTAAGCTAAGGTTACATTTTAGAATTTAATATCAAGCATGCACAACAAATAATAACTTGAATGATAACTAAAGGTACTTGCATGCTAATATAACTAATTTAGAGTTAAGAAAACTTATACAATTATAAAAGTAGAGTTGGAGAACTTGCATAAGTATAACATAACAGTGAAAAGTAACCTTGCTGAATAATAAAGTAGTAAAGGTTAGCGAACTTGCATAAGTATAACATAACAGTGAAAAGTAACCTTGCTGAATAATAAAGTAGCAAAGGTTAGGGAACTTGCCTCGCGTGTAGATTAAACAATTACTATTCACGTTCACCCCAAAGTCCTACACATACCATATGCATTGACAATACACATTAATTACACTAACATTACCTTTATGAGTTCCTTTATTACTCTTAGTATAGCTACTAACTAAGTTTAAGTTTAAACAACAACACATCTTTCATGAACATTACTTTTTAGCTTTATTACAACTACTTAAATGATCATGCCATTGCACCACGTATACATTAACAACTTAATACAACATCCTAATACATGTTCAACATGTTATCATTAAGTTATACTAATACCCAAAGGGTTGCACTTGCATTCGTGCATCCCGACGCCCTCCGATTGGCTCCAAATACACAACAACCCTAAAGATGGCCATTTTGACAACTGTTACAGACCTCAAATTAAAAAACATAAAGAATGAAAGTTGTAGGTCTAGTCTTCCTCTTTCCGAATCATCTTGAAGTACCTAAATCGGAGTTCGTATGAAAATGTTATGGCCGTTTTACTACAGGAGGCCAAAACTGCCCAACTAGGCCACTTTTCCGGCGCCGGGGCGCGGAACAGTGGCGCTGGGGCGCGAGCTTCAGCGCTGGGCGCGAGCTATGGGCCCATTTTTGACGCTGGGGCGCGAACCTTGGCGCCAGGGCGCGAGATTTGGCGCTGGGGCGTGAATTTTGACGCTGGGGCGCCGAAACTCACAGAAACCAACCACGAACAACTAAATTTTCTATCTATAACTTCAATTCTAACACTAATTGACATGAATAACTAATACAAATTACACATAAACTTCACCGAGCATACAAATACTAAATTAACACAACTTAAACCATAATTTTAGAAAATTAAATACTAGAATAACATATTTTAAAACCCAAAAACTCCATTTTTGATATTTTTCATAAAAATCAACACTGTGATTTTGTTACTCAACCAAAACAGAAATTTCAAAGCATCATAATTATGTTTTTACATACTCTATCAATTCTAACAATCAATTTATCCATTTAACAACAATTAAAACCTTAATTTCTATTTTAAAATAGCCATATTCCTACATATTGTCATATGAACACTCTGTAATATATTTTCTTCCACAAAACACATATATGCATGAACTAATTTCTCTATAATCATATATAAGTTCATAGAACAACCATATAATCAATAATCATGCCAAACCATATACATAACAACAATTTATCTTTTATAAAATTTTCACAGAGACTTTTTGGGAAGAAGAAAACTAAATTTTTAAAGAAAGAACTAGAGCTCCTACCTTGGATTATGAAAGATGATGACACTATCCCTTTTTCTCCAAATCTTTTCTCCAAAACCTGTAAAATTCTCTTAATTCTCTCAATTTTTCTCTTAGTTTTCTTCTTTTCTTCTTCTTCTTCCTCTGAGTTTTTCTCTTTTTCTCTCCTTTCTCTCTCCTCTAATCTTACGTAAAGTATTATAACGCATATAAGATATAATTATAATAATTATATAATATAAGTACTGACATAAGTTATGTCAGTTACATAAGTTTTAAAAATCAAAAGCCTTAAGGCTTGTTTGGCTAGCATAATAAAAATAACTCATTAATCCTTACACCTTGTTTGGTAAACTGAATTAAAACAAATTGATTAATCCTTATACATTGTTTGACAAAACTAAATTAAACCATTTTTTTTTTATTTTAATAACTCCTTTATAGCAAGGTTATTAGTCACACCTTTATTAAATTAATAAATCAATTAAACATTAATCTATTAAATTACTTTAACACATAAACAATTATAATTCTTTTTACAATTATAATTTCATTTAATCAACTAATATTTCAAACTACAATTTCTCATTTAAATATTATTATTTATTTAAAATCATTATAAGCTCTCTAGCTTATTAAATTAAACTCCATTATTATAAAATCTCATAATAATTAATTTATTTAGCTCCTTAATTATTTACTCAACAAATAATTAATTAAATCACATCAACTCAAATTGCCATATAATTCAATAAATATTTAATATTGCCAATAAATATTTAATATTTAATATTTAATTATTTATTCAACAAATAAATAAATAAACCACATCACTCAAATTGAACAATTATTTATTCAACAATAACATATCCAATAAATATTTATATAAACCAATAAATATTTATAACTTACATCTGAAAAAAAATATGGAATGTTACAGTTGTAGCAACCCACTCGGTCTCTGATGTTCTACTTTCACTTTCTGACATGTCAGACACTTGGCAACACACTCTGCAACATCTCGTTTCAAATTTGGCCACCAAAAATGTTGTCGAAGATCTTGGTACATCTTGGTACTTCCTGGGTGAATCGAATATCATGCACTATGAGCCTCGCTCAAAATGTCTTCCTTAATCTCTGGTACTGGCGGTACCCAAATTCTACTTTTAAATCTCAGTATTCCTTCCTTGTCCATCTTAAATCTCGTTTCAGTTCCTTTAGATATCTTCCTTATCACCTTTTTGCATTCATCGTCCTGAAGTTGAGCCTCCTTAACTTTATCTAGTAGGGTTGTACCAGATTGCATCTGGAACAGCTTCTTGTCAATCTCCATAGGATACTTCACTTCCAACTCCAGTTTCTCCATTTCTGAAATTAGCTCCTCTTGAGCGGTCAACGTCATCAATTTCTCCCGATCCTTTCTACTTAAGGCATCGGCAACCACATTCGCCTTACCCGGATGGTATAAAATCTCACAGTCATAGTCCTTAATTAACTCCAACCACCTGCTTTGGCGCATATTCAAGTCCTTCTGTGTAAAAATATATTTTAGACTCTTGTGGTCTGTATATATTTCACACTTCTCCCCGTAGAGATAGTGCCTCCAGATTTTCAAAGCAAAAACCACTGCAGCTAACTCCAAGTCGTTGGTCGGATACCCTTTCTCATAATCTTGCAATTGTCGTGACACATATGCAATAAATTTGCCGGTTTGCATAAGTACACATCCAAGTCCTTTATGTGATGCATCACTATAAACCACAAAATTTCCTGTGTCATCCGGAAGAGATAACATAGGTGTTGTACTCAACCTCTTCTTCAATTCTTGAAAGCTTTCTTCACACTTTTCCGTCCAAACAAATTTCACAACTTTTCGAGTCAAATTTGTTAACGGAGTTGTGATCTTGGAAAAGTCTTGAATGAATCTTCTGTAATATCCTATCAATGTAATATCCTGCCAATCCAAGAGGGTTTCATAAGAATGTAAGAGAACGTATAAAACGTGAGTCGTGGACTCAAGAACGAACGAATTCCGAGTTCGAATGACCGAATTACGGACGAACGAACGAAGAACGTTAAAAGCGAAGTGTTATGATTAAGCCAATTGAATGGCATGTTAACGGATTCAGAACAAAGTTCTATCCAAGGGGTATTGAAGTACGTAAGATAAGGAAAAGAATGGCTTTGGAATGACCTCGTTCCGAGTTATAACGAAGAAGTTATGAGATCGTAAAGTAAGCATCTCAAACTTGACTTAACACTTAGAAAAAAAAAATTCTAGGTTTTTGTCTTGGCGCCGCAGCGCGAGAAGGGGCGTCGCAGCACGAGAAGGGGCACCGTAGTGTGAGAATGGACGCCGCAGCGTGGAGCTCGGCCATACACTCTAGAGAGTGGTGCCGCAGCGCGAGAGGAAAGGCAAGGCACGGCGCCGCAGCGCCAGTGCAGTTCAATATCCAGAAATGAGATTTTAACTGCTCAATTTCTCGGGGGATGTGCAAGAAAGAAGTATGAACATATATTTCACGTAATGTAACACTTAAGTAAGTATTTTAAACCTTTAGCAAAGATTGAACGAAAAGATTAAACGATAATAAAAGACAAGGAATGTAGATGCGGGTTACGAAACCGATATCCGGGGACCGTAGTCGCGATAAACGAACGTGAGGGATTGCTATGGTTTTGATTCCTTGGACGTTGGTTGACGAGGGTGATGTATAACATTTTGATGTTATGACATGGCATTGAGAGATGAATGTAAAGCGTACAGACGCTATGAACGCAACGTAGTTACAATGAACGATCGGTCTTAGCACACAACGAACAGTATGACTTTGACATTAAGAAAGAATAATGAACATGGGGTTCATGGGATGGATAACGATCGAAAGCAAGTAAAACCTTAAGTAAAGGTTGAATGAGAGATTAAAAGACAAACAAGTAAAGGTTGAATAAGAGATTAAGAGATGAGCAATGTGAACGTTGAATACGTAAACGATCCTTGTGAATCGTATTCGCGTTTGACGAACGTGCTAAGTATACCCTAGTTGTATGGCTTAGACGTTGACGAAGATAGTAAGTAAGATACGAATGGTATCAAGAAAGCCGTAGCGAACGGTAATAAGATTACTGAAAGCCGAATATAAGTCGGGTGAGAATGATAGAATGAAAAGTAAGCGCTGAACACTTTAACCAGCGTAAGGGTTGAGTGTAAGCGAGTATTAAACGGGTAGAACATACACCCTGTGTATGGTTTAACCGTAATGTAATGAAGAATGTTGATTAACCGTGAGCGGTGAAGGAACTAAATTGAAGATAATAACGTATAACGTTAAGAAGCCGAGTTAATAAGTATAACTTGGATAAACGTTTCGAGTTGAATGAATCGGATGTTGTAAGTTATGAATAAGTTCATATGAAATATTTAACGCTATGGTCTCATAGTATTGACATTGGATGATTGTTCCGAGTATACAAAAGATTGTATGACTTAGACGATAAAGAATGATTCCTGAGGTATGCATTTAGTTGCCAGAAAGCCATAAGGAATAAGAAGTTGACTTAACGAACATTATAGTTTAATGGTTCGGATAAGTTAAGATAAGTTTAGGTTGAGGTACAATCGTAACTTTGATGGTTGACATATGGGAGCTAGGATAAACAATTCCTTCAGAGAGCGAAGGTATATACAAAACTGGCAACCGATCTAACTCACTGTGTGGGCAGTGTAGATGAGACGGGAACTTGTTTGTTAGTTGTTTGTGGGAAACCACTCAGAGTACCATATGGACTACTAGCAGAAAAGCGATGTGTGCTGAGTCGAAGTATAAGAAGAAGATAAGAATGTGAATCATCAAAGATGATGAACGTGTTGAGTAAGACATCTCCGAATGTCATGAAGCCGTAAACCGGTAGTAAAGAAAATTAGTCGCGTAAGCTTAAATTACAAGAACGCGAACCTTAAGAAGTAAAGTTAAGTAAACCAATGCATAAGTCAAGTATATGACTAATTGGTGTACTTGTTATTTCCTTATTTGTTATATAGGGTTTTGGAATAAGCATTTCAACGTAAACTGTAAGCCGTAGGTATGCGTAAGGCAAGTTTCCTAACTTCATTCATATTTTAAATGAATGCTAGTTTCTAAAACTTCTCAGATGTTAAACTTGAGAGGTTCTGTCTATGTGGGAATGTGCGATATTTGTACAAGATGGTAGTTTGTATGAGGCCTTGAGCCACAATCTGAATACTTCGGTGTTTCTGTGAGATGAACTGTTCTATGTTTGAACTGTTCAATAAAAGAATGTTCTGTTTATACATTAACCGTTATTGATTAAGTCTGTGCTATTGATTCTAGCCAGACCGATTGTGCATGAAAGAAAGTAGAGAATGAAAGTATTTCAATGTGCATGTGACTAATGTTTTAAAATGATAGGAATCAAGATTATTCCTATTATTCAAGCTGCTTCATAACCTTTGTTCGGTTATTGAAGTTCTGAAGAATGTTTAAACTCTTGAAGTTGTTTGTTCAACTGCTATGACTTGCTGGGCAATTGAATGCTCATACTTGCTTTAAATAAAAACATTTTCAGCGAACGATGTTAGAAAGAACTTAAGGATCCCGTAAAGATCAAGCTGAGCGGTATTCAGACGAAGTGCCATTCATTATATGAATGTGCGTGAAGAGCAAATGAAGACTTGTAATATAGAATGATAGAATTAAACTATAGACTAGTTTAATGAACAATTATGAATCCTTTGTGGCGGATGAAAGTCACTCGTGTAAGATGTAAAGAATAATGTAATTATCATTATTTGTAATGAAAGAGGTGTTGTGGTTATAGAACCTGGGATTTTAGAATATATGTTATTATATTTTAGTATATAATGATGTATGTTTGGTAAGAAGTATGATAGTGACGTACGGAATCCGGATGTGAAAATAGACCGGATTTCGGGGCGTTACAGGTTGGTATCAGAGCTGATAGGTTATAAATCTTAGGTAAGAGTACCTAAGACTATAATCGTAGAGAGAATGATAAGAAGATCACCACGTGATCATAGTAAATCGTAGTAACAGATGAGCTGTGAAACGATGAATGATTTATAGCTAATGCTATGAATGAATGGTACTACGAAGTAGTACGGGAAGAAGAACTCAGTTTGAGTTATAAATGGTAGTATACGAATTAAAGAAAATTCGTATTAAGTAGAGAGGAAGTTAGAAGTTGTAAAATTTTAATTGAGGACTCATGTGATGACTGAGTTGTATGAATCTTTGTATGGGCAGAGGTTTGTGCTTGGTGTAACAACTGCTCAGTTTATTACAGTGATAATCATTGGAATTGGTCGCGCTATTATGATATATATGACGAGAAGGTGAATCTTTTCTCATGTATATACTTGATAGATAGAGAAGGTTAAGGTAGGTGCGAGTCTTGAAACTCATACTTATGGTAAGTTTGTGACTCATAATAGTATGGTATGTTTTCGAATGTTTCAGCGAATGGACGCTAAAGGTCTGTCTGGATGTTCTTAAACTCATATTATTGTGGAAAGTTCCTGAACTCATAATGTGTGGTAAGTTGATGGACTATACTAAGGTATAGGAATGTTTAGACTGAAAACGAAGTATTTTCAGTAGACTTAGCATTGAAGGTGCTGGAGAAGTTTAAGTATTGTCGCAGAAAGACAATGAAGGAAGATGGAGAATAGGATATTCCAAATCCTCTAGCTATGCTAGATTTCGAAGTTTATTCAAATCGTGCTGAATTGTACATTTTGAAAAAGAAAAGAATTGGTTCAACTTTTTGGAACCAATGGATTTTAAAAGAGCTATGCTTTTTATGTCTATGCCAATTGTTTCAGCTAGACAGAAATTGATTTAAAATATCAAAATGAATTTTATATCATCAGTGCATTTGATGCTCTGTTCTTAACTGCTATCCAATTCCTCTACGAAAAGCCAGGAACCTTCCATCCATTAGAATCGCTATGTGCTTTGGTAGGTTCCCCATCTTGCGAGTCTGTGAATTGAAACAACCTAGCATATTTTCTGTACATGATGTCTCTAGTTCTATTGCATAGCTAGGTGCTTCGTCCGTTGTATTTGTGAATAGATTTTTGCACTGAGGCATGAAAGATACAACATGATTTTCTTCTTCTATTATATCTTCCTCAGTCCACCATGGTTTGTAAGAGGCCTCATTGTGACGAACGAGATTTTGTAATTAAATTCCAATATTTATTGAATTAAATAAATATTTTTTTGATGATTTAATTATTGGATTAAATAATTATTTGATGCAATTGTGGTAGTTTAATTTAATTATATATGTTACATTTATTAAATTAATGTAGAGAATAATTATTATTCGAAGTAAGTCATTATGTGAGCTTATTGTATTAAAAAATATATTTAATAAGCCTAATGTTATTTAAATTAATTTAATTATTAATTAGAGAATTAATAATTTGACATTATTTATTTATGAGAACATTAAATATATGACTATGTGAATTTACGAAAAATTATTATATTTTATTTATATTAAATAAGATATATGAATTATTGTGCAATTGGGTGTGACATTTATTAAACTATATGATAAAGCTTTATTAAATTAAATAGTTTTGTATTATGTTAATCTAGCCAAACATGACACTAAAGGGAGTTGGGGCCAGTTAACCCATGACTGGGTAACTGACCACCAACGCGTCAGTTGGTTTAATTATTATACGTCTTCTCTTTAGACAAAGCCGGCGATTTGCTAGCTTTTCTATTTCACGATCACTTTTGATCCGAGCGTTCATGATCCTGCTCTTCCTCTCCTCTCCCAACCGAGCTCTCTCTCTCTCTCTCTCTCAAGTTCTAGGATTTTCAAAATCCTAGAAAATGAAAGTTAAGCTTAGTATTTATAGAAAACCAAAGCTAAGGGCAAAATAGTCATTTCGCCCCCACCTCCTTACTATTCACACCTCTTTAACAACTTAGCCACCAAGTTAACTTGGCCACCACCCTTACTTAGTGGCCAAGTGGCCGGGCCACATGCCCATGGGTCACCCCATGGGTTGCCCCAATGGTTTTACCCATCTGTTTACCCATCGGTTCGATCTGCGGTTTCTTTTCTTAGTTTGGGCCTTAACCCTAATTCTTATTGGGACTAACTTGGGCTTAACTTCACAAATCATTGGGCTTGACATAATCCAAGTCCAATTGGATTCTACAAAAGTCTATGAACACAAAGTCCATTAAGACTAATCGTATTCTACACATTCCATTCTCGTATGCTCGTATTCTCTTCGTATATTGTTCGTATTATACGTCGTACTAACCTTCGTACTATACTCGTATAATAACTCGTATCATACTCGTATCTCTCACGCATAATAACCCTAGTTATTATACGTACTCATAAAATTCTCGAAAATCACTTTCCATAACCCTTAGGTTTTACGTCCGTTGGCGAAAACTTCGTTTTTGCCATAACTGAAATATTATTGAATATTCCATCACGTCTCAGAATTAAACATAATCTATAACTTCTCGGAATTTCAAAATAAATCTCCGAGCAGAAACGGGTGAATAGTGCCTATTTCGTCTTTTTCCCCGAAAAATATTTTATTCCCGAAAAACTTTTATTTTCGTCTTGAAAATTCTTACTCGTTCAGTCTAGCTCGTAGCCAGAACCCTCCCGATTAATAATCATTCTAGGTTATAGAACGATTAATGAACACATAGCACAAAATAGTATTAATAAAAATTCATTTTATTAATAACTAATTCTTTAACTTAAATTCTTGACAATCCGATTTTCCGGGTTGTCACAGCGCCCGCGCGACAGTGCGCCCACACGATGCACCAGTTTTAGTTTTGCAGAACGTGATTCAACATAGTTTTTAGGCCAATTAACACGAATTTCACCCACAAAACAGTGAAACCAACATCTACAATTGATATAAAACTATCACAAACATGATTGCTATCATATTCAACCAATTACAACAATTTAACAACAACTTAAGCTAATTTAATTTGTAAGACCCCAACTTATAAATGAATAAAATCAAATTTTCTCTAATTATTATTGTGAATAATAAGGTGTCAATTTGATATAATATTTTGGTTATGGGTGAAATGTGTAAATTTTGCATAATAAACAAGTGGTTATAAAATATTCATTGTTGTCGGGGAATATTCGTTTGGTCGTGGAATATTCTTACTGTCGGGGAATATTCGTACGACGGCGCAGCCATTTGTGGGCCCCATAACAGAATAACTGTCGGATGAAGAAAATGACAAAATTGAGTTTTTTTAAATTACGGCGTAGTTATTACCGTTAACACTGTTGGAATACCCGGTGATTAAAATACAGTAATACGCGTGGTTGCGCAATAGCACACGATTTTGTACAGTATTTTGAATTATTGATCCTTACGTAAGAAGGCACTACTCAATAATTGTTATAATAGTTACTGTTCAATATTTTATTTTATTAATTCAATAATTGTTGCGTTGAAATTTTATATTATTGTTATTTCAATAATTTTTACTACATAGTATTTCACATTATCAGATCAATAATTCATATTATTTGAATAATATTATTAGATAGCATTATTGGTAATGTCTATAAAGTTCTGTCTAAGAAGAGATTTAGTCACCTAATTGCGCGCCAGTAAGGAGAAATCCTTATTGGAAAGCACCTTCTTTCCTGGAAACGGTCTGGTTGTCATAATTGTGATTCTGTAATATTATTTATGAATAATTAATTATTGATTTATATGATAAGGAAATATTTATTTGATGTGGATATAAATGATGGATTTATTTATGTGATTATTATTGACGGAATTAATGTTGAGGTGTTTTATCAGTATTTCTGTCGGAATGGAGGTATCAAAAATCAAATCAGTATTTTTCAGATATATTGCGTGAGTTATAATTTTTAATCCGACAGTTGGATCGTTGTGATTTTTGGATATGTTATACATATATAAGTTGAGCATATGTCCACAAATTTTGAACCGTTAAAAATGAACGTATGATTTATTATGAATTTTAAGAGGTGACTGATTCGGAAATTAGGTTTATAAATAATTTTGGTGGAAAATTCTAGAATTGAGTGGGCCCCACCTGTGGTTGGTGAAGAAATGTGCTGAATTTTATTTCAAATGTGGTGGGTGGAAATAGTAGCATGTAAAGCCATCAGGTTCCAGGTCAAGTCTACTTCGGCGTGCTAACATTTTCCTATAAATAGAGGGCTAAGTTAGAATTGAAAATCACACCAGAATGCATAAGTTTTCTCTCTTTCTTTCTCTATATTCTCGAGCGTATTTTTTGAGTATTTTGATACTTTGAGAGTTGCTATTCAGTGCAAATTTCTGTCAGCACTATATCCAAAATTCAGTCAGAAGTACGGTTATTCTGAGGTAAGGGATGTTATTTTCTTCTTAAATGATATTATTTTTTTCAATATCATGTCGAAATATTAGTTTGAACTTTTTTATCAAATTTGGAACTTTTTGTGTTAGGATTGCTATTCACGTATACGACACTATTCACGAATACGACACTATTCACCGAAAAATAAAATTTTCTTCTTTTTATCCAAGATGGCTATTATGGTTACTATATTTGATTGTATCCATGTTTTGATTATTATTTTTGAATTCTGCTTTGAAATTAGTTATTTCGGAGTATTATTGAACTTGAATAAAACTGTAATACGAATCCCTAATATTTGTTCTTTTATCTCACTGGATTCATTTTCTTTAAGATATTTTTCATCATCCTTAGTCCTAAATGATGATATTACTGAATATCTTTGGCATGTAGTGCAAAGATGAATGATTACCTGATGAATATCTCTGGCCCGTAGTGCAAAGATGAACAGGTGTTGAGATGAACATGACCAACTGAGTATTATTCTTGAATTTTACTGCACAAAGTAGTATCATGTTGACAATTTGGACGTTATTGATTTCTGGATAAATTAAATTATAAATCTTTAAAATTTATCCTTGAACTTGTTTAATTGAATTATTATATCATTGTCATCATCATGTTTATATTCTGTTGAAAGTCATATGTGGCCTGTAGTGCATAGATGGACTTGGTATGATTATGACTAGGGATTATTCGATATAATCATGACTGTAATGTTACAAATGATGTGGTAAAAGTCCTCATTGGCCCGTAGTGCATTGATGAACAATTTTTGGTATGATTATGGCTATGGATTCTCTTCGACCAAGGGTGCAAATATGAATAATTTTATGGCATGATCATGACCGTTCATGAAAACACGATTACCTGTGGCCCGTAGTGCAGGGATGATTCAATGATGTGGATATTTATTAAGCTGAATCTCAGCAATAAAATTGATGATAAATCTTTTAAATCATAGAAGATAGTAGGTTTTATGCTCTACTTGACTCTTTTAATGGATTGCTTTTTCCACTGCAGTTGTTGATCTAAAATTTGTTGTCTATTATATTTTATTGGATTTTTCCCTGTTGAAGACTAATGATAATTTGTTGTACATTATCTTAGTCATAATATTTCTTACTGGGCTAGTTGAGCTCACCCTTTCTTTGCACTAGTCGGGGAATGGATTGACGGTCCAGATGGTTGCATTAGTAGTCCTCACTATTTTGTGAAATAGTGTGATAATTGTAATGAGGACTCCTTTTGAGTTTGTATACTCTCTAGTAGACAATATTTGTATTCAAACTCACAGTATATGTGTTGTCGTATTCTGCACGACAATTGTATTACTGAAGTTGTATTTGTTTCTGTACCATGTATTTGGCGACTCAGAATGAGTGATGTATACCTATTTTGGGGGCGTCACAGTTGGTATCAAAGCTTAGGGATATGATCCCTGGCTGAGATGTGAGACAAGAACTAGGAGGGGAGAGACGGGGAATTCCTTCGCTAGTATGACGTGACTAAGTTTATTTGATATTTATTTGGACGGTCAGAATATAGGCATAATATGTTGCATGTCAATTAACCCTTGTTTCATGACAATATTTGAAAATGACATCCGGGAATGTTGAGAATAGTAATGGAGCATAGGAGACCGTTGAGTCACCACAGATCAATACTCAGGATAATGTGCAGCAGGAAGGCAACAATCCTCAGGTGAACAACGGCACCGACTAAATGACGAACGATGGTACGTTTAGGAGCTTTTTAGAATTCATGCAACACCAAACGAGAGAGACTCATGTTCATAATGCAGGTGGAAACACTGGCAACCCACGGCTGGTCACCGCTAAGTAGTTCAAGGAGCTAGGACCACCAGAGTTTTTGGGAAAGCCAGAACCACTTAAGACAGATACATGGATAAAGTAGATCACCAAGATATTTGATGTCTTGGAATGCTCAGAGGAGCAAAAGGTTCCATTCGCCACCTTTATATTGTGTGAAGAAGCAGATCATTGGTGGAAATCTGTAAAACATACCCAGCCTGACGCACTCAAGATGTCTTGGGAGAAGTTCCAAGAATTGTTCAACGACAAGTACTTTTCCGAAAGTATTCGTCACATGAAGAAAGTAGAATTCATCAAGCTGGAGCAAAACAATATGACCGTGTCGCAGTACGAAGCTAAGTTTGCCGAGTTGTCCCGGTTTGCGTCCCACTTAGTTGATAACGAGGAGAGAATGCCGCGGATGTTTCTAAGAGGTTTGAAACCCGAGATACGTCAATACCTAATTTCTCACAAACTGTGTTTGTATTCAGATGTTGTAAATAGGGCTCAGTTATTGGAGCGCGATAACGAGTCAACCCAACCAAGAGAATGCAGCCGGCAAAATGATAATACCAATGGTAGCAGTCATCGAAGCGGTGACAACAATCATGGAGGAAATTATCATGCCAAGAATGGTAACCACTTCGGTGGTAATCATGGCCAAGATAATAGAAGTGAAAAATTCAAGAAGAGGAGGTTCAATAATGATGGAAAGACATCAACACCAGCACCCGTTTTAAAAGAAGAAGAACGACCACCGGTCGTATATTTCAAATGCAGACAAGAGGGACACATCCGTCCAAACTGTACGCAACAACCCAAAGTATGTTTCAATTGCGTAAGAGAAGGTCGCCTAGATCGATTTTGTCCTATAGTGAAGTCAAGTCTAGCGGGGATAGTGATGCCAAAGGATGTCCCAGACAAGTCAAAGTCGGTAGTTTAAGTAAGAGCGTTTGTCGAGGAAACCTAACGAAGTTATCACGGGTAAGTTAATCATAAACTCTTGTGAAGTTTATACATTATTCAATGCCGGTTCTACATATTCTTTTATTTCTCCTACTTGCGCTCAACGTTTAAATTTTACCCCAGTATAAAACCCATTTCTAAAACCCTTAAAATATTTCTTCACCTCAAACGAACGTATTGTGCGCTGAAGACGTTGGCTCGAGCTGTTGAAGATTACGATTATACCATTTAATACCATCGTGGGAAAAGCGAATGTGGTAGCTGACGCGTTGAGCAGAAGATCGTATGCATTTGCGAGTGCGAATATACGAACCTACGTGAAGATAGTAAATACACGATTAGAACTGACTTTAAATCAATAAAGTTAAAGCCGCTCAAGCTACAGACTCAGAGCTGATGAATGTAAAGAAGAAGGTTCAAAAGGGCGTTATTCTAGGAGCAAGAGTCGATGAAGAGAGGAAATCTCAACCCTCGATTTTATTGGTCTATTTGAAATCCTCAATCGAGTAGGAACTGTGACCTATAGACTCGTTTTAAACGCCAAGTATGTCGCGTGTTCATAACGTTTATTTCGTATCGATGTTACGTAAATATATAGGTGATCCGAACCACAATATTGATTAAGAACCGGACGAGATAGCGGAAGATTTAACGTATAAGGAGATACCTCAAGAGTTAGAATCTGAAATGAAATCAAGGTATCCCCATCTATTCGGCAAATCAGGTACGTATGTAAATTTCGGGGATGAAATTTCATAAGGAGTGGAGGTTGTAAGGCCCCAACTTATTAATGAATAAAATCAAATTTTCTCTAATTATTATTGTGAATAATAAGGTGTCAATTTGATATAATATTTTGGTTATGGGAGAAATGTGCAAATTTTGCAAAATAAACAAGTGGTTATAAAATATTCATTGTTGTCGGGGAATATTCGTTTGGACGTGGAATATTCTTTCTGTCGGGGAATATTCGTACGACGGTGCAGCCATTTGTGGGCCCCATAACAGAATAACTGTCGGATGAAGAAAATGGCAAAATTAAGTTTTTATAAATAACGGTGTAGTTGTTATCGTTAACACTGTTGGAATACCATGTGATTAAAATACAGTAATACGCGTGGTTGCACAGTAGCACACGATTTTGCACAATATTTTTGAATTATTGATCCTTACGTAAGAAGGCACTACTCAATAATTGTTATAGTAGTTACTGTTCAATATTTTATTTTATTGATTCAATAATTGCTGCGTTGAAATTTTATATTATTGTTGTTTCAATAATTGTTACGGCATAGTATTTCACATTATCAGATCAATAATTCATATTATTTGAATAATATTATTAGATAGCATTATTGGCAATGTCTAGAAAGTTCTGTCTAAAGAGAGGTTTGGTCACCTAATTGCGTGCCAGTAAGGGAAAATCCTTATTGGAAAGCCTCCTCTTTCCTGGGAACGGCCTGGTTGTCATAATTGTGATTCTGTAAAATAATTTGTGAATAATTAATTATTGATTTATATGATAATGAAATATTTATTTGATGTGGATATAAATGATGGATTTATTTATGTGGTTATTATTGACGGAATTAATGTTGAGGTGTTTTATCAGTATTTCTATCGGAATGGAAGTATTAAAAATCAAATCAGTATTTTTCAGATATATTGCGTGAGTTATAATTTTTAATCCGACCGTTGGATCGTTGTGATTTTTGGATATGTTATACATATATAAGTTGAACATATGTCCACAAATTTTGAACCATTAAAAATGAACGTATGTTTTGTTATGAATTTTAAGAGGTGACTGATTTAAATATTAGGTTTATAAATGATTTTGGTGGAAAATTCTAGAATTGAGTGGGCCCCACTTGTGGTTGGTGAAGAAATGTGCTGAATTTTATTTCAAATGTGATTGGTGGCAATAGTAGCAGGTAAAACCATCAGGTTGCAAGTCAAGTCTGTTTCGGCGTGCTAACATTTTCCTATAAATAGAGGGCTAAGTTAGAATTGAAAATCACACCAGAATTCATAAGTTTTCTCTCTTTCTCTCTCTATATTCTCGAGCGTATTTTGTGAGTATTTTGATACTTTGAGAGTTGCTATTCAGTGCAAGTTTCTATCAGGACTATATCCAAAATTCAGTCAGAAGTACGGTTATTCTGAGGTAAGGGATGTTATTTTCTTCTTAAATGATATTATTGTTTTCAATATCATGCCGAAATATTGGTTTGAACTTTTTTATCAAATTTGGAACTTTTTGTGTCGGGGTTACTATTCACGTATACGACACTATTCACCGAAAAATGAAATTTTCTCCTTTTTATCCAAGATGGCTATTATGGTTACTATCTTTGATTGTATCCATGTTTTGATCATTATTTTTGAATTCTGTTTCGAAATTGGTTATTTCGGAGTTTTATTGAACTTGGATAAAACTGTAATACGAATCCCTAATATTTTTTCTTTTATCTCGCTGGATTCGTTTTCTTTAAGATATTTTTCATCATCCTCAATCCTAAATGATGATATTACTGAATATCTTTGGCCTGTAGTGCAAAGATGAATGATTACCTGATGAATATCTTTAGCCCGAAGTGCAAAGATGAACAGGTGTTGAGATGAACATGACAAATTGAGTATTATTCTTGAATTTTACTCCATAAAGTAGTATCATGTTGACAATTTGGACGTTATTGATTTCTGGATAAATTAAATTATAAATCTTTAAAATTTATCATTGAACTTGTTTAATTGAATTATTATATCATTGTTATCATCATCATGTTTATATTCTGTCGAAAGTCATCTGTGGCCTGTAGTGCATAGATGGACTTGGTATGATTATGAGTAGGGATTATTCGGTATAATCATGACCGTAATGTTACAAATGATGTGGTAAAAGTCCTCATTGGCCCGTAGTGCATTGATGGATAATTTCTGGTATGATTATGGCCATGGATTCTCTTCGGCCAAGGGTGCAAAGATGAATTATTTTATGGTATGATCATGACCGTTGATGAAAACACGATTATCTTTGGCCCGTAGTGCAGGGATGATTCGATGATGTGGATTATTTATTAAGCTGAATCTCAGCAATAAAATTGATGATAAATCTTTTAAATCATAGAATATAGTAGGTTTTATGCTCTACTTGACTCTTCTAATGGATTACTTTTTCCGCTGCAGTTGTTGATCTAAAATTTGTTGTCTGTTATATTTTATCAGATTTTTTCCTGTTGAAGACTAATGATAATTTGTTGTACATTATCTTAGTCATAATATTTCTTACTGGGCTAGTTGAGCTCACCCTTTCTTTCACTGTTCTCTTCAGGAAATGAGAATATAGATGGGACTAGTCGGGGAATGGATTGACGGTCCAGATGGTTGCATTAGTAGTCCTCACTATTCTGTGAAATAATGTGATAATTGTAATGAGGACTCCTTTTGAGTTTGTATACTGTCTAGTAGACAATATTTGTATTCAAACTCACAGTATATGTGTTTTCGTATTCTGCACGACAATTGTATTACTGAAGTTGTATTTGTTTCTGTACCATGTATTTGGCGACTCAGAATGGGTGATGTATACCTATTTTGGGGGCGTCACATAATTTCTCAAATTCCATATTTTCATACGAAAACTCTATTTTTGACATCTCTTGCAAAAATCATCATTGTAATCTCTATACTTGGCCAAATTGCTTCGTTCAAATTATGTTGTGCTCGTTTCTTAATGAACTAACATATACAAGACTTAATTTACAGTTTAACATATGAATTGACCATCAAAATTTGTACTTACATGAGCTATATGAAAAAAATGCATACAACATACACTGTCGTTAATTTTTCTTCTACTGTTAACTGAATTAGCATGAAATTTCTTGTTAAAGCATAAACTCTAGCATCATAAACACATATACTCACCATAATTCAGATTTCTACAACAATTCAACACATTTGCAATTCACAGAAAATATACAGTTTCCCGAAGAACACACACACACACACACACACACACACACACACACACACACACACACACACACACACACACACACATATATATATATATATATATATATATATATATATATATATATAATACTGAGGTTTAGATACAATACCTTCAATTCTCTCTAAAACCCTCTGTAATTTTTCTCTGTAGCTTTTCTTAGGCTTAGGCTCAGACAATATAGATTATAAGTAAAACTAAACTGACAACCTTAATACGCCAACTTAATAAAATGTCAGTTACAACAAAACCAACGTATAAATCATAAATATACTAGATTTATTATTTTAATTTATTTTATTTATATAATTCAAAATTAAAAAGGGAATCCAAAAGCCATATGATTTTATTTGGCAAATCATTTAAAATTAAAGAGTTTATATCCTTAAGCATTGTTTGGGTAAAACTAGATTAAAACTACTTTAATTTATTTTAATAACTCCTTATACTTTAGTTATTTGTCACATTATATTTAATCAAGCTTTCATACTTAATTTATTCAATTTAAATAATAATTAATTAAATAAATCACTTAATCACATAACTCACTACAAATAATTAACCATCAGATTGAAATATCAATATAATAATAATTTTCTTAACTCATTAATTATTTATTTAACAAATAATTAAACAAATAAAATCAAATCAATTAAACAAATATTTATTCAACGTTAAACATATCCATTAAATATTTATATAACTCAATAAATATTTAATATTACAATTAAAAATCTGGAATGTTACATCATTCCCTCCTTAAAAGGATTATGTCCTCAGAATCACAATTCAAACAATCAAATCATCACATTCTTCCCTCCTTACAAAGATTCTGTCCCCAGAATCGAAGATATAGACTAAACAAATAACTCAGGGTAATTCTTCGTCATATTAGCTTCGAGTTGCCATGTAGCCTCTTCGACATTGTGGTTCCTCCATATCACCTTCACAGAAGGTATCACTTTATTCCTGAGCACTTGTTCTTTTCTGTCGACTATCTGGATAGGAATCTCCTCATAAGATAAATCTTTACTAAAATATAACAGTTCATACTCGATCACATGCTTGTAATCGGGTTTATATGGTCGCAAAACTGACACATAGAAAACGTCGTGCATATGTTCTAGTTCTGGAGTTAAAGCTACCTCATAAGCTACTTCTCTAACTCTTCGTAGTATTTCGAAAGGTCCAATAAACTTTGGGATGTGTTTTCCTTTCTTGCCAAAACGAATTTTTCCCTTCCAACGAGAAACTTTCAGAAACACGAAATTTCCTGCTTCAAATTCACGATTTTGCCTGTGTTGATCAACATACTTTTTCTGTCGATCTTGAGCAGCTACCAATCTTGCTCTGATGAGTTTGATAACTTTAGCGGTTTGTTGTACCAGTTCTTGGCCTAACAGTTGACGTTCACCAACTTCATCCCAACATAGTGGAGTTCTGTACTTTCTACCGTATAACGCCTCGTATGGCGGCATGCCAATGCTTGCATGGTAACTGTTGTTGTATGCAAATTCCACCAACGGTAGATGATCATCCCAGTTTCCTTTGAAATCCATGATGCACGCTCTAAGCATATCTTCTATCGTCTGGATTGGTCATTCGCTTTGCCCATCAGTTTGCGGATGATATGATGTGTTCATCTTCAATTGTGTTCCCATGCATTCTTGTAGCCTCTTCTAGAAATTTGATGTGAACCTTGGATCTCTGTCTGATACAATTGACACTGGAACTCTATGTCTTGAGACGATCTCTTTAACGTATAGCTTCGCCAGCTAATCAAGATTAAATTTATTCTTTATTGGCAATAAGTGTGCAAATTTTGTCAATCTGTCCACTATCACCCATATCGCATCGTATCCTTTCTGGGTCGTTGGAAGACCTACCACAAAATCCATTGTGATATGCTCCCACTTCCATTCCGGTATTTCCAATGGTTGAAGTAATCCTCTTGGTCGTTGATGCTCGGCCTTCATTTTATGACATGTTAAGCACTTTGCAACACATTCTGCAACATCTCTTTTCATGTTCGGCCACCAGAAATGACGCCGCAAATCTTGATACATCTTTGTACTTCCCGGATGAATCGAATATCTTGAGTTATGCGCTTCCGTCAAGATTTCCTCTTTAATTTCCTAAACTGTTGGAACCCTAATTCATCCTTCGAATCTTAGCATTCCCGCAGTATCGACATGGTACTTTACTTCTTTACCCTCTACCACGCTTTCCTTTATTTTTTTGCATTCTTCATCCTGTAATTGTTCGTTCTTCACCTTGTCCACCAAAGTTGGACCAGCTTCTATCTGGTACGATTTTTCATCGAATTCTTTGGGAAATTTTATTTCCAACTCTAGCCTTGTCATTGCTAAAATGAGCTCCTCTTTATTGATTAACAACATCAACTTCTCTCGACCTTTCCTACTCGAGGCATCCGCAAGCACATTATTTTTGCCCGGATGATAAAAGATCTCACAATCATAATCCTTTATCAATTCCATCCATCTCCCCTGCAGCATGTTCAGGTCCTTATGTGTGAAGATATACTTCAGATTTTTATGGTCTGTGTAGATCTCATATTTTTCTCCATAAAGATAATGTCTCCATATCTTCAATGCAAACACAACCGCCGCCAACTCTAAATCATGTGTCGGATACCCTTTCTCGTAGTATTTCATTTGCCTTGATGCATACGCAATGACTTTGTCGTTCTGCATAAGGACACAACCTAATCCTTTGTGTGAAGCATCACTATACACCACAAAGTTTCCTGTATTATCTGGTAATGACAACACAGGTGCCACACTTAACTTCTTTTTCAGTTCTTGAAAACTCTCTTCACACTTCTTCGTCCAAACAAATTTACATCTTTCCTTGTCAAATTTGTTAGCGGAGTGGCTATCTTAGAAAAATCTTGAATAAATCTTCTATAATAACCGGCCAGTCCCAAGAAACTCCTCACCTCCGACGGTGTTCTTGGTTGTTCTCAATTGATTACAGCTTCCACTTTTGATGGATCCACTGAAATCTCATCTTTATAAATCATATGACCCAAAAATTGTACACGTTCTAGCCAAAATTCACATTTAGAGAACTTGGCGTATAATTTTTCTTTTCTTAGTGTCTCCAACGTCAAACGTAAATGTTCCACGTGTTCTTCTTGTGTTTTGGAATACAACAGAATGTCGTCAATAAATACCACTACAAACTTGTCTAAGAATGGTTTAAGCACCCTGTTCATCAAATCCATGAACGCTACAAGGGCATTTGTCAAACCAAAATACATCACCAAGAATTCGTAATGTCCATAGCGAGTTTGGAATGTCGTCTTCGGTACATCCTCCTTCCTTACTTTCAGTTGGTGATACCCACTTCTCAAATCTATTTTTGAGAAATATCTAGCACCTTTCAGTTGATCAAACAAGTCATCTATTCTTGACGATGGATATTTAATTTTAATAGTGACCTTGTTTAATTCTCTATAATCAATGCAAAGACGCATTGACCCATCTTTCTTCTTCATGAATAACACCGGCGCTCCCCACAGTGATACGCTCAGTTGAATATATTTCTTATCTAGCAGTTCTTGTAGTTGTACTATCAGTTCCTTCATCTCTACCGGAGCCATTCTGTACGGGGCCTTCGATATTGGAGCAGTTCCTGGCGCTAAGTCGATCACAAACTCGATTTCTGTGTCAGGCAGAAGTCCTGGCAAATCTTCTAGAAATACGTCTACAAAATCCCTAATCACTGGTATCTCTTCCAGTTTTACACCCTCCTTCTTTTGAGTATCGACTATGTAGGCTAAGTACCCCACACAACCCTGACTTAACAACTTCTTGGCCTGCATCATCGTCAGACATCTCATTTTTCTAGGCGATTTGCTACCATAAAAAACTACCTTTGACGGAGTCATAAGGTTTACACACTTCTTTTGGTAGTCAATTATCGTTCCATAATTGAATAGTCAATCCATTTCTAAAATCACGTCAAACTCTCCAAGTTTTATCGAAATAAAATCTACCATCATGATATTCTCCTTAATATTCACCCCATAGTTCTTGTATACGAACCTAATAGGAATCACTTCCCTATTCGCAATTTCTATGTTCAAAGGGAAATTCAACTCTTCACTAGATATTTCTAACTTCTTAGAAAATTCATCAGATATAAACAAGCAAGTAGCACCCGAATCAAATAATAAATATGCATTTATATCATTGATTGGGATAATACCTGACACGACATCTTTTGATTGCACCGCATCCTGCACCGTCATATTGAAGGTTCTGGCTGTGGGCTTATTTGTTGACGTTGGTTCCGCAATAGTCAGTGTACCTCCACTAACATTTCCCTTGCTTCCAGCTGTCTCACCAGACTTCTTCTTTGGACACTCGCGAGCAAAGTGATCCTTTGACCCGCAGGTGTAGCAAACATTCTTCTTGGGTTGAGTGCAATTTGGGGCAATGTGACCCTCCTGGTCACAGTTGAAGCATAATCGTTTCCCCATCAAGCACACACCCTTATGAAACTTTTCGCATATAGCACATGCTTCGAACTTCTTCTTTTGATGGCTTCCTTGCTGATTTCTAGCTCCCACATTTGCATTCCACTTCCTTTTTAAATTATTGCTGCATTTCCACCGTTACCACCGCCACCATTCTTAGCTTCGCCTTCGCTCTTCCTCTTCCTCTGCTCTTAGTTGTGTTTTGTTACAGCCTCGCCTCCACTCTTAGTGAGAATTATTTTCTCCATTACCGCTGTAAACGTCTTCAACTAGAACAGGGAGACCCTACTGTACAACCAGGGCTTCAGTCCATGTTTAAACCTCTTCACCTTGCGTTCGTCTGTGCTGACTTGACATGGCGCAAACCTCGCCAACTTGTTAAATTTAGCGGCATACTCAGATACCGACATCGTTCCCTGCTTTAGTTTCAAAAACTGTACTTCTAGCTGACTCTTCGAACTCTCTAGGAAATAGGTCTCGAAGAATATTTCCTTGAACGTTTCCCAAGACATTACCCCTTGACCTCCTCTGGTTTTATTGGCTTGCCACCAATAACTCGCCTCTGCTTTCAACATGAATGTTGCAAAAGCAGTCTTCTGATCATCCCCTACCCTAGCGATATCGAATACCTTCTCTATTTCCATGATCCATGACTGTGCTTCCACGGGATTCATGGACCCACAGAACTGCAGTGGCCCAACCGCCTTGAAGTCCTTAAAAGTCATAGCTTGATTCTGTGGCTGATTCTGTAATGCTCCCGTCAGTAGCGTTACGAATTGCTGAACTGGATTAGCCTCAGCATTGTTGTTATTCTCGGGGTTCCTTTGTCGTGGTTGGCGTCTAGGAGGCATTTTCTATTAAGATACACCCATTAGATTCTATTCAATCTTTTAAGTATTATATACTTAAGTTACACATCATAAAAGATTATCACATAACACATAACACTTTGAATAAAATAATAACTTTTATTCCTTCATAATCTTTTTGAAAACATCATAAAAGTAGCATCACTGCTATTTACATTACTTCCCTGAATTACTAAAGTTCCGGGATAACATCATTATCATATCCCATAGGTCACATCACACTTGGGATTTACTTATTATTTAACATTTTATTAATCTCATCACATGCACATTCCCTACTATGTCCTACTAAGATACTCCGTAGCCTTTTGACGTTCTTCTTCCATAATTCGGAACATTGTTCGACTATCTAACACGTACGATGGTAGAGTCTCGAACTGAATAGGATAACCCATGACCCGATCTTGAGCTCGATTGATCACGGTGTTGAATACGTTATTCATCTCATCCATCTTCATCCTCTTTGCTTGTGCGTCTCTTCCTGCTAGCCCGGCTCGTTGATAAGCTTCCTCGTACGCGTCTTCGGCTCTTGCCTTCTTAGTCGATTCCTCCCTTAACTTGTTCTTCAGTTCTGTGATCTCCGCTGTCATTTGTTCCCTCTCTTCTTCAGTGTGAACCAGCTTCTCTTCGACATTATTCAGACGTTCCTCTCAATCTAGGATCTCATCGTCCTTCTGTTCCATCGAGGTGTGTTGCTCAGCTACTATTTCCTGTAACTCCTCGATGGTATCTTGAAGTTCCACATTGCGGTCATACACTTCGTCGTACATACGAGCAGCTATCGAGTTAAGTGGAAGTTCTTCCTCCTCGTCCTCCTCATCTGACTGTGGCAGCTCAACAGGGTCCTCCTCATCCGTCTCTATCTCATCATCCTCATCAGGTATTCTCTCCTGCTCAACTACTGTGACCGACCGAACTGTTTCCCGTGGTAGTAGTTGTTCCCAAATCACCTAAATATCTCAAGGCTCCTCCTCTCTACTCTGACTGGATCCTCCTATATTAGCCATCCTGTCAACTAAATTTTAAGTTTTAATTACTAATCATTACTACTCGACACTCACAAGCATTTAAGTTATAATCACATAAGCACATAAGTATTTTATTACTTCTTCCTTAACAACTCGATAAGAGTTTATCATCACTATCTTTTCAAAGGTTACTTCCTAAGGCTTTTCCCCCACCTAAGGTTCATAACCTAAAGCTTTGATACCAACATGTGACACCCCCAAATCTGCGTACTTCATTCCCCTAAGACTTGGTGTTCACTTTCCAATCATTCATATTTATCTACCCAAACATATTAAAATTAAATCATAAATCCTCCCTTTAAATAGGGTTACATCATTGATTAAAAATCTTCTCAAGTTATCTAACCTTAAACATTCATATAAGTGCGGAAATAAAATTATTACATTACATCATTAATTTAAAAGTATATCATCATAACATTAAATGAAATTACAAGTCTTCATCACTTGTACATTTTTTCCTTTCCTTGCTAGATGAAGGCTCCTCTACCCTCTCAACTTTAGCTGCAATGTGTGAATAAATATGCAAGAGTGAGCAAAACAATTGCTCACTAGATATAGCAATGAATCAACAAGAATGAACTAACTGCCAATGAATAGGCTCATCAAGAACTAAATAGTACTCTATCAATAATAACCAACGATTGGAATCAAAATATGGAATACATAAAACTGAGGGTCATAAGATCACGAACTATGTCCACAGTTGCAAGTAATCTTTCAACTTCAACTTTAACAGTCATAAGACTATAAGGACTCCTCGTACTTAGGGGGATCAGCCCTTCGTACAATGTATTGTGCACAAACATTTCAACGATAAGCGTAAATTATCCCCTATTAATAGGGTTGTTCATCTCAGTATTTAGAGTACAAGTCTGCACCAAAGAAAGTTTAGTTTGGATAAGCTTTCAAGGGTAATTTGAAGTTTAACGATTATCAACTAGGGGACTGGTTAAATCAATAGTGTTTGATAACACAACAGTTGATCAATAGTAGCATAATATGGAATAATGGATAAGTGTAAGCGAACTAACTATATTTCGAACTCATGCTTAGAAACAACTAAAATGCATAAATATTGAATGATAATAAACCTTGCTTGAACAATATTAAGCTAGGACTATGAATTATTGAATATACTTTAAGTAATAGCAAGCTGAAAATAAAGCTTTCTCAAAAAGAGAATAACTTGTGTTAAGTAAATGAAATAAGATAATTCAACATTAGAATTAGAATTCAATAAAATTTCGTTTATAATACACGAATGACAATAAAGAAACTTGTCTAACAATAAACAAGTTAGAATACATCAATAAATATTGGAATTCAAACTTGTTCGAATAAAGTTAAAGTCATAGCTAGCTTGCTCAAATAATGATTAGGAATACAAAAGTTCGCTTAATGAATGGTTAAAGTAAGAAACTTGCTTAACGTAAATGTAGAGTTAGAAAACTTGCTTAATAAAAAAAAGAGTTTAGAAACTTGCCTCGAGCGTAAGCTATAATATCAAACTCACGTTCACCTACACATAGGTTTAGAATCATAATACCTATTAGATATGCTAAATACCACAACATGTACATTTCTATCTAAACTTATCATTTTAGCACAAGTCTTATGCTACCATATATATATATATATATATATATATATATATATATATATATATATATATATATATATATTAGAATTCCCAAGTGTTAACATCACAACACTTATCTAACATTCATTGTGTATTCTAAGTTATCACATAACGCGTTCGTAACTTACTAATCACTTTTACAACTTCGAATTTATAATCCACATAACACGACTCTGTTTAACCTTGTTATTACATGATTTTCACATTATTCTAACATTAAGCTAAGTTACATTGAACGTCCAAAGTCTGCAGAATTAGTAGACTTCACTGTCTGAGACTGGGCACTGGCGCAGCCGTGCCAGTTTTACACTGGATCACAGCGCGCCCGCGTGGCAACGCGCCCGCGCCAAGAGCAGTGCGCCCGCTCGATGCACCGGTTTCAGTTTTGCAGAACGTGATTCGGCACAGTTTTTAGGCCAACTAACACGAATTTCATCCACAAAACAGTGAAACCAACATCTACAATTAATATAAAACTATCACAAACATGATTGCTATCATATTCAACCAATTACAACAATTTCACAACAACTTAAGCTAATTTAATTTCTCAAATTCCATATTTTCATATGAAAACTCCATTTTTGACATCTCTTGCAAAAATCATCACTGTAATCTCTATACTTGGCCAAATTGCTTCGTTCAAATTACGTTGTGCTCATTTCTTAATGAACTAACATATATAAGACTCAATTTATAGTTTAACATATGAATTGACCATCAAAATTGGTACTTACATGAGCCATATGAAAAAAAAACATACAACATACACTGTCGTTAATTTTTCTTCTACTGTTAAACGAATTAGCATGAAATTTCTTGTTAAAGCATATATATATATATATATATATATATATATATATATATATATATATATATATATATATATAATACTAAGGTTTAGATACAATACCTTTAGTATTAGAACTATTTAGAATCCACATCTCTCAATTTTGTCTCAAAGCCTCTCCAGCAATTCTCTCTAAAACCCTCTGTAATTTTTCTCTATCGCTTTTCTTAGGCTTAGGCTTAGAAAATATAGATTATAAGTAAAACTAAACTGACAACCTTAATACGCCAACTTAATAAAATGTCAGTTACAACAAAACCAACGTATAAAGTATAAATATACTAGATTTATTATTTTAATTTATTTTATTTTATTTATATAATTCAAAATTAAAAAGGGAATCCAAAAGTCATAGGGCTTTGTTTGGCAAATCATTTAAAATTAAAGAGTTTATATCCTTAAGCATTGTTTTGGTAAAACTAGATTAAAACTACTTTAATTTCTTTTAATAACTCCTTATACTTTAGTTATTTGTCACACTATATTTAATCAAACTTTCATACTTAATTTATTCAATTTAAATAATAATTAATTAAATAAATCACTTAATCACATAACTCACTACAAATAATTAACCATCAAATTGAAATATCAATATAATAATAATTTCCTTAACTCATTAATTATTTATTTAACAAATAATTAACCAAATAAAATCAAATCAATTAAACAAATATTTATTCAACGATAAACATATCCATTAAATATTTATGTAACTCAATAAATATTTAATATTACAATTAAAAATCTGGAATGTTACATCTACGATATATTTTTATTAAACTGATGCTATGGAATTATACGATATATAGTAAAACATGTTATACTAGCCTATTAACACATAATCTTTACTCCTTTTTCAATTACAGAGATTTTACAAAACTTGAAAGCCATTTTCTTATAAAACTTAAACAACGCAAATAAAAACTGGATTGAAGAAATAACCCAAAGCGTAGAGTGTAGATTAGTAGGCTCAGATGCTTCTTCAATCACTCACTCTCAATCTCCTTCACAAATTCTCAAATTCTCTCTGACAAATTCTCAAATTCTCTCTGACTATTTTTCCAGACTTAGCAAACAATGAAAAAAATAGGACGTAAAAATTTTATTAAAAGGAAACTGAGCGCAGTTGTAGGTGGTCAGTTAACCCATCATGGGTTAACTACTTTTAACTTCTCTTAGGGCCTCGTTTGCCTGGCAATAATAGACTTCAAATCATTTAATTTAATGATTCTCTTATACTATAGTTTAAATCATATCACACCCAATTATACAATAAATCAAATATCTTATTTAATTTAATTTGAATAAAATATAATAATTTCTCATTGGTTCGCATAATCACATAATTAATTTTCTCATTGATTAATTATGTCAAATTATTAAATATCTAATTAATTATTAAAATAACATTAAGCTTATTAAATGTTTCATTTAATTCAATAAGTTCACACAATTACAAAATTTGAATAATAAAAATACTCCACATTAATTTAATAAATATAACACATATAATTAAATTAATCTACCACAATTTCATCAATTAATTATATAATCTAATAATTAAATTATCAAAAATATTTATTTAATTTAATAAATATTAAAATTAAATTACAAAATCTCGTTTGTCACATTATTAGGCAAAAAGATCCATCATAGGCTTAATAAGAGAATTTAGTTCATAGCTAATGAATTTAAAACTAAAAAGATCAAAGAATTAAGCATCCTGATTACAAAACTGAAATTGAAGAATACAAACAGTAAATAGAACCACCCTTTTCTTCAATTCACTCTGAAATCTTCATGCTACAACCTCCTTGCGTCAATTCCTCCAAAATCTTCTCCAAGTTAGGATTTCTAGTTAGAATCTTGAACGATGATTGTAGGTGATGATATTTCCTCTCTCTGTAACTGATTCCGCCTCCTATCTTGTCCCAATCACGTACCATGTCCAAAAGCTTTGCAACGTCAGAAGTAGAATTGCATCAGAAGTCTTCCATCTTCGCCACGAACCCCCGCCCCGGTGGGCATTTTACTCATGGGAACCCACGCCCTGACGTGCGTTAAAGTTGATTATGACGTGGACCCCTGCCCCGGCGGGATACTTTACATTATAAATGCCCCTACCCCGGCGAGCATATGCTCTATACTTTATTGTTTTTGCTTCTTTCTGCTGCCTTTGCTAATCAAACCTTGCCTTAAGCCAACACAAACTAAACCTGCACACAGACACAACACATACGCATAAAATAATACTAAAACATATGGATTAACAGCTCTTTAAGTCCAAAAAAATATTAATTCGTAGGTATGAAACCCACTCATCAAATCTCTAGGTATAAGGATGTGCCAAAATGATCGATCTTTAAAGAGAGTGACTCTAGCCCATTTAGCCCAAAGAGAAGATGAGTTAAACTGAATGACATGGATTAAATGGAGCATGATGAGAGATTTATTCTGGTGCAAAATATTTGGTATGCCCAATCCTCCTTCAGTAGTGGGAAAAGTAATGGAGTTCCAAGAAATCTTCGCCCCATAATAAGCAAGAGAGGATCCCTTCCATAAAAATCGAGAGAGGATAGATTGAATAGTGAGGATCACAGCTTTAGGAAGTAAGAAATGACTGCACCAATAAGCTTGAATGGAAAATAAAAAGGATTTTATGAGTTTTAAACGATCCGAATAAGCAAGAGTAGCAGAAGTCCAAGATGCTGCCCTTGTAGTAATACGATGAATAAGAGGAATACAATCCTAGAATGATAACGTTGCAGAAAGCAGGGGAACTCCTAAGAATTTCTTAGGTAGAACACCCAAGAGGAATCCCAAAAGAGAGAGAATTCCATTTTCAGAGTTTTAATCAGTGTTTTCCAAGAAATAATGACTCTTGATGTTGGATATGAGACTAGAATATAAGGAGAAAAACTAATATAAGACTTAATAATGGCTACAAATTGAAGATTTGCATGACAGAATATGAAGATATCATCCGTAAAGAAAAGATGGGTTAGCTTACATTCTTTGGTATACCAATGAAATTTGAAATCCTGCTCCGTCGATCCCAAATTAAGCTTAGAGGAGAGCATTTCCACTACAAGCACAAAAAGGTATAGCGAGAGGGGATCACCTTGCCTCAGTCCTCTAGAGCTAGCAAAATATTCGGCTAAAGAGCATGTAATTTTAATAGAAAATATGGGAGTGGTATTACAAGCTTTGATCCAAGCAATGAAAAGAGTGGAAACTTAAAAAACTCTAGAATGTCAAGGAGAAATTCCCACCTAATAGTGTCAAAATCTTTCCTCAAACCAATCTTTAAATCACAACGAGGAGGGCCAGATACCATGTGGTAATTCCTTAAAAGTTCATGTGCAAGTAGGATATTATCACTAATATTTCTTCCTTTGATGAAGGCATATTAAGCTTTGTCAATAAGAGAAGGAAGAACTTCCTTTAGTCTAAAAGAAAGGATTTTAATAATGCACTTGTATAAGGTATTATAATAGGATATTGGCCAAAATCATCAATAGAGGAAGGGTTTTCACATTTTGGTACAAGTGCTAAGGCTGTGGAGTTGATACTTTTGGGCAGTCTGCCAGAAGGGAAGAAGTGATGAACAACATTTGTTAAGTCTGTACCCACAATGTCCCAACAGTGTAAGAAGAAGTTGACTTTAAATCCATCAGGTTCCGGGCTCTTATTTTTCTTCATGGAGGAAAGAGTTTTAAAGATCTCTAAGTCAGTAACAAGAGCAAAAAGCATGAGAGATTGAGATTGGCTAACATATTTTAGAGTAAGAGGAACAAAGTCTCCAAAACCATCGTAATTAGTGGAATGAGAGGAGTTAAATAGGTCTTGAAAGTAGTTAATAGCAACTGATTTCATACCATCTTGACCATGAACAATATCACCCATAGCATTTTGAATAGAAAGGATTTTGTTGGTATTCCATTTGCTCTTAACTAAGTTAGAGAAAAAACTAGTATTATGATCCCCTAGAGCTAACCAAGTTGCCTGTAATTTCTATTGAAGGAGAATTTCCTCTCTGTCTTTAGCTGACCACAGCCTCTGGATACCATCCTTTTCCTGCTTCATAAGATCCAGATCATTTGGGCTAGCTTGCATCTATAATTGGGTATTAAGCAGATCAGTCATTGCTGACTTAACCGAGGTTAATAGATTCCCCACCAATTAATTGAGGGAGATTAAAGCCTTTTTTACTCTCTTTATTTTTTAGAGAATATAAAGAATGGGTTCACATGAGTAGACTGGCACCAAGCAGAAATACACAATCTTTAAAACCTTCCACTTGAAGCAAATGATTGAAAAATTGGAATGATTTCTTGAATCTTAACATGGTTAACCCAGTGTTAAGAATCACAGGAGACTGTCAGATAAACCTCCAGGAGCAAATGTCACTTGTGTATAAGGAAAAGAAGAAAACTAAGAAGTATTTCCTAAGGCTCTATCTAATTTTTTGTGTATAGGTCTTCTAAGTTGGTTATACCACAAAGTAAAAAGAGGCCCCATTACTCGAATGTTATCAGCTCCAATAGAAAGAGTGCATTCTTTAAAATCTTCGATGCCAGAGTCCCAGTTATCATCATCTCGAGTAGTTTCAGATAAGTTCTTAATAACATTAAAATCACCCATAATGCACCAGCTATCAGTAGTATTAATAGAAGATAAATCTCTCCACAAGTCCTTATGACTAGAAACTGAGTTATAGCCATACACAACTAATAAAATAAAAGGACTGGAATTATAATGAAGTTGCTGGATTTTACAATGAATCATTTGGGAGGTTACAAAAAGAATTTCCACATCCCAAACTGTGGGATTCAAACCTACCCAAATTCTGCCATTACAATAAGAATTATAATTAAACATCCAATTCCAAGACCTATAGATATTTCTAGAAATCCTACTAGCTTTATGCTCTTTTATACGCATCTCAAGAAATCAAACAAAAGAGATGCTATTATCTAATAAGAATTGTTTAACAAAAGTCTGTTTGGACTTATTATTCATACCTCTAATATAATAAGAAGCTATTATAGTCATTAAGATGAGGAGTTAGGACCACAGAAACCCTTGCATATGTTGCGTTTTTTGGCATCTTTGGGATTATCATTCCCATTCCTTTGCTTCTACTTTAAATCCTTCCCCTCTTTTTCATCAATAACTTTATGCTTAAAAGTTAGAGGATTTACAGTAGGGGGAGATTCTGAGTCAGACATAGGAAGAATCCTATCTGAATCGCCAGTGTGATTTCTCCCACAAGTAGCACACACTTCAAATTTCCTCTTCTTCTGACTACATTGCTGACTTCCAGCACCTGCACTCTCATTTCACTTCCTCTTTGGGTTATTATTTCCGCCACTGCTACCAACAGTTTTACCTTCATTTTCATTCTTCTTCTTTCTTTGTTCCTAATTGTATTTTATTAAGGCATCGCTTCCACCCTCTGCGATAATCGCGTTCTCAAGTACTATGCAAATATCTTCAGCTGAAACATTTGAGACTCTACTGTACAACTAGGGCTTCAGTCCCTATTCAAATCTTCTTGCCTTACGCTCATTTGTGTTAACCTGATATGGCGCAAACCTCGCCAGCTCGTTAAATTTTTTCGCATACTCCGACACCGGCATTGCACCCTCCTTTAGCTCTAAACATTGGATCTCCATCTGATTCTGTTAACTCTCTGAAAAATAAATCTCAAAAAATATTTCCTAAAAATCTTTTCCATGTCATCACTCCCTATCCCCAGCGTGTTTTGTTTGCCTGCCACCAATAGCTGGCTTTCGCTTTAAGCATGAACGTTCCAAAAGTAGTCTTCTGGTCGTCACTGACTCTAGCAACATCAAACACCTTCTCTATTTCCATGATCCAGGTCTGTGCCTCCACTGGATTCATAGACCCACGAAATTCTGGTGGTCTAACCGCCTTAAAATCTTTAAAGGTTGCAGCTTGATTCTGCGACTGATTCTGCAATGCTCCCATCAGTAATGTCACCAACTGCTAAACTAGGTTAGCATCAGTGTTGTTGTTATTGGTAAACCCCTCAGGGGTTTGTTGTCGGGGTTGATACCTTCTTGGAGGCATTTTTTGTTAAAATGTACACTTATCAAATCATTACCTAATTTCTTAAGTATCTTCTATTAAACTTGCACATCATAAAAGATCAACATGTAACACATAACATCTTGAATAAATATTGGCACTTTTAAAGACACGGAAATGATATCATCACTGCTATTTACATCACTTTCCTGAACTGATAAAGTTTTAGGATAACATCTTAATATCCTATTGGTCACATAACACTTAGGATTTACATCTCATTTATTATATAATTATTCACACAACAATTACACTTTCTATTAAGGCATACTAAGACGTTGCACAGCCTTACAGCGCTCCTCTTCCATGATACGAAACATCATTCTACGATATAACATATACCATGGCAATTCCTCAAACTAAGTCAAATAGTACCTAACTCGGTCTTGAGCTCTACTCATCGTAGTGTGGAAAACGTAATCCATTTCTCTCATCTTGGCTTTCTTTGCTTGTACCTCTCCCTTGGCTACATCTGCACGTTGGGAAACCTTCTAACACTGCGATAAGAGAAATAGATTGTGTTTTCCACACTGCGATGAACAGAGCTCAAGATGGGAAGGATGACTCCCTTGGCACTAGCTGTTCCCAGACTACCTGAATATCCCGAGACTCCTTCTCTCTAGGCATCTGAGGTCCCTCCTCTCTAGCCTGATTGGACTCTCCAACATTAGCCATCATGACAACAAAAATTTAAGTTTTTAATTACTAATCGATACTCGTGAGCACATAGGTTACAACCATATAAGCACATAGAGTGTTTTATTATTTATTCCTTAAAACATGATAAATGTTTATCACCACTACTTTTTCAATCTCCTATAAGCTTACTTCCTAAGGTTTTTCCCCACCTAAGGTTCATAACCTAAGGCTTTGATAACAACTTATGACACCCCAAATCCGGGTACTTCATTCCCACGGGATTTAGTGTTCACTATTCAAACATTCAATTCTAGCTACCTATGTAAAATAAAACTTAAGCAATAAGCCTTCCCATTAAAGTGTTACATAGCTTAATCAAATAAATCCCATGTTGTCTAACCTTAATACAATCATCAAATACGAAAAATTAATTAATTACATCACATAATTAAAATTTAAGGCTAAATACATAAACCATAACAAATTAACAAGTCTTCAACACTTGTTATTCTTGCCTTTTCCTTTACTGGTGGTTGGCTCGTCAACGTTCTCAAATTTAGCTGCAATGGTTGTATATATGCAAGAGTGAGCAAAACAATGCTCACTTAAAGGAACATAATAATTGACAATGAGCTTAACTAAATTGAATAACATTTCTAATATCATTAATCAAAAACTGAAATTAGAATTCATCTGAGGGTCACAAGACCAAGAACTATGTCCCAGGTTGTAGGTACTGCTGTGACGCCCCCAAATTCAGACCACTCACATCTCGAATTCGGTTTGTCACGTACTGCAAATCTAATGACTAAATAATATCTCATGCAACGAAAATAACATAATAGATTACAATTATTTAATATAATCATTCACGTCCCAAGGTTTCGTAACTTAAAACATCTCTTACTTACCTTAAACATAGATTAGACATAACTAATACATAACATAATATGCCTTAACATAATCATAAAACTTCTAAATAAATATGAAGTTACTCTGTAGCTTTGCCTTTGCCCTTATTAGTGCCCGAGGGTCCGCCTTGCTCTGCCTTAACTAAAATGTTTTTAGGGAACGCAAGAATGAGCAACAAGTTTTCTCAACAAGTAATATAGGAATAAGGGTGTTCATTATAGTTTTAAATTTCTTAATAGTACATCAACATATGATAGTTCAAGGATAACAAGAAATATCGATGGTTCTTAACAATAGTCACTAAGGATAGAAGGATATCAATGAGATTCAACGCTTAATCAATTCGAGATTTCAAAGTAATGAATACTGAGAAGTCACTAAGGACTATGAACTTCTACTGGAATTAACAGTAATATACTGATAATCCAACAAAAATGAGTACAACAGCTGATCAGCCTAAAGTACCATACGTTATGCATAATATTTAATCATACTCATATGCGGACGTCAGTCTCCCGATAATTATATAGTTTCCCCTTCAAGGAGGGTTATTCGTCTTAGTCAATTATAAGAGCCAACACCAAGTTAATTTGTTTTGGATAGCTTTCAAATTCATGATTTAGGTCTAGCCGAATCAAATGGCCTAGACAGCTTTCTTTCAAAGTATATACGAACAATTATAAGTTCAACGTCCGAAATCAAGGTTTGAAAAATGTAAACAATATCATCTCTAAGCTACGAAACATTATGTCATAAGACATGAATCATACTTTCAATGGTGTACTTGTACGACCAATAATAGCACAAGCTTGAATAATGCTCTATAAAAATATGGTTAGGAACTTGCATCAAAGAGATAAGAATATAAATTTGCCTCGAGCGTAGTTTACCAAAGTATAGCTTATCAACACTTTTTGATTCCTATTATAACATCGTTACATGTGTGGGATGTAAGACCCCAACTTTTATAAAGATGAATTTTCTATGAATATCATTTTTGAATATTATAGAGTTAATTTGATATAATGTTATAGTTGTGGGTAATATTTATAAATTTTGCAAGGTACGCAAGTTGTTATATAATATTCGATTGGCCGGAGAATATTCATTTTAACAGGATATATTCGTACAACGGCACAATCATTGGTGGACCCCATAACAGAATTATTGTCGTATTGAGAAAACGACAAAAATATTTTATTAAAAATAACGACGGAAGTTTTACCATTGATACTGTTGAACTACTCGGTAGTAAAAGTACAGTAATACGTGTGGTTGTATAGTAGCACACGGTATTGATTATTATTGCTTATGTGAGAAGTCACTCAGTTTGATTCAATTATTGTCAGTTAATAATATGAATTATTTAGCGATAATGAAGTTTGGTTGTATTCGTATTATTAACGTAATAAAACATAAACATCTTTTTATATAAAACATAATACTTTATTAAAGTTATTCTATAAATAGAATATATTATATTTTATTTAAAAGATTTTTCTTTAAATATGGACCGTTAGATTAAAGTAATCAATCTGGACCGTTCATGGATTAGTTACTATGCATTCTATTTTTCTATAAATAGCAGCTTATTCCTTCATATTTCTTACGAATTCACTGAACTCTAGAGAGAGAAACTATAGAGAGAAACTATAGAGAGAGAGAAGAAAAGTATTCTGCTACTTAACTACTTCCTTATTTTAGTTCTTCTTTAAAATTGTAAGGGGTGTTCTTCTTTCTTATTCATGAAGAGAACTGTTGTTATTCCATTTCTTATTATTCTGTTGGAATAACCTGTATACGCGGTCTACCCTATACTTGGTGACATTCTTTTATTATTCTGTTGGAACATCATGTCTGTATATTTTGCACCGGACCTGGTTCCGTCTTTATTATTATTCTGTTGGAACATCCTATCTGTGTGTTTTACACCGGACCTGGTTCCGTCTTTATTATTATTATGTTGGAACATCCTGTCTGTGTTTTACACCGGACCTGGTTCTGTCTTTATTATTATTCTGTTGGAATATCCTGTCTGTGCGTTTTACGTCGGGCCTGGTTCCATTATTTATTATTCTGTTGGAATAACATGTCTGTGCGGTCTATCGCATGCATGGTGATTTCTTTTGTTATTCCATTCTTTATTATACTCAGTTGGTAAAGTTTTGACTTCTATACTCCATGAAATTTGTGGAATATCTTTGATAATTGCGTTTCATCCAGTATCTTTTCATGAAAATATTCTTCTAAGTATTCTTGAATTTTACTCCACAAAGCAGTATCATGTTGACAATTTGGACGTTGTTAATTCTTGGATAAATTAATTCTTGAACTTGTTTTTATTGAATTCTTATATGATTGTCATTATCCTCGTGTTTATTAAATGTTGAAAGTTATCTGTGGCCTGTAGTGCATAGATGGACTTGGTATGATTATGACCAGGAATTATTCGGTATAATCATGACCGTAATGTTACAAATGATGTGGTAAAAGTCCTCATTGGCCCGTAGTGCATTGATGGACAGTTGTTGGCATGATCATGACCATTAATGAATACACGAATATCATTGGCCGTAGTGCAGGGGTGATTCGATGATGTGGATTATTTTATTAAGCTGAGTCCAGCGATAATAGTGTTGAAAAACCTTTTAAATCATATAAGATAGTAGATTTTATTTTCTACTTGACTCTTTTAATGGATTGCTTATTCCGCTGCAGTTAAACTTGATGTTCGTTATATTTTATCAGTTTAACACTGTTGAAGGCTAATGATAATTTATTCTGCATTATCTTAGTCATAATATTTCTTACTGGGCTACTTGAGCTCACCCTTTCTTTCACTATTCTCTTCAAGAAATGAGAATATAGCTGGGACAAGTCGGGGAATGGAGTGATGGACCAGATGATAGTATTAGTAGTCTTCACTATTCTGTTAAATAGTATAACAATAATTGTAATGAGGACTCCTTTTGAGTTTGTATAGTCTCTAGTAGACAATAATTGTATTCAAACTCACAGTTATGTTTTGTCGTATTATACACGACAGTTGTATTAGTAAGTTGTATTTGTATTCTGTACCATGTATCTGACGACCCAAGATGGGTGATGTATACCTAATTTTGGGGGCGTCAAAGTTGGTATCAAAGCTTAGGGATATGATCCCTGGCTAAGATGTGAGAATAGAACTAGGAGGGGAGAGACGGGGAATTCCTTCGCTAGTATGACTTACCTAAGTTTATTTGCATAGTATTTAATTGGTCGGTAAGAATATAAGGATAATATATGACATATCAATTAACTTTTGTTTTGTGGCAGTATCTGAAAATGGCATCCGAGAATGTTGAGAATAGCAATGGAGCACAGGCGACTGTTGATTCACCACATATCAATAATCGGGATAATGTGCATCAGGATGGCAACAATCCTCATGCAAACAACAATACTGACCAAATGATGAATGATGGAATGTTCAGAAGCTTTATGTAGTTCATGCAATAGCAGGCGAGAGCGGCTCCTGTTCAAAATGTAGGTGGAAACACTGAAAATTCTCAGACGGTCACCGCTAAACAGTTCAAGGAGCTGGGACCACCGGAGTTTAAGGGAGAGCCAAAACCACTTATAGCGGAAACATGGATAAAGCAGATCACCAAGATATTTGATGTCTTGGGATGCTCCGAGGAGCAAAAGGTTCCCTTTGCCGCCTTTATGTTGCGTTCAGAGGCAGATTACTAGTGGGAATAGATTAAGCGTACTCAACCTGCCGCACTGAAGATGTCTTGGGAGAAGTTCCAAGAGCTGTTCAATAAAAAATACTTTCCTAAAAATGTTCGACACATGAAGGAGGTGGAGTTCATCAAATTGGAGCAAAACAATATGATCGTGTCGCAGTATGAGGCTAAATTTGCTGAGTTGTCCCGGTTTGCGTCCCACTTAGTGGATAATGAAGAGCTAATGACAGGAATGTTTTTGCGAGGTTTGAAACCTGAGATACGTAAACATCTTATTTCTCATAAACTGTGTTTGTATTTAGATGTTGTGAATAGGGCTCAGTTAGTGGAGCGCGATAACGAGTCAACGCAACCAAAAGAGAGCAGTCAGCAAAATGATAATACCAGTGAGAGCAGTCATCGAAGCGGTGACAACAAGCATGGTGGGAATCAACAGGCCAGAAATGGTAACCATTTATGTGGTAATCAAGGCCAAAACATTAAGAATGATCATTTCAAGAAGAGGAGATTCAACAATGATGGAAAGACGTCAGCACCAGCACCCGTTGTTAAGGAAGGAGAATAACCACCTATCATATGTTTAAAATGCAGAGGGGAGGGGCACATCAGTCCAAACTGCGTGATGCCGTCTAAAGCATGTTATAATTGTGGAAGAGAAAGTTATTTAGCTCGATTTTGTCATTTACCAAAAATAAGTTCAGCCAGGATGGAGGCACCAAAGGTCGTTCCAGAAAAGTCAAAACCGGTAGTGCAAGGGAGAGCATTTGTTGTGACCTTCCAGAAAGTAAGGAACCCGAATGAGGTCATCACGGGTAAGCTTATCATAAACTCTAATGAAGTCTATACTTTATTTGATACTAGTTCTACACATTCTTTTATTTCTCCTACGTGCGCTCATCGATTAAATTTGACTCCGGAGAAATTAGACTTTGACTTATCTGTTGAAACTCCATTGGGAGAAACCTTCATTACATCCACGGTTTATAAGTCTTGTTTAGTTCAAGTTGGTACCTACACAGTACCTGTCGATCTTATTTCATTAAAAATACTTACATTTGACGTGATTCTGGGGATTGATTGGTTAACTACTCATCATGTAAAAATGGATTATTTTCGTAAGGATGTTAGCTTTCATATTCCTAATCGACCTATTATGCGAATTCAATCAACCAAACCATTAAAATCAATCGCTGTCATCTAAAGCCATAAAGCTATTCGTTTATTGAAAAACGGATGTCAAGCTTTCTTAGCTCATGTCATGGATCTAAACAAAAATACGTCAGTTTTGAATGATATTTCTATTGTTAATAAATTTCTTGATGTATTCCCTGAATAACTTCTTGGCCTACCCCCAGAGTGTGAAATTGAATTTTGTATCGACCTTGAACCCGGTACAAAACCAATTTCCAAAGCCCCATATCGAATGGCTCCTATTGAACTTCAGGAGTTAAAGATCCAACTGCAGGAATTGTTAGACATTAGCTTTATTCGTCCTAGTATTTCTCTTTGGGGTGCTCCTGTTCTATTCGTGAAGAAGAAAGATGGAAGTATGCGACTTTATATTGATTATCGGGAGTTGAATCATGTCACCATCAAAAACATGTACCCATTGCCACGTATTGATGACCTGTTTGACCAGTTGTAAGGAGCACAATTCTTTTCAAAGATCGATCTTCATTCTGGATATCATCAGCTGAAGGTTAGAACTGAGGATATTCCAAAGATGGCTTTCAAAACTCGATACAGGCATTATGAATTTCTAGTCATGTCCTTTGGATTGACTAATGCTCCTGCTGCCTTCATGGATATGATGAACCGGGTATTCGAGGAATATTTGGATCACTTTGTGGTCGTCTTTATTGATGGCATCCTTATTTATTCCAAAAGCTGTGAAGATCATGAGCAACACTTGAGGCTGGTACTCCAAAAGCTTCGTGAATATAAGCTTTATGCCAAGTTGAAGAAGTGCAAGTTTTGGCTGGAGGAGGTAGCATTCCTTGGGCACGTAGTATCAAGTCGTGGAATATCTATTGACCCAACAAAGATTGAAGCTATTCAAAGCTGGGAGTAACCTAAATCAGTGACCGAAGTACGTAGCTTTCTTGGTTTAGCTGGTTATTATTGGAGATTCGTGGAAGGGTTTTCTCAAATCGCTACTCCATTAACTCAGCTGACTCGGAAAGATACAAAGTTCGGTTGGAGCAAAGAATGTGATAAGAGTTTTCAAGAAAGAGGAGACTCATTTCAGCACCTGTTCAAACAATACCATCTGGCTCGGAGGGATTTGTCATCTACAGTGATGCTTCGAGCAAAGGGTTGGGATGCATTCTCATGCAACATGGAAAAGTCATAGCCTATGCATCAAGATAACTCAAGGAATATGAGAGGAATTATCCTACTCATGATCTAGAGTTGGCAGCTGTTGTCTTTGCACTTAAAATTTGGAGGTATTACTTGTATGGGGAGAGGGTGGAGATCTTTACGGATCATAAAAGCCTCAAATATTTTTTCACTCAAAAGGAACTCAACATGTGACAACGATGTTGGCTTGAACTGTTGAAGGATTATGATCATACCATTGACTACCATCCTGGAAAAACGAACGTGGTAGCTGACGCATTGAGTAGAAGATCATATGCAAGTACGAGTGCGATATTGTCAACACAAAGGCCCATTTTGTGTGACTTGCAAAGGATGGAGATAGAGTTAAAGACTCCAGGGACCCATGTGGTGATGGTGAATATACGAGTAGAACTAACTTTAATCGATAAAGTTAAAGTTGCTCAAGCTACAGACCTGGAGCTAATGCTTATGAGGAAGAAAGTGCAAGAAGGTGCTATGCCGGAAGCAAGAATCGATGAAGAAGGAATACTTCGAGTCAACTCCAGAGTTTGTGTTCCTTACAACCCTGATTTAAAGTATGAAATCATGATGCAGGCGCACAACACACAGTTTGCAATCCATCCAAGGAGTACCAAAATGTATCATGATCTTCGTCATACATTTTGGTGGAGCAATATGAAGCGAGAGATAGCGCTGTTTATCTTAAGGTGTCTAACTTGTCAACGAGTCAAAGTGGAGCATCAAGTACCAAAAGGTCCATTGCAACCACTTGAAATTCTAGAAGGGAAGTGGGAGCACATTACCATGGATTTCATTACCGATCTTCCTAAGGTTTCTCTAGGTATAGATGCGATTTGGGTCATTGTTAATAGATTGACCAAGTCTGCTCATTTCTTACCGATACGAGAAACTTATACACTTGAACGTCTTGCTTGTATGTACATAAACGAGATTGTAAGACTGCATGGTATGCCAGTATCCATAGTTTCTAATCGAGACTCAAGATTCACTTCACGATTTTGGGTTAGTTTACAAAAAGCTATGGGCACGGATTTACGATTTAGTTCCGCATATCATCCTCAGACGGACGGACAATCAGAGAGGACTATTCAAACTCTAGAAGATTTATTAAGACTCTGTGTCCTTGACTTCAAGGGAAGTTTGGACAAGTTTTTACCATTGGTAGAGTTTTCCTACAACAATAGATATCAAGTAAGTATTGGCATGGCTCCATTCGAAGCATTGTATGGAAGAAAATGTCATTCTCCAGTATGCTGGGATCAGGTGGGTGAAGCAACGTTGTTGGGACCGAAGTTGATACGTATGACTACAGAAAAGATTCAAGCGATCCGACAACGTATAAAAACCTCACAAGATCAACAAAAGAGTTATGATGATCTTCATCGAAAGGACGTGGAATTTGATATAGGAGATCATGTGTTGTTACGTGTTGCTCCATGGAAAGGAGTTACGAGATTTGGAAAGAGAGGAAAGCTCAATTCTCGATTCATCGATCCATTTTTAATCCTCGATCGAGTAGGAACTGTGGCTTATAGACTCGCTTTACCGCCAAGTATGTCTCGTGTTCATAACGTTTTTCACATATCCACGTTACGTAAATATGTGAAAGACCCGAACCACATTATTGAGTTAGAACCAGACGAAATAGCGGAGGATTTGACGTATGAAGAAGTTCATGTTCAAATCTTGGATAAGAAGGAACATATTCTACGCTCCAAGGTTATACCTCAAGTCCAAGTTTTGTGGAGAAATCACGATGTTGAGAAAATGAAGTCAAGGTATCCTTACCTTTTCGACATACCAGGTACGTACCCTAATTTCGAGGGCAAAATTTCATAAGAAGGGGAGGTTGTAAGACCCCAACTTTTATAAAGATGAATTTTCTATAAATATTATTTTTGAATATTATGGAGTTAATTTGATATAATGTTATAGTTGTGGGTAATATTTATAAATTTTGCAAAGTACGCAAGTTGTTATATAATATTCGATTGGTCGGGAAATATTCGTTTTAACAGGGAATATTCGTACAACGGAACAATCATTGGAGGACCCCACAACAGAATTATTATCGGATTGAGAAAATGACAAAAATATTTTATTAAAAATAACGGCGAAAGTTTTACCATTGATACTGTTGAACTATTTGGTAGTAAAAGTACAGTAATATGTGTGGTTGCATAGTAGCACACGGTATTGATTATTAATGCTTATGTGAGAAGTCATTCAGTTTGATTCAATTATTGTTAGTTAATAATATGAATTATTTAGCGATAATGAAATATTGTTTTATTCGTATTATTAACGTAATAAAACAGAAACATCTTTTTATACAAAACAGAATGCTTTATTAAAGTTATTCTATAAATAGAATATATTATATTTTATTTAAAAGATTTTTCTTTTAATATGGACCGTTGGATTAAAGTAATCTATCTAGACCGTTCATGGATTAGTTACTATGCATTCCATTTTTCTAGAAATAGCAGCTCATTCCTTCATTATTTCTTACGAATTCACTGAACTCTAGAGAGAGAAACTATAGAGAGAAACTATAGAGAGAGAGAAGAAAAGTATTCTGCTACTTAACTACTTCCTTATTTCAGTTCTTCTTTAAAATGGTAAGGGGTGTTATTCTTTCTTATTCATGAAGAGAACTGTTGTTATTCTATTTCTTATTATTCTGTTGGAATAACCTATATACGCGGTCTACCCTATACTTGGTGACATTCTTCTATTATTCTGTTGGAACATCCTGTCTGTGTGTTTTACACCGGACCTGGTTCCGTCTTTATTATTATTTTGTTGGAACATCCTGTCTGTTTGTTTTACACCGGACCTGGTTCCGTCTTTATTATTATTCTGTTAGAATATCATGTCTGTGCGTTTTACACCGGACCTGGTTCCATTATTTATTATTCTGTTAGAATAGCCTGTCTGTGCGGTCTATCGCATGCATGGTGATTTCTTTTGTTATTCCATTCTTTATTATACTCAGTTGGTTAAGTTTTGACTTCTATACTCCATGAAATTTGTGGAATATCCTTGATAATTGCGTTTTATCCAGTATCTTTTCATGAAAATATTCTTCTAAGTATTCTTGAATTTTACTCCACAAAGCAGTATCATGTTGACAATTTGGATGTTGTTAATTCTTGGATAAATTAATTCTTGAACTTGTTTTTATTGAATTCTTATATGATTGTCATCATCCTCATGTTTATTAAATGTTGAAAGTCATCTGTGGCCTGTAGTGCATAGATGGACTTGGTATGATTATGACCAGGAATTATTCGGTATAATCATGACCGTAATGTTACAAATGATGTGGTAAAAGTCCTCATTGGCCCGTAGTGCATTGATGGACAGTTGTTGGCATGATCATGACCATTAATGAATACACGAATATCCTTGGCCGTAGTGCAGGGGTGATTCGATGATGTGGATTATTTTATTAAGCTGAGTCCAGCGATAACAGTGTTGAAAAACCTTTTAAATCATAAAAGATAGTAGATTTTATTTTCTACTTGACTCTTTTAATGGATTGCTTGTTCCGCTGCAGTTAAACTTGATGTTCGTTATATTTTATCAGTTTAACACTATTGAAGGCTAATGATAATTTATTCTGCATTATCTTAGTCATAATATTTCTTACTGGGCTAGTTGAGCTCACCCTGTGTTTCACTGTTCTCTTCAGGAAATGAGAATATAGCTAGGACGGGTCGGGGAACGGAGTGATGGACCAGATGATAGTATTAGTAGTCCTCACTATTCTGTTAAATATTGTGACAATAATTGTACTGAGGACTCCTTTTGAGTTTGTATAGTCTCTAGTAGACAATAATTGTATTCAAACTCATAGTTATATTTTGTCGTATTGTACATGACAGTTGTATTAGTACGTTATATTTGTATTCTGTACCATGTATCTGACGACCCAAGATGGGTGATGTATACCTAATTTTGGGGGCGTCACATGGGATATTCATTAGTTGCATATATTCAATACTCATACTTGACATGTAAGTTCAAATGCATACATAAGAGTCAAACTTAGTCTTATAGTTCCATACGTATGTCATCACATACCTTACATACACATAGCACGAAATCAGTTTGTAAGACACTATGAAATCAAATAACATAGTTCGTAATCCTCTTTTGACTTAACGTTTGAAAGTTTATAAACACATATCCAATCTATGATTTTTAGCATTAGCATGCTTATTGATACTTTGAATACTGTATTTAGACGTGTATTACAGATTTAAGACAACAATACAAGCATTCATGACACCTAAGATCACAAGCAGATTAGACAGACTGCATTGCAATGTGGCACAGCTGCACCCTGGTTAGGCTAAGGAACGGTGCAACTGCGTTATGCCCTGGCCTGACTAGAATTGAGCTTCTGCACTCCTAGTTTTAGTCCAATTTTTAGCATACCAAGACATTAACAACTATCATGCACACATGCTAGAGGACCTTATGTACACATATGACCATCCTAAGTTCACCTTTACATATTAGGGTCTTAGTTTAGGATTCTAAGGAATTTAGCCCAAATAGGGTCATGGAATCACAAGGCCTACTAGGTTAACCATATGTACATGTGAGAAGGTCATATACACTGTAATATACATGCTAGCAATTGTTCACATTATTTATTCATAACTAACATTGTTTATCACTTTAAAACATGCTTAAACTCATTCTTGATTAACTTTCATTATATCTAACATATAAGAATCATGTTTAGAGACACAATGAACATAAACATGTTATCTTAAATCTTCAGAACTTAACTACTCACACAAATGCAACTTAGTTCGAAAAATATTCAAGTTTGCTTTTGAAATCATTTTAAACTTGAAGAATGAAATCTAAAACATCTTTAAATCTCTTTTCATGTGTGGTTAGGTCATGTTTTCATACTCTTAAAGTTAGAACATACTCCATGTGGTATTCATGGATATTTGTCTCAATATGTCAAGTTTTCTTTGAAAAAGTCATTTAACTCAAAGCCTAAACAAGTTGGTCATGAACAAAGGAACTATAAATCACCACTAATGCTCATTTATGTTTAGAAATCAGTCATATATGTATATTATCGTGCTCATAATTTGCAGAATACAAGTTCCATCAAAACTCATTTTTGAAACTTTAAGTTTTTATTATAGAACTCCTACTAAACCATGTTGTATAATTCATATCTCATAAGAATGTTTTATACCACATGTTATACTTCTTTTCATGCATGTATAGGTCATAATACTAGGTTAGAAAGAACGCAGTACAACATAAACCAGAATCTGGTTCTGGGGACTGGCTCAGCTGCGCTGCACCCTAGTACAAACTGGGCGCAGCTGTGCCCTTCCTAGATCAGAACCAGAAAGATTCTCTATTCTACAGAGTATCAACCAAACTTTGATTTCTTCAGTTTAAATATGCTCAAGTTCATTATTAAAGGTTCCATACATGTATACACATTTCATAAACACTTTGGTAGCACAATTCCAAATCAAATTTGCAAGAATTTTCATGATTTGCCAAATTTGAAATTAAGTATTGAAAATAAGAATTTACCTTCTTAGAAGCTTAGTTAGTTTCTTCTGCAACCTCTAAACTTCTTCTAAATCAATAAGCAACTTACACTATCAAACTTTGAATTTGACAATCAATTTACATCAACGGGAAATGAAGAAGAAGACTACTATTTATAGAGGATTTTAGAACCAGTTAATTGCTTTACACCAAAGGTTGAATCCATAGGGTATAAGAAGAACACAAAGGTTATGGAAAAGTTATTCAACCACCATTCCCAACCATTTGCATAGCAATGATCACCTCCATTGTAGCTTACTGTTCACAGCTTAGCAGATCACGTAAAGGAATTATAGGTTACTGTTTGGTAACTGATTTTTGGGACAATGGTTTAAGTGCTCAGCAACTTGGTTAAATAATGCTTAGTTTGGTTTCTTTGATTTCCAAAATGTGATTTTAATGTGTTAATGCTACTACAATATGAAAAGTTAGGGATTTAATATATACCCATATCATATAATCCATGTACATTGGGTCCACATAATTTAGTATTTAATGTAGATAAAATAACGCAGTTAGGTATTATTATCCGGGTATTCCACATAGATATTATTATTACACATATATCAATACTATATTACTATCCAATATTAAATGTCCATTTTAAACATTTAATCCCTCTCCGAAATTCTAGAATACACAGTTAATTAATTAATTCTGTATTAAAATGACACATATGATTTTATTGGGCTACTAGGTACCTCATACCATTTAAATTTACTCTTATCATATGATCTTAATGATGTCACACATTACAATAATGTTTCATTTAACAGCCACTGCAATAACTAACCCTTCAAGTTTTGGCCACTAGCGCAGCTGCTCTAGTTTGTACTCCAGAGAGGGCGTAGCTGCGCCAGTCCCTGGCCGTGTCAAATTCGTTTAGCTTCATGCTAGTTCCGACTTCTATCACCATACTAGTTTCATATAACATGAACTAAATTCCAGATTGATAATACTACTAGTTAAAGAGTCTATTCATTCCATACATGGAATTATACAATCACACATAATTAATCTTCTTCTTATTAAACTGTTTCTTTCTTAATTCACTTAGTAAGTTTCATTATGCCACACTAGGTAAATTCTCATAAGCTTTATATCAAGCTCTTCACCAATCTTACCACATTACTTTATTATCGTAGCGTTCAACGGTTAACTTAATTGATTAGGATTTCAATAACTATGCCACAACAATATTCATTTATACACAAGTAAATACTCGACTCCCATTAATTATTTATTAATAATATTCAGAAATTCTTGGATAATATAATTGCTACTTAAACCTTTAATAGTCGCTAGACTATATGGACTTTCTCGTACTTAGGGGGATCAACCCTTCGTACCATGTATTGTGCACAAACATCTTAACGCTTACACTTAAATAATCCCCTAAAATAGGGTTATTCATCTCAGTTTTAACATATGAGTCCGCACCAAAAGAAGTTTGGTTTGGATAAGCTTTAAGGATAATTTAGAGTTCAGCGTACATCGACTAAGGATTAGTTAAATCAAAAGTTTAATGACAAATTATGGGTTCGATAATGATATAATACAAAATAGTTATGAACCACAAACGAATAACGCTATGCATCAAAGCCATGCTTTAGGGATAAAGTTTAAAGCAATGAAAGATGTAATAAACCTTGCTTGAGCAATAATAGTAAGCCAAGGTTACATTTCCCTAATAAGGAAACATGATAAAGAATTTTGCTCGATACAAAAGAAATAAGATTCAAGAACTTGCGTAACTTATAAACAAGGTAAACTTGCATAATTGTAATCAAGGTAGGGCTTTCTCAAATTATAATCAAGATAGAGTAGGGAAACTTGCATAAAAGTAATCAAGTTAGGACAAGGAACTTGCTTAACATAAGGGTAGGATGCGGAAACTTGTCTCGTGCGTAGGTTAAACGATCACTACCTACGTTCACCTTAAGTCCTACACACATACTATATGTATTGACAACACTCATTAGTTACACTAATATTAACTTTATAAGTTTAGTTCCCACTTTTAATGTAGCTCGTTAATTTAGTTTAAGTTTTGCTCACTACCACAAATCACATTTTACAAGACTCAAGTCTTGAATCTTAAGTTTAAACAACATTACATCTTCTCATGAGCATCACATTTTATCCCTTTTACAACTTATCAATTTATCAAGCCATTTCACCGTATGAACGTTAACAACCTGTTATAACATCTTATTACATGTCCCACATGTTATCATGCTCTTTAGATTAGGTTAGTTAACATACAATGGACTGCACACAACAAAAACCAAAACTGCCCAGCTCTACTACCCCCGCCGGGGTGGGGTTTTATACCGAGGAAAGGCCCACCGGGGCGGCACAAAATATACTGGTAACGCCCACCGAGCAGGGGGTACCCGGTATCAGATTCTACAGTTCGCGAATGAACACTGCAGAAAGCCAAATAGGCCCAAAAACTTCTTTCTAACAACAAATTTAACTTACCCAAGTTGTATAAACTTTACAGAAACAATAACTAACTCTTCTAACATGTTTCAATCCATAAAAACAACATAAACAACTAATTAAAACCTTTAAATTTCATTATTTTTGCTATTTCTACACTTTTAAATACTCTTAGCGAAACTCAGCAATGTGAATTCATTTTTCAACCAAAACAGTCCATTTAAAACTCAATGTTTTCGTTTCTTCATGTATTTACATAATCAAGCATCAATTTATATATACAAATATGAATTAAGCACCAATTTTTATTCTAAAATAAGTCATATTATACATACATCACTGAAATTCACTGTGAACATGATTTCTTCATATATATATATATATCACGTTTTAATGGATTAACATACTCCAAATCATATACAAAACATATAAAAACAGTTCATAGACACAAATTAGCATATGTAATCCACATATTCAACAACTATCATAAAATTCAAATTATAGAGAACGAAAACTCAAGAATATGAAGAAAAGCTAAGAATTTATACCTTTGATTGTTTGTTTAACTTTGTTAGAGGATAAGAATTCTTCTTTAGTTGCTCAAATTTACAGAAAAAATATTTCTCTCTCAAACTCTCTAGAGCTCTTTCTTCTTTCTTCTTCCTCTACTCTGTTTTCTTCTTTTCTCTCTCTAAACTACACCTAAAACATATTATAACTGATATATCATTACGTAAAAAAATTGACAAATATAATAATAACCCTACTTAATAACATATCAGATATTTTTAAAAAAAAAATCAAAACCCACTAAGACTTGTTTGGCAAAAATAGAATCAAAATAAAGGCTTAAAAGCCTTAAGCCTTGTTTGGTAAGACTAAATTAAAATTCCTTTTTATTTTATTTCAATAACACACGTAGTATATAGTTTATTGTCACACTTTATTTAATTAAATTCTAATACTCAAATTCAATTAAATAAAGTCATATCAACTTACTAAATCAAAATACCACATAATCAAATTGCTACAAAATTATAATTTTCGTTATAATTTTAGTTAATAAATTAGTACATCACTTTTAATTACTAGATTAAATTAAAACAACATTATATCAATTCATTTAATCATTATCAACTCTCTAATTTAATTATTAAATTAAATTAGAATATTACCGTTATGTAACATAATAATTAATTCAACACTCATTTAATTTAATTCACTTCAAAATACAAAATTACCGAATATCAACTTAAATAACATATTACACTTAACCAAGTTAATTCCCCACAACTCATGAATTAATTATTTAACAATAAACACACCAATTAAAATATTAATTTAATTCAATAAATATTTAAAATTACATATAAAAATTCCAGATCGTTACAACTTATATTCTGAACCACCTATAAGGTTGCATGAACTCGTTATGCCTCTAAAATTGACTAATATGTGCACTCACCTGGTTAGACACCACATAAGTTGTTCAAGCATGATTTATAAAAGTGAACTTGAAATGATCCTAGGAGAGCGCAAGATATCTTAACATGTGTGTATGATATGTGTTAGTATCAATGCATGCTAGAAACTAAAATGGAATCAAGAAATTAAAAAAAAATCAACTCTAGTCTGGCCAGGAAGCTACGCAGTTGCACCACTTCCAGGAAAAACTGTAGCGCAGCTGAGCCGCAGGGCAGAGTGGTCTGACTGTTTTAGCTATGATCTGAACTTGGCAACATGTTTACATTAATACACTATGTTCTAAAATAGAGTTTGAGTGATGTTTTAATTGTTCAATTGTATGGTGGTGGTATAAAATGAAGATTTCTAAAGTTATAAAAAGTTTCTAAACGAAAGTTTTCAAGAATTAAAGACTATTGATTTCAAAACTATGTGGTTTGACAGTGTTCTAATGTGTGACCTGAGTATATAACAAAGATAGGGTTGAAAAGATGTACTTATCATATGTTTTTAAACTTGTGTATAATATATGTGACGCCCCCAAAATAGATCAACACAGCCCATTCTTAGTCGCCAAATACATGGTACATAATTCAAATACAAACTTTAATTATACAACTACTAATTGTCGTGTAAAATATGACAAAACATAAGCTGTGAGTTTTAATACAAATATTGTCTTATAGACAATATCCAAACTCAAATAAAGTCCTCATTACAATTATTGTTACATTATTTTAAAAAATTGTGAGGACTTCTATAGTAACCATCTTGAACCATTACTCCACTTCCCAACTAGTCCCAGTTATATTCTCGCCCCTGAGAAGAACAATGGAACCAAAAGGAAAAGGGTGAGCTCAACTTGCCCAGCAAAGAATATTATAACTAAGATAATGTAGAACAAATTATCCTTAGCCCTCAATAGGGAAAATTCTGATAGAATACAACAGACAACAACTTTTAGATCAATAACTGCAGTGGAAATAATAATCCATTAGAAGAGTCAAGTAGAGCATGATGTCTACTATCTTCTATGATTTAAAAGTCCATCATCAATATTTTATCTCTGTAACACCAATCAATAATTATTTCCAATCAACGAATTATCTATGCACTACGAGCCAAAGATAATCGTTTGTATCACCAGTGGTTATGATCATGTCAAACACATGTCCATCTATGCACTACGGGCCAAATAAGACTTTCACCATAAACCTTTATCTGTAACATTAAAGGTCATGATTATACCAATACACAATTCTTGGTCATAATCATATCGATCAACAGTCCATCTTTGCACTACAGGCCAAAGATAATCGTTTGTATCACCAATGGTCATGATCATGCCAAACACCTGCCTATCTATGCACTATGGGTCAAATAGGACTTTCACCACAAACCTTTATCTGTAACATTAAGGGTCATGAATATACCAATACACAATTCCTGGTCATAATCGTACCGATCAACAGTCCATCTTTACACTACGGGCCAAAGATAACTTTAAGTACAATATAAGCATGAGGATGATGACAATGATATAAAGAATCAATCAAGTGAGATCAAGGATAAATATTAGAGATTTATAATTCAATTTATCCATAATTTAAGAATGTCTAAATTGTCAACATGATAACTAATTGTGGAGTAAAATTCAAGAATGATATTCATGTATTAAAAATAATTTGAACAGAAAAGAAATTAAATTCTGTTGTGAACAGTACTCATGAATAGTATCGTATGAATAGTACCGTATGAATAGTACCCCGACATGAAAAGATTAAAATTTAATAAGAAAGTTCATACCAATATTCTAATGAAATGATATTAGATGAAGCGCAAATTTTAAGGAATTTTTAATCATTTTAGAAATTATAGAAGCAATACTTACTATAGTATGTTTAAATTTAGGAATATGAAATGAAATAATGTCATTTACATAATATAGAGTATGAAATAAAATAATATCCCTTACGAGTATGGAAGGAAAAAGTATCATTTACGAATATTGAAAGAAAATAACATCCTTTACGAGAAAAATAATATCCTTTACCTTAGTAGGAAAGTAGTTCTAACTAGAATAACGAAGATTATGTTGAGAAAATCTTGCACTGCTATCAACACTCAAAATATCCTTATATTCACAAGAAATACGCTCAATATTATATAGAGAGAATTTTCTAATTTTGGTGTGAGTTTAATTGTTTAACTAAGTAACCTATTTATAAGAAAATGCTAGCACACCACTTCTGACAAATTTTGCACACGGATGATTTAGCAGCACAAACATTTTGAAACAAAGATTTTCAAAACCAACTTGCTCACTCCACCCCTTTTATCACATGTTATTTGAAATAAAAGAATTCAAATTCAATTTGCTCTCTTCCTCCTTATTTTATTCTTATACCACAAATTTATTATAATAATATTGTCATTATAAAATTATATTATTATATTATCACATTATACTATTATAATATAATATTATAATAATATATTTGAATGAATACTTTATCGAAAAAGATAATTAGGGTTTCATAGAAAAATATAACAAACTTTCAACAAATGTCTCATTCTAAAATTCCTCCATTTAGATCAAAATTGAGGAAATATATACTTACTATATTCATCAATTATTTACAATTCTTCAATAATTATTTCTAATTAATATTGTAGATTCACAATACTGACAACTAGATCGTTCCCAAGAAAGAGGGAGCTTTCTGATAAGGATTTCTCCTTACTGGCGCGCAATTATATAACCTAACCCCTTTCCTTGACAGAACTTTCTAGACATTATTAATAATGATATCTAATAATATCATTTCAATAATATTAGTTACTGTGTCGTGAAAATTATTGAATCAATAATGTAAAATACTATTCAATTATCACTGTAGCAATTATTGCATCAATAATATGAAAGACTGTGCAATTTTTACTGTATCAATTATTGAGTGACATCTTACGTAAAAATTAATAATCAGAGATATTGTGCAATATCGTGTGCTACTGTGGAACAACGCATATTACTGTACTTTTATCACCGGGTATTTCAACAGTTTAACGGTAAAAGTTTTACCGTTATTTCTTATAAAAAGGTTATTTCTACCGCTTTCTATATCCGACAGTTATTCCGTTACGTGGTCCACCAATGATTGCGTCGTCGTACGGATATTCCCCGATAAAAAGAATATTCCCCGACAAAACGAATATTTTATGACAACTTGATTACTTTTTAAAAATTTGCACATAACACCCATAACTATAGCATTATATCAAATCAACACCTTGTTATTTAAATTAACATTTAGAGAAAATTAAATTTTTACTCATAAAAAGTTGGGGTCTTATAACCTCCCCTTCTTATGAAATTTCGTCCTCGAAATTGATGTACGTACCTGGTATGTCGAAGAGGTGAGGATACCTTATTTTATCTTAGATTCTAACTCCCAGGTCATTTCCTCAATATCGTGGTTTCTCCATAAAACTTTGACTTGAGGTATAACCTTTGAGCGTAGAATATGTTTATTCTTATCCAAAATCTTGACAGGTACCTACTCATACGTTATCTCATCTAGTTCTAATTCATTAATGTGGTTTGGGTCTTCTACATATTTACGTAACGTAGATATGTGAAAAACGTTATGAACACAAGACATACTTGGCGATAAGGCGAGTCTATAAGCCACAGTTCCTACTCGATCGAGGATTTCAAATGGACCAATGAATCGAGGGTTGAGCTTTTCTCTCTTTCCAAATCCTGTAACTCCTTTCCATGGAGCAACACATAATAATATGTGATCTCCAACATTGAATTCCACGTCCTTTCGATGAAGATCAGCATAACTTTTTTGTCGATCTTGTGAGGTTTGTATACTTGCTTGATAACTGTTGTTGTAGGAGAATTCCACCAATGAAAAGTACTTGTCCCAACTTCCTTTGAAGTCTAGTACGTAGAGTTTTAATAGATCTTCAAGAGTTTAAATAGTCTTTTCTGATTGCCCGTCCGTCTGGGGATGATATGCAGAACTGAATCGTAGATCAGTGCCCACAACTTTCTGTAAGCTAACCCAAAATCGTGAAGTGAATCTTAGGTCTCGATCATAAACTATGAATACTGGTATACCATGCAATCTCACAATCTCATTTATGTTTATACGAGCAAGACGTTCAAGTGAATAAGTTTCTCGTATAGGCATGAAATGAGCAGACTTGGTTAATCTATCGATAATGACCCAAATTGCATCTATGCCTTGAGAAACCTTGGAAAGACCAGTAATGAAATCCATGTTGATGTGCTCCCACTTCTATTCAGGAATTTTAAGTGATTGCAATGGACCTTTTGGTACTTGATGCTCCGCCTTGACACGTTGACAAGTTAAGCACCTTGAGATAAACTCTGCGATTTCTCTCTTCATATTGCCCCACCAAAATGTATGTCAGAGATCACGATACATTTTCGTACTTCTAGGATGGATTGTAAATAGTGTGTTGTGTGCCTCCATCATGATTTTATACTTCAAATCAGATTCGTTAGGAACACAAAGTCTGGAGTTGAATCGAAGTATTCATTTTTCTTTGATTTTTACTTTTGGAATAGCACCTTCTTGTACTTTCTTCTTCATACGCATCAGCTCCGGGTATGTGACTTCAGCAGCTTTAACTATATCGATTAAAGTCGGTTCTACTCATATATTTGCCATTTTCACGTGGGTCCCTGCAGTTTTTAATTCTATCTCTATCCTTTGTAAGTCATACAAAATGGGTCTTTGTGTTAACATCATCGCACTCGTTCCCACATATGATCTTCTACTCAACGCGTCAGCTACCACGTTCGCTTTTCCAAGATTGTATTGAATGGTATGGTCGTAATCTTTCAACAGCTCGAGCCAACGTCGTTGTCGCATGTTGAGTTTCTTTTGGGTGAAGAAATATTTGAGGCTTTTATGATCTGTATAGATCTCCACTTTCTCCCCATATAGGTAGTGTCTAGATCTTTAATGTGAAAACGATTGCTGCCAACTCTAGATCATGAGTATGATAATTTCTCTCATATTCTTTGAGTTGTCGTGAGGCATAGGCTATGACTTTCCCATATTTCATGAGAACACATCCTAAACCTCTGCCTAAAGTATCGCTGTAGATGACAAATCCCTCCGAACCTGATGGTATTGTTAGAACAGATGCTGAAATGAGTCTCCTCTTGAGTTTGTGGAAGCTCTTCTCACGTTCCTCGCTCCATCCGAATTTTGTATCTTTTTGAGTCAGCTGAGTTAATGGAGTAGCGATTCGAGAAAATCCTTCCACGAATCTCCGATAATAACCAGTTAAGCCCAGAAAGCTACGTACTTCAATTACTGACTTAGGTTTTTCCCAACTTTGTATTGCTTAAATCTTTGTCGATTCAACTGATATTCCATGTTTCGATATCACGTGCCCAAGGAATGCTACTTCCTCAAGCCAGAACTCACATTTCTTCAACTTGACATATAACTTGTTTTCACGAAGCTTTTGGAGTATCAGCCTCAAGTGTTGCTCATGATCTTCATGGCGTTTAGAATAGATGAGGATGTCATCAATAAAGACAACCACAAAATGATTCAAAAATTTCTTGAATACTCGGTTCATCATATCCATGAAGGAAGTAGGAGAATTTGTCAATCCAAAAGGCATGACTAGAAAATTGTAATGCTCGTACCGAGTTCTGAAAGTAGTCTTTGGAATGTTATTAGTTTTAATCTTTAACTGATGATATCCGAAACGAAGATCGATCTGTGAGAAGAATTTAGCACATTGTAACTGGTCAAACAGGTCATCAATGCGAGATAACGGATACCTATTTTTGATGGTGACATTGTAACGACTGAGAAATTTGAATTTATTATAAAATAATTTTATTTAATTAAATAATAAATAAAATTATATTATATGTTATTTTTATGTGATAGTAAGATAAAGGTTGTTCTATAACCTAAATGTATTGAAATGTCGTAGTATTCTGGCTACGTGAAGGAATTAAAGTGTTTGAATTTCTAAGACAAAAATAAAAGCTTTCCAAGAAATTTTTTGAAAAACACTATTCACTGATTCCTGCTCAGGAATTATTTTTGAACTTCCGAGAAATCCGTATTGATAGAATATTAAGGAAGGATGGATTATGTAATAATAATTCAAGTATGGCGAACACAGTTTTTCGCCTACGTACTTAATTTGAGAAAGTTAAGGAACGTAAGGATTGGAATAAATGATAATCGAATAATAGCTAATATTATACAAGGCAATGAATACGAGTATGATACGAAGTATTATACGAGTATATATGATGTTAGTATAATGTGTATGACAAAGATTATACGAACTAGTATGCGTAAAGGATGTGAGGATTTTACGTTAAACGCTTAAATCCTATTTCATTATATTTGTAGGATTTGTGTAGCCCAATTGGTATTATGTTAAGGCCCAATGATAGGACCAAAGTATTTAAACTAAAGCCTAAACTAAGAACTGGATCCGTGGATCAAACCGACGGGTCAACGGGTAAGAAAACCCATAGGTCAACCCATATGGGCCCCATACTCGAGTCATAGTTGACCAAAGGTGGAGAGCAAACAAAGGATAAGATGTGTGGTGGCCAAGACTTGAATAGTAAGGAGATGGATGGCCTAAATGACCAAACTACCCTCACATTGGAATTTCTATAAATATGAGTTGCTAGATCATTTGCTTTGTTCATTATTTCACCAACAACTTATAACCTATTCATTTGAGAGAAAAGTAAGAAAAGCTAGACTTGCTATTTCAAGTAGAAAAGAAGAAGAAAGCTTTGATCATCAATGGTAATAGCCCTTTAGATCATTAATCTTCATCTCTTTAATTGTAGGTTGATAGAGAAGTGTTGATTGGTAGTTCATGTATGATAAGAAGTATAAGAAGGGCTAATAAATGGACTTAAACTTTAATGAGTCAAATATAAGGAAATCCTACTTTTACAAGTATTGGACTAATGAAGAACTTGTAAGAATTTGTCATATAAATGATTTGTTAAAATATGTTTGGTTAGAATGTTAGAATGATGAAATGAATCCATTTTAAATGAGGTAAAAATCTCAAGTAACGAAGTTATGGCGAAATTTACGAGATTAAACGATAATTGTCGAAATCGTTAAATTCTCGAAATGGAAGTCAAAAGTTAGCATTGAACTTGAAAACATTGGTTTTCGATGGAGATTAGTCTCAATTGGCATTCTAGAGTTGCGGACTCGAAAATGATCAAATTCCAACTTAGAACGAAGAAACGAGCTTTGAACGTTCACGAACATTTAACGTTTTCGTAATAATGAACTAATAGGTGAATTTTGAGTTAAAAGATTTGAAAATGAAAGGTTTTCTAATGAAATCATAGAGTATGTGATTTGTGAGTTAACGGCTTTTGAATGAGCCAATTCGAACTTATAACGAAGAAGTTATGAGCCCGAGAATCTCACTTAAGAAATTTTATGTCAAAAATTTTCTGAATGTCAGAGTCGGCGCCGCAGCGCCGCCCAAGGCATTGTCCTTGGCGTCGCAGCGCTAGGCTTGACTAGCAACCACTGTAATATGACACCGTAGTGTGGCCATTTGTACTGAGAGTGGCACCGCAGTGCCAAGGCCAGGTCTCATCCACTGCTAACCCACACCGCAGTGCGAACTATACGAAGGAAGCTGGCGCCACGGCGCCAACACTAGAAAAACCTAGAGAGAAATGCTTATGAACATAGAGGAGCAAGAAGTTAATGAAAGATGAATTGTAAACTTAAAGTAAACTTAATAAGGGATGTTTATGACCTTAATTTAACAACTAAATGTTGACGAACGATTATGTAAACATAAGAACAATGTAATACAATAAACTGTAACCAATGTTAAGCAATCTAAAACATGATTAGATTGAGAAGAAGGGTAGGATATAGTAGTAAACATATTTGATTATATACGACCTAATGTGGTATGTTATGTGATCTTGTATTGTAGAGTCCTTAAAGACACAAAGAGAATTTGTATTGACTATAGAAGACGCTAAAGGCAAGTGTTCTTACCCTTGTCTATGTTCATTCTGGACAAGCTTTGAAATTCATGTACAACAGGCATGAATTGATGCATGATAAAGTCGAAGCCAATTCCTTCGGCTAAACTTAAGATGTTTTATAGATTTCTTGTAATCTATCGAAGTATTGTAATGTTGTTAAGTTTTGCCAAACTCCTTTGGTATGGCTTTCAAAAGAAGACTGGGTATGCATGAACAAATGTTTTGTCGTCAACCGACAGACACGTGAGGTTCCTAAGCCTTAAAAGTACATACGTTTAAAGTAAAAAGTGTTGTACAACATAGAGTACTATAGGCTGATCACCTAGACGTGCTCGTTAGATATATCAGACTTACAAACTTAGTGTCGGGTTGTCCTTTTCAAAGAAAGAATGAAATGCTCAAGGTCTTGGACCGAAATTGATGTTTTACAGAATGATATTCATTGTGAAACGTTTTAAAGAAAAGAGAAGTGCTATTTTGAATTATCGATAGTACTTCATAACTATTGTTTCAGTTATTGAAGATATATGATTTATATGATTCAATCTTGTTGTTTAAATGAAATTGTCATACTTGTTGAGCTAGTTATGCTCACTCTTGCTTGAACCATATGAATGCAGCTATATGAATGCAGCTAAGACCAAACGGACTGAAGGTTTCGAAAAAGATAAAGGGAAGGCCAAGGCCTTTATAATAGCATAGGTTGAATGTTGTTATTATTTGATATTATGACAAAGAACTATGTAATGGTTATAAAGAACCTGGGAATGAGAATATTGTTTTGGAATATATATATAAGACATATTCATTCGTTTGAGACATTTCAATTAAATGTATGTGTGAACTTTAGCACCATATAGCACCAGATGTCGGGTTGGAAGATACTTGGATTTGGGGGCATCACATGTTGGTATCAAAGAATTAGGTTATAAAACTTAAGGGGGGGGGGAAGAACCTTAAGACATAACCTTAAGAAAAGTTAAAGAAGTAAAAGATGAAGTTAACCCTAAAAATGCATCAAATGTGATATATGTTTTTATTATTGTACTGACGTATACTAATCAAACTAAATTGTTTTGTTGTAGATGTCAGGAGAAAACAAAATATATAGGGATATACATGTAGTAAGCGAGGAATCGATGAACCAAATAGAGATCTTACCGAACCCTATAATAGAAGAGCTAGAAGTGGTTGTAATCGAGTCTGGAGACTTGAAAGACTTAGACCTCATGTCCATGTTCGATGGCATGTCAGAGGAGGAGGTAGAGGTGGCATCTTTTAATAACGTAGCACCTACAGAAGAGGTGACTCCTAGGGAGGCAATGAAAACCCTGTTTATGGCCTTGTTGGATAGAAACATCCAGCTGGGGAAGGAAGTTGGGAACTAAAAGAGGAGGTCCAGGAAATCTTGGAAGATAAGAAAAGCATGGAGTCTATGTGGGAGGAGGAACATGATGAGCATGTTTTGGCGAAGGACAAGGTCCATGAGCTGAAACAAGAGACTTTTGAGCTCAGGCAGGAGCTAAAGGTCAAGAAGTAGAAGATTGGGAGGATGTCCTATATACATAGGAGTTCTCATGCGGATTTCCAACAGCAGGTAGTTGGGTATTCGACAAAGGCAGAGCAGACTCGGAATACTATCAGCCGGAATATTATTGCCAGTCTTGTCAACACGGATTTTAAGAATGATATAAGGCAGATGTAACTTAGTAGTAGCTATAGTAGAGTTAGAGATGTACATATGATGTATCTAGTAGTGACATAAAACCCTCTTTTCTATATCAAAGGGTAGTCTTTTGTAAATCCCAATTTTTGGAAAGTAATTACGGGATAGTAATGTAATCAGCTAAGGCTGTGTAATGAACGAATGATGTAGTATTATACTACAAGAAGTAAATCAATATAAGCCTTTTTATGGAACATATTGTGTAATGAGTTAAAGTTATTGTTCAAATAGTGAATAATAACTAACTAACAAGAAGAAAGTAATAATGACGTGTTGTTTATCTTAACAACAAAATGCCACCAAGAAGGAGACAAAGAAATCAAGATGCTAATGTAAATCAACCGGTGGGAGGTTCGATTAATCCGATGTAAGAGTTCGTTAACCTTTTAACGGGTGATTTTAATAGGAACAGGGCTAATATACCCGTAAATCCTGCAGTAGTACAAGCTACTACTTTTAAGGATTTTAAGAGTGTTGGTCCGCCAGAGTTCAAAGGAACTATGGACCCCATAGAAGCCCAAACGTGGGTAAAAGAAATCTAAAAGGCATTTGTTATTGCAAATGTCGACGAGGGGCAAAAGGTTTCTTTTGCCACCTATATGATGAAGGGGGGGCCAATTTCTGGTGGGAGGCGAACCAGGCTAGGGTCGAAATAGAAAATCTTACGTGGACGCAGTTCAAGGAGATTTTCTTTGAGAACTACTTTCCCATGAGTATGCAGGGAGGATGGAGATGCAGTTTCTGGATTTGAAATAAAGGGAGATGACAGTTCCCCAATATGCTGCCAAGTTCAATGAACTGGCGAGGTTTGCTTCACATCAGGTGGACACTGAGTTGAGGAAGGCTAGGAGGTTTGAGCAGGGCTTGAAACCTTGGCTCTATAGTCGAATATCTGTGTTCCAAAGTACTTCTTTTGGGACCATACTAGAGAAGGAAATTATTGTCGAAGGTGGTAACGAGGCTCTAAGCCAATACCACGAAGAGAAGAAAAATAAGGGAAAGGTGGATGGGGGAGTAAAGATCGATGGAGCTAGTGGTAGTGGCAATGGCCAGAAGATGAAAGGGTCTAACTCTAGGAATATCGGACTGAAGTCTGGAGATCCTAAGAAAAGGATGGAGGCTTGTAAGAACTGCTGGAAGACTCACTTAGGAGTCTGTCTCAATGGGAAGGTCGTATGCTATAACTGTGGACAGGAGGGGCACATTTCGCTTAATTGTCCAAGTCCGAAGAAAAACTATGGATGCTTCGTGTGTGGATCAACTGATCACATGGCGAAGAACTGCCCAAAGAATGGGATGGACGGGAATAAGGGCGCTAATAGTGGTAAGTTAACTATTGGTGGTCCAGCACCGACGGGTAGGCCGATGGCCCGTACCTTTAACATAACGGTCCAAGATGTAGTTGCATCAGGGGATGTAGTTGTAGGTATTATCCCGATCAACAATATAAATGCTTATATGTTATTTGACTCGGGTGCTACTTACTCTTTCATAGCATGTGATTTTGCTAGACGCTTAGGATTACTTCCCGAAAGATTGCCTGCACCTTTGAATATCAAGGTTGCAAACGAAGAGATGACTCCTATTGCAAATATTCATAGGAGTTATTGTGTAGATATACGGGGTTATAAATTATCTGTAGATTTGATACCGATAAAGTTGGGAGAATTCGATGTAATTCTCAGGATGGATTGGTTGTTTTACCATGGTGCAATTATAGATTGCCAAAAGAAATGTGTAAACATTAGAACGTCAAGTCAACCTCATATAGTATTTTACGATAATAAATCCCTGGGACGTTTGTGTTATCTTACTATGACACAAACTAGGAAGTGGTTGAGGAAGGGATGTGTAGGTTATCTGTGCCATGTTGTTGATACCCAGAGAGTGAGAGAAACGATGGAACAAATACCTATAGTGAAAGAATTAATGGATGTATTTCTAAGTGAATTGACGGGTCTTCCACCAAATAGGGAGACTGAATTTGTGATAGACATTGTGCCAGGAGTGGCACCAGTTTCTAGGGCGTATCGTTTCGTGCCAGTGGAGATGAAAGAGTTGATGGTATAGTTACAAGAACTATTGGATAGGAAGTACATACAACCGAGTGTTTCACCATGAGGAGCATCAGTACTATTTATGAAAAAGAAGGACGGATCGTTACGACTTTATATCGACTATCGAGAGTTAAATAAGTTAACAATAAAGAATAAATACCCATTACCTAGGATCGATGATATCTTTGATCAGTTGAAAGGGGCACAGTATTTTTCTAAAATAGATTTACGAATGGAGAATCATCAGTTGAAGGTTAGAAGTGAGGACGTACCTAAGACGGTAGTCAGGACTCATTACGGCCATTACGAGTTTTTGGTAATGTCATTTGGGTTGACAAATGAACCAGCTACATTTATGGATATGATGAACAGAGTGTTCTAATAATATTTGGATAAGTTCGTCGTGGTGTTTATCGATGATATTCTAGTCTATTTTATGACGTCAGAAGATCACGCTGAACACTTAAGAATAGTGTTGGAAACACTAAGGAAGGATAAGTTATATGCGAAATTCACGAAGTGTGAATTTTGGCTAGAAAGGGTACAGTTTTTGGCTCATGTTATCGATAGAGAAGGAATTTCAGTGGATCCAGCGAAGGTGGAAGCAGTGATGAGTTGGGAACAACCAAAAACGCCGACAGAGGTGCGAAGTTTCCTAAGGTTAGCGGGTTACTATCGGAGATTTATTCAAGATTTTTCAAAGATAGCTACTCCGTTGACTAACCTGACAAGGAAGACAGTGAAGTACGTGTGGACGGAGAAATGTGAAGACAGTTTTCAAGAACTGAAGAAGAGGTTGAGTGAAGCCCCTGTATTGTCTTTACCTGATGATACATGAAAATTTGTAGTTTATAGCGATGCTTCGCATAAACGACTTGGTTGCGTGCTCATGCAGCATGGCAAGATCATTGCATATGCATCACGGTAATTGAAGAATTATGAGAAAGTTTATCCTACTCATGATCTGGAACTGGCCGCGGTAGTTTTTGCGTTAAAGATATGGAGGCATTACTTATACGGGGAGAAATGTGAGATATACATGGATCATAAGAGTCTAAAATATATTTTCACACAGAAAGAGTTGAATATGAGACAAAGGAGATGACTGGAGTTAATAAAGTATTACGACTGTGAAATCCTATATCACCCCGGAAAAGCCAATGTAGTGACCGATGCCTTAAGTAGGTAGGGTCGGGAAAAGTTGTCTATGTTAACGACTCAAACTGAGTTAATAACAGAGGTGGCTATGATGGAGTTGGAGATAAAGTTACCGAGTGAGTCGAGAAAAATACTGTTTACAACTGAGATTCAATCTACCATTGTAGAGAGAGTTAAGAAAGTACAACTCAGGAATGAGGAGTGTGACGAGGTGAAGAAGCGACTAACCGATGAAAAAGAATTAAAGTATAGTCTTGATAATGAGAGATTATTAAGATTTAAAGGAAGAATTTGGGTTCCGAATGAGACGAAATTAAAGGAGCAAGTGTTACAAGTGGTTCATAGTTCGAGGTACTCGATTCATCCTGGTAGTACCAAGATGTATCAAGACCTTCGACAATATTTTTGGTGGCCGAACATGAAGAGGGAGATAGAAAAGTACATGAGTAGGTGCTTAAGTTGTCAAAAGGTTAAAGTCGAACATCAAAGACCAAGTGGCTTGTTGCAAACCTTATAGATTCTGGAGTGGAAGTGGGAGCATATCACAATGGCCTTTGTGGTGGGGCTTCCAGTTACTCAGAAGGGGTATGATGCGATTTGGGTAATAGTGGACCGGTTAACGAAGTCGGCTCACTTTCTACCAATAAGGGTTAAGTATAACTTAGACCAATTAGCTAAACTTTATGTTAAGGAAGTCATTTCCAGGCATGGAGTACCACTTTTGATAGTGTCAGATCGTGATCCATGATTCACGTCGAGCTTTTGGAGGAGTCTGCAAGAACAGATGGGAACGCAACTGAAGTTGAGTACGGCTTATCATCCACAAACTGATGGGCAGAGTGAGAGGACAATTCAGACGCTAGAAGATATGCTGCGATATTGCGTTAAGGATTTCAAGGGTAGTTGGGATGATCATCTACCGTTGGTAGAGTTTGCGTATAACAACAGTTATCATGCAAGCATAGGCATGCCGCCTTATGAAGCTTTATACGAACAGAAATGCAGAACACCATTGTGTTGGGAATGAAGTGGGAGAACGACGAATGCTAGGACCAGAATTGATGCAACAGACAGTGGACATAGTCAAATTGATACGAATGCGTCTAGTAGCAGCTCAAGATAGACAGAAGAAAGATGCGGATTCGCATCGAGTGAATAGAGAGTTTGAAGTAGGCTCATACGTATTTCTGAAGGTATCTCCCTGGAAAGGATAGATACGCTTTGGAAAGAAGGAAAAGTTAAGTCCAAGGTTTATAGGACCTTTAGAAATATTAAAAAGGGTAGGAGAGGTAGCATACATGATAGCATTACCTCCAGACTTAGAAAGGATACATAATGTATTTCATGTATCTGTATTACGTCATTATAAGCCAGATTATAAGTACGTGATAGAATATGAACCTATTCATATTGAGAAGGACTTAACTTACGAAGAAGTGCCCATTCAAATCATTGATAGAAAATAGCAAGTTCTGAGCAGTAAAGTTATCCCTTCGGTAAAAGTGTTATGGAAGAACTGTGATGCCGAAGAAGCGGCGTGGGAACTTGAATAAAAGATAAAGAAGAATTACCCTTAGTTATTTGTTTAATGTAAGACGAGATTCTGGGGACATAATCCTTATAAGGGGGGAAGGATGTAACGACCGAGAAATTCGGATTTATTGTAAAATAATTTTATTTAATTAAATAATAAATAAAATTATATTATATGTTATTATTATGTGATAGTAAGATGAAGGTTGTTCTATAAACTGAATGTATCAGAATGTCGTAGTATTCTGGCTACGTGAAGGAATTAAAGTGTTTGAATTTTCAAGAGGAAAATAAAAGCTTTCTGAGAAATTTTTCGAAAAATACTATTCACTGATTTCTGCGGAAATTATTTTTGAACTTCCGAGAAACATGTAATGATAGAATATTAAGGGATGATGGATTATGCAATAATAATTCAAGTATGGCGAACGCAATTTTTCACCTGCGTACTTAATTTGAGAAAGTTAAGAAACGTAAGGATTGGAATAAATGATAATCGTATAATACAAGTATTATACGAGGCAATGAATACGAGTATGATACGAAGTATTATACGAGTATATATGAAGTTAGTATAACGTGTATGAAAAAGATGATACGAACTAGTATTCGTAAAGGAAACTAGGATTTTACGTTAAACGCTTAAATCCTATTTCATTGGATTTGTAGGATTTATGTAGAAATCTTTGCAAGCCCAATTGGTATTATGTTAAGGCCCAATGAAATAAAGTGCAAGCCCAATGATAGGCCCAAAGTATTTAAACCTAAAGCCTAAACTAAGAACCAGATCTGTGAATCGAACCGACGGGTCAACGGGTAAGAAAACCCATGGGGCAACCCATGTGGGCCCCACAGTGAGTCATAGTTAACCAAGGGTGGAGAGCAAGCAAAGGATAAGATGTGTGGTGGCCAAGACTTGAATAGTAAGGAGGTGGATGGCCTAAATGACCAAACTACCCTCACTTTGGAATTTCTATAAATAAGAGTTGCTAGATCATTTGATTTGTTCATTATTTCACCAACAACTTATAACTTATTCATTTGAGAGAAAAAGTAAGAAAATCTTGACATGATATTTCAAGTAGAAAAGAAGAAGAAAGCTTTGATCATTAAAGGTAATAGCCCTTTAGATCTTTAATCTTCCTCTCTTCAATTGTAAGTTGAAAGAGAAGTGTTGATTGGTAGTTCATGTATGATAAGAAGTATAAGAAGGGCTAATAAATGGACTTAAACTTTAATAAGTCATATATAAGGAAAACCTACTTTTATAAGTATTGGACTAATAAAGAACTTGTAAGAATTTGTCATATAAATGATTTATTGAAATATGTTTGGCTAGAATGTTAGAATGATGAAATGAATCCATTTTGAATGAGGTAAAAATCTCAAGTAACGAAGTTAGGGTAAAATTTATGAGATTAAACGATAATTGTCGAAATTGTTAAATTCTCGGAATAGAAATCAAAAGTTAGCATTAAACTCAAAAATGTTAGTTTTTGATGGAGATTAGTCTCAATTGGTATTCTAGAGTCGCGGACTCGAAAATGACCAAATTCTGACTTAGAACAAAGAAACGAGCTTTGAACGTTCACGAACATTTAATGTTTTCTTAATAATGAACTAATAGGTGAATTTTGAGTTAAAAGATTTGAAAATGAAATGTTTTCTAATGAAATCATAGAGTTTGTGATTTGTGATTTAACTGCTATTGAATGAGTCAATTCGGACTTATAACGAAGAAGTTATAAGCCCGGGAATCTCACTTAAGAAATTTTTTGGACCTCAGAGCCGGCACCGCAACGCCGGCCAAGGCATTGTCCTTTGCGCCACAGCACCAGGCTTGACTAGCAACCAATGTAATGTGGCATCGCAGCGCAACCATTTGCACTTAGAGTGGCGCCGCAGCGCTAAGGCCGGGTCTCAGTCACTGCTAACCCGCACCGCAGCGCGAGCTATGCGAAGGAAACTGGCACCGCAGTGCCAGCACTAGGAAAAACCCAGAGAGGAATGCTTATGAACATAAAGGAGCAAGAAGTTAATGAAAGGTGAATTGTAAACTTAAAGTAAACTTAATAAGGGATGTTTATGACCTTAAGTTAACAACTAAATGTTGACGAACGATTATGTAAACATAAGAACAATGTAATATGATAAACCGTAACCAATGTTAAGCAATCTAAAACATGATTAGATTCAGAAGAAGGGTAGGATATAGTAGTAAACATACTTGATTATATACGACCTAATATGGTATGTTATGTGATCCTATATTGTAGAATCCTTAAAGACACAAAGAGAATTTGTATTGACTATAGAAGACGCTAAAGGCAAGTGTTCTAACCCTTGTCTATGTTCACTCTGGACAAGCTTTGAAATTCATGTACAGCACGCATGAATTGATGCATGATAAAGTCGAAGCCAATTCCTTCGGCTAGACTTAAGATGTTTTAAAGATTTCTTGTAATCTATCGAAGTATTGTAATGTTGTTAAGTTTTGCCAAACTCTTTTCGTATGGTTTTCAAAAGAAGATTGAGTATGCATGAACAAATATTTTGTCATCAAACGACTGGCACGTGAGGTTGCCAAACCTTAAACATACATACGTTTAAAGTAAGAAGTGTTGTACAACATAGAGTACTATAGGCTGATCACCTAGACGTGCTCGTAAGATATATCAGACTTACGGACTCGGTGTTGGGTTGTCCTTTTCAAAGAAAGAATGAAATGCTCAAGGTCTTGGACCGAAATTAATGTTTTACTGAATAATATTCATTGTGAAACATTTTAAAGAAAAGAGAAGTGTCATTTTGAATTATCGATAGTACTTCATAACTATTGTTTTAGTTATTGAAGATATACTGTCGACGTCGGGATTTTTATTTGTCCCTTTTCTATTCTTATTCTTTTGTGTTCTCATGTTCGGTGAGATTTGTTTGAAAAAACAAGTGAAAAAGGTCTGACATTTATATGTCGACGATTGGACTATAAGAGTCGCCAGTTGGTTTTTTAACTGGTTGTACCAACACAACCGAGAAAAGGTTTTCACATTAACCCAGTGATATGACACTGCTAAATGGGTTGGTGAAACCGAGATTCAATATGGTTCAGGGACTTGCTTATGCGGAGGGAAGGTGTTAGGCACCCCCCGACATCCGTGTTACCACGGTGACCGCCACTTTTAAAGAAACTGTTATATGAATGTGTGTGTGTGTGTGGCTAGGTCAATGTGCTGTTATTTGGAAGTAGTGTGAGGCCTCGTTTGCACCTATATACACAGGGTTTGAATTTGTAAAAATTTAGTTTTAAATAAGATATAGCAGTAAAGTTTTATAAAAGAGGTTTTTTCAAACCCTTATGCTCAACAGTAATTGAGACCTTTTACACTTCCATTTTATTATGTGTTCGGCTTGATTGCTTTTATTTTCGAGATCCGAAGAATCTTTGAGAAATTAATGTACAAAGCAGTGCCGAATTCCTCATGGATATGAAAACCATCTAACAAAATCCAAACACCGTGAATAAATTTACAAGCTGCTTACAGCTGAAAATGTCCATCACGGGAACCGAATCTAAATTCAGTAGACTGAATCTATGATCACATGATTCCTAGGCTCACATGATAACGCAGTTTATATGAAAGCAGTAAGCAGTTATATATATAAAAACTGTAAATATATATATAAACATGATCAACCACCACGAAGCACCTCTATGGGGAATCGAAAATGTAAATATGTAAAAGCGGTAAATATTTATATATTGACATGATCAACCACCACGAAGCACCTCCATGGGGGATCAGAAATGTAAATAAAGGTGTAAAAGTGATCAACTACCACGGAGGAAACTCCAGGCAGGACGAAATGTACAAAAAGCAGTAAAAACGGTCAACTGCCGCGAAGTAAACTCCAGGCAGGACGAAATGTAAAGAAAGCAGTAGAAATAGTCAACCGCCACGAAGTAAACTCAAGGCGGGACGAAATGTAAATATATATATATAAGCAAGTAAACGCTCCGGATGTAAATCCAGGCTCAATCGAGGCATAACTCGATAATGTTAGTCCATATATAAATATATATATATATATATATATATAATATATACAAAAGAAATAAAAGTCATAGACTGAAGTCCGGGCAAACACATGTAACACGACTCTCAACGTGAAGAACGGTGTGTGCAAAGATGAAGATAAAGGCTTTAAAGTGTGTAAGAAGACTCCTATAGCTTCATGTGGATGAACACTCGGCTCCCGCCGGTAGAAAAGTAGCTATATACGAGCTTACAAGTGTTTAAAATAAGAAAGCTCTCAGTTTATAGGGTGTATAGAGCAAATTGGACAGGGCTTTATCGCCTTTTTTCTTGCAAATATAGCCACCCTAAGCCCTCTATTTATAGAGGGGGGGAGCCGCAGGTGTACCTGCGACTGCCAGGGGTGCCCCGGGCTTCGCGGGTCCTGCCGTCTAGAAATTACGTGCACGCGTACAGTGTGATATCCGCTCGAACTTTCAAAATTGCAATCTGGGCATCCGATTGAGGTATGTAAGACCTATTTCGGACCGCCGTTGTTAAGAGTTACGCAATGACATGGGATTAGAGGTTGTACGAAGTCAGGAAGATGGGACGATGCCCTCCGGTCTTTAAGCTTCAAATTCTATCCGTTACCCTGCGTAATAGTCACTTGGGATTGATTTTCCTTGGTTCTTGTGGGATATTACTATGTAGAACAGTATGTCTAAAATGTTGAGACGGCGTGATGTGGCATTAAGGTGGCAAGATGACAACTTTGCCCCTCACCAGGGTTATCTCCAGTTTGGGTTGATAAAGCAGACGTTGCTCAGAGTTATCTCCGAGATTGGCTTAATGCTGACTTTGACTATCCTCAAGGTTATCTCTGAGGTTGGCTTGACCTCCTGGGGTTATCTCCAGGCCTTGAACTTGATCTCCTGAGGTTATCTCTGAGGTTGGAACTGATTTTCCTGGGATTACCTCTGGGGTTGAAAACTGATTTCCAGGGGTTATCTCTGGGGTTGGAAATTAAATCTTTTGGGGCTATCTCCGGGGTTGGAATTGATGTTGTGGTCCTTCAGGGTTATCTCTAGAGTGTGAAATAGACACTTTTGCCCTCCTACATAGTTAGTAACAGGAAAAAAAATTTCAAGTGTCTATAGATGCCCCTCTTTATCATGTTCATGCAATACAATGGAATGGACATGATAAAGATTAGTAGACACTTAAAATATGACAAGGTATTTTTAATGATGCAAATCGTAATGTAATGAATGTCATGATGAATGCTAAAATGTTTTTGCAAATCGTAGTTCGCAAATCGCACATCACATTTTGAACTTCGCATTTTGTATTTGGCCAATCAAACATCGCATATCGCATATCGAAAATAGCATAATGCATATCACAAATTGCAAATCGCAAATCGTAAATCGCAATGTAATGAATGTTATGATGAATGTTTAAAATGATTTTTTCAAATTGCTTTACCTTTACCGATCATTGCTGATGTTGACTCCAACAGTGTGGCTTTTTGTCGGTGTCGTCGAGGCTTGTTTGATACAAATAAGTTGAGATGTTTTCCACATCTCTGATGGGGATGACGTTCTAAAATCACCAGACCTTCTCGATGTATACGCTGGTAGTTTGCAACGGTGCCTACCCTGCTGATCGCCAAACTATTTTGGTCCCCACTCGAATGGTGGTATACGAAGCTTTCATCGCTGAACTGTCTTGATGTTACGCTGAATTGATGCCAATGGTTTAGAATACTGGATCATCTGATACTTTCGCTGAAGTAATATTCAACGGTTTGCTTCGCCAGACTCTGCCTGATATTATGCTCACCCATTTTTGAGGTGATTTAGAGTTTCCTTTCGATGTTGGGTGCATGTTTCCCATTTCCTTGAGCATTTGATTCGCAACCCGGCTGAACTTATGACCTGAATGTCGCTGACATCCTTGGAGGGTGCAACTCGTTCTTTCGCTGCCCAACTTTAAACTTTGGTGTAGAGGCCTCAACTGATGAGGACTTGACGCAGGTTAACATGTTTGATGGTGTAGATTTCCTTTGCTAGACCTTTCGTCGTTGGCCTTCTGCTCTTGAGTTAAGAACTTTTTTTTTGAGAATTTTCCCCTTCTTTCGTAGGGGCAAGCTAAAGTCGCCATGATTTCTTCCAGGAGTTCTCCTCTTTCTTTTGAGGAGACGATTGATTCCGCCTTAAGCTCCTTCCATTTTTTGGAACTGGACAATGCGCCAGTCCTTTTGTATATTGATGTTGAGGGTTCATATGAGAAATTCTCTTTGTTGATGAAGTCGCAAGTGAGTAATATCTAAATTGCCAGTGAGATGATCTGAGGGAAGCTTTGATGATGATGTACCATGTTGATGGTGCTGACTGGCGCATTTTCCTCTTTAGGATGATTGATAAATGCCCCAATGTTGAGTTGTCACTGTTTCCGAGATTGCCCCAGTCTTGTTGTAAGGGCTCCAATATCGGGTTATCGCTAATTTTGAAATTGCCCCAACCTTGCTTGTTGTCTGGGATAGTTGCTTTGATAGATGATCTGATAAGACGCCGAGATCGCAAGAGGCTTTTACCAGATGGTAAACTGGTAGTGGATTTGGGTTTTGATGCCCTCAATTATTGTTCCTGACTTGTTCTCAAAATCGACGTTGATGGTTTTCTTCTGATTTGATGAAGACTTGTGATTGAGGGTGTCGACTTTTTAAAGGTCCTCGCTGCTGGTTGTCTTAGTTTTTCTGTGTTTCTTTCTTTCTAGGATTTGTGCCAGATTCGATGACATTGAAGTTTTGTTGGGTCTTCTCGACATGGGTCGCTGACTTGGAAGGTTATCCTTGGGATTGATGTTTGGGTTTGGATGTTTCTTTTGAGGGTTAGACCGCACCACTGATGGTTGCCTACGTACTTCCATTGATGAGGGGAGATCAGGTCTGCGTAGTTCCCGCTGGTGAGCTGAACAGTTTGAGAAGTGTTTGTTTGGGTTTTTTAGGCTTTTGTTTGGTTTAATCGCACCATAAATGGCTGCTTACGTACTCCCATTGATGAAGAGAGATCAGGTCTTTCGTAGTTTAGGCTTTGGTTTGAAAGGCTAAAAATATTTATTAGAGGTTGAGCTTGGTTGAAGGGGTTTGTCAATTTTTGTAATGGTTAGACCGCACCGTACAGGGCCTCCTACGTACTCCCATTGATGAGGGGAGATCAGGTCTGCGTAGTTCCAACTTTGGTTTGAAAAGGTTCAAAGTGGTAAGTGGTGAGAAGGGTGTAGAGATGTTTTTTTTACATGCATGGAAAATAAATGGCACACTGCAAGGAAAATGATATCGTCCCAATATCTCATGGAACTCACAATTGTATCCTCTGGATCTGCATCTTCTTGGCTAGCTAAGGCATGATAGTCCAATTATCCATGGTTATGTTGCCTTCAGGGCTCGCGATAGAGGCTACCTCTTGATTCTGAATATGTTCACTTATAGCCATAACTTGATCGCTTCCTAATTCAGTACATTCCTCAGGGACGCTTGAACTGTACCCATCGCACAAAGGTATGAACTCTGGATTCTTCAATGGGTTGGCTTCCCTAACAATCTCACCACCTTTTTCTTCATCTGTTCCTTCACCTTTTTCCAGGGTTTGAGATAACTCTCCCTTGAACTGTTGTTGCATTTCTCTCAAGGAACTTTCCTTTTTAGCTTCTTCGTCTTTGGAAAGAATTAGTATTTCCTCCTCATCATCCAAGATAATGAAATCAGGAACGTGGTTGATATCTTTGGACCACAAGATGTTTGATGTTGGCGGAGGAATCTCCTTTGGGGATGCCTCTGTCTCCTCTGTCATTACTTGCATTATGATCAGTACACCTTGTATTCTGGCAGAATTGTACCTCATAGCCTTCACCTCATTTGAACTGCATGTCTCGAATGGACATCTTAAGCTTTTTATTTCCTTTTTGCCTTTTTTGGTCATGGGAAATTCTATCTCTAGCTCTCCATTTTCAATGAGATCCTGGATTTTATGTCGCAAAGACCAGCATTCTTCAGTCGTATGTCCAAGTGAGTTAGAATGGTATATACATATTTTGGTGGAATCATAACTCTTTATCTTGGGATTTATATGAGGCAGCAACTTAGTAATCCTTCCTTCGCTTATCAGAAAGTGTAGCATTTCTTCATTTGATTTTCTCAAAGGGGTGAATTTTCGGACTCTTTTGGAGGTTGTTTGATCTTTCATCTTTGAGAATTCGCATTACCTCGAGCGATTTTTCCGCTGGCGAGATCTTCTAGCACATTTATCATCCCCCTTTTCTTGTACTTTCAGCCTGCTTTGATCTTCTTTATTTAGCTAGCTCATCATGGAGAGATATGGGCTTACATTGTGATTAACCTCCTCTTTCTCTTGGCTTTCTGATAGTTGAGTGAAAAATTGCCTCGTTTCCTGATGTTGGTGCACTATCAGCTTAGCCAGCAGATTTACTTGATTCTGGATCGTCTCTAATTTTTGCATTACTGGCATACCCTCCTCCGGGTTTTCCCACTTTAGAACATTTGTTCTGTGCCTTTGGGGGTATTCCTCCACCCTTCGTATGTACTTACGATCATGTTTACTTCCCCCGTATCATGCTGCAACTGAAGGTTGGTGTTGACATTTTGTTGATCAGGTTATTGGACCACAATACTGCCACTTTCGATCACATTTTGAATTTTATGCTTTAAAGACCAACAATCTTGTGTATCGTGTCCTAGAGACCCTAAGTGGTAAGCACATCTTTGGCTTGGATTGTATCTTTTGCTCCCTGGTTCCAGAGGTGGGGCCAATTCGGTAATTTTTTTGTGATCCATTAATATCGCCAATACATTTTCAAGGGAATTGCCAAGTGGAGTGAACACCCAATTTTCCGCTCTTTCAAATTTTCTTTTCCTATCTGGGCATTGGTTTAATGCAGCCTGTTGTTGAGATGGCAGATTATCTTGCATTTTCTAAATGGGGGGACTGTAGGTTGGTCTCCTAACTTGCCCCTGTACAACAAGGGATACATCTTCAATGCCTTTATCGGGTACACCCTTGGGATCGCTCGTATACTTGTCAGTCTGTATATGCTTGGCAACTGCTTCCAAGGCAGTGAAGTCTTTAATCTTGCCTGCCTTCAGGCCCATCTCTGCCATTTCACCATGTTTGATCATTTCTGAGAATGGCTTTCCTATGCCTGCTAGGATCCTCTCGTAGTACGTAGCCTCTTGGATATCAATAAACATCATTACCATCTTAATTTCTGTCATTGATGGAATGACTTGCGCTGCTAGATGTCTCCACCTTTGGGCATATTCTCTGAAAGATTTAGTACTTTACTTTTTGACTTTAGTCATTTGGTAACGATTCGGTGCCATTTGTTACTGAAAACTGTACTAATTTAGAAAGGTGTGGGTCAATTCTTCCCAGTTGTGGATTTTGGCATTGTCAAGTCGGGCATACCAGGCTTTAGCCTCTCCAGTGAGACTCCTTTGAAAAAGTTGCATTCTGAGGCTTTCATCTTCAGCATAAGACCTAGTTCGCCAATGTACACTTTTAGGTGCGTATAGGGATCGCCTACCCCATTGTACTTTTCAAACTCTGGGATTTTGAATTTGTCAGGATATCGAGCCCCTAGGAATTTGCAGAGATATGAATAGGTGACACTTCCATAGTTTCCAGTCCCTTTGATTGATCAGATGGTTTCCTCCATTTGTTGGACTTTCTTTCTTATATCCCCAGTTTCTCGATCATCCCTGAGTTTTATGATTTCAGTGGTTTTATTGGTTCCTGTAAGACCCCAACTTTTATAAATAAAGATGAATTTTCTATAAATACTATTTTTGAATATTATGGAATGAAATTGATATAATGTTATAGTTGTGGGTATTATTTATAATTTTTGCAAAGTACGCAAGTTGTTATATAATATTCGATTGGTCGGGGAATATTCGTTTTAACAGGGAATATTCGTACAACGGCACAATAATTGGTGGATCCCACAACGGAATTATTGTCAGATTAAGAAAATGACAAAAAATACTTTATGAAAATAACGGCGGAAGTTTTATCGTTAACTGTTGAAACACCCGGTGTTAAAAGTACAGTAATACGCGTAGTTGCGTAATAGGACACAGTATTGATTATTAAGGCTTACGTGAAAAGTCATCTCAGTTTTATTTTATTACTTATATATATATATATATATATATATATATATATATATATATATATATATATATATATATATATATATATATATATATATATATATATATATATATATAGCTTTGTTGACAAAGTGGGGGGGGAAAAATTTGGCTAGATTACATAATGGTGCATTATTGCATTATTAAATATATGCAAGATTGAAAAACTTGGCTGATGAAATCTGTGACACCCCCAAATCCTGGTACTTCATTTCCTCAAGATTTGGTGTTCACGTAATCAAAACATTCATTACTAACTACCCAATTGATAAAATTGAGTAAATAAAACCTGCCCATACAGGATTAAACTTAAATAAAAATCTCCCAGGTTATCTAACCTTTACAAACATTCATTCATGCGGAAAATAAATTAATATAAACTTTTTTACAATCTTTAAACAAAGTCTAAAAATAATCTGTCTAACTATTACAGGTCTTCAGCATTGCTTAATCTTTCCTTTCGCTTTACTGGTGCTAGGTATATCACCAGTTTCAACCTTAGCTGTAAGAAATTTTACAGGCAAGAGTGAGCAAACAAGGCCCACTTGAAATAACTATAAGTAAATCAGTTAACTTTACATCATGTACCAACATTAGGTTTAATAGAACTGAACAATAAATTCTATTACTTTTTAAAAACTTTAATCAATTACTGAGGGTCTAATGACCACGAATCATGTCCACAGTTATAAGTAATTTTTCAACTTAAACTTTAACAGTCATTAGACTATAAGGACTTCACGTACTTAGGGGGATCAACCCTTCGTACAATGTATTGTGCACAATCATTTCAACGCTAAGCGTAACCTCTTATAAAAGAGTTGTTCTTCTCAGTATTTAGAATACAAGTCCGTACCAAAGTGAGTTTAGTTTGGATACATCATGGGGTAATTTAGAATTCAACGGTAATCAACTAAGGGTTAGTTGATTACAAACAACATAACTGTATACTATGAAATAATCATAGTTGAATTGATATTTATAAACTAACATCATGCTTTAGGAATAATTTAATAGCATAATCATGGAATAATCATAACATGCATCCTCATAAACCAATAGATACACGAGCTTAATCAACAATAAACAATCTAACTCTACGAAAGTGTAAAGTTAGCAATTTGTACAATTGAAATGGAATTAAAGCGATAATGTGTTTAACGAATTCAATCTTGTACAATGAAGTTCTAGCATTAGATAAAACTTGCTCAATATCAAAAGATAAGGTTTAGAAAACTTGCTCAGTTATAAAAATAGAGTTAAGGAAACTTGCACAATGAAGTTTTTTTTTTGAGTTAGAGAACTTGCATAAGTATAACATAACAGTGAAAAGTAACATTGCTGAATAATAAGGTAGAAAAGGTTAGGGAACTTGCCTCGCGTGTAGGTTAAACAATTACTATTCACGTTCACCCCAAGTCCTACACATACCATATGCATTGACAATACACATTAGTTACACTAACATTACCTTTATGAGTTCTTTTATTACTCTTAGTATAGCTACTAACTAAGTTTAAGTTTAAACAACACATCTTTCATGAATATTACTTTTTAGCTTTATTACAACTACTTAAATGATCATGCCATTGCACCACATGTACATTAACAACTTGATACAACATCCTAATACATGTCTAACACGTTATCATTAAGTTATACTAATACCCAAAGGGTTGCACTTGCATTCGTGCATCCCGACGCCCTCCGATTGGCTCCAAATACACAATAGTCCTAAAGATGGCCATTTTGACTACTGTTACAGACCTCAAATTAAAAAACTTAAAGAATGAAAGTTGTAGGTCTACTCGTCCTCTTTCCGAATCATCTTTAATTACCTAAATCGGAGTTCGTATGAAAACGTTATGGCCATTTTACTACAGGAGGCCAAAACTACCCAACTAGGTCACTTTTCCGGCGCCGGGGCGCGGAACAGTGGCGCTGGGGCGCGAGCTACGGCGCTGGGGCGCGAGCTACGGTGCTGGGGCACGAGCATCAGTGCTGGGGCGCGAGCATCAGCGCTGGGGCGCGAGCTTCAGCGTTGGGCGCGAGCTACGGGCCCATTTTTGACGCTGGGGCGCGAACCTTGGCGCCAGGGCGCGAGATTTGGCGCTGGGGCGTGAATTTTGACGCTGGGGCGCCGAAACTCACAGAACCAACCCAAAAGACAGAGCAAAGCTACTGTCTAAATTATTTTTAACGACCAATGGCAGCTAACACATGTATAACTTCATGAAAATTACACATAAAAGTTAACGATCATCAATATACCAATTACTAACCACTAATTAACAATATCATAGGCTAATTCTTTGAAACACTGTTATTAGATCAAAACTCCATGGTTGACAGATAAAAAATACAGTGAACTGAAATTCTACTGTTATCAACCAAATTTGATTCCTTTGAAATACAAGTATGCCAACATATAAATCAATTCACATGTGTAGTTCAATTTCTCAGTATTAGCTCACAATTTGCATAATCACATACCAATTTTGTTATTTCGCAAATATACGATTCATACATGTTTTTCACTGTGAAAAATCCATTTCTTGAATACGTAATTTAGCATATAACACACATATATATATGCTAACTATAACAATTATAACAATAAAAACATGTAACATCATAACCAATTCTAGTACATGTTTTACAGATAATTTTGTAAAACTTTATACACAATGAAAAAGAAGAACACAGAGACATACAAATTCACATAGCTGTAATATAAAACATATACAATAAGGTTTATAAAACATACCTTTTGTTGTTAAGAAAACTTTGTTATTCACTATCAAAAGCTAGATAATCTCAGAACTTTCCTCTCTCTCTGGCTCTCTCTCACACTATCTCTGAAATCTTTCTCAGACAACTTCTATTTTCATTAGGCTTAAGCCAAAACAATATACGTAATTTTAAAATAAAAGCCAACGTATGTTTTTAAAACGCATAAAACCGACGCCACTCTTATTACCCTAATAATATATCAGTTACCAAATATATATATATATATATATATATATATATATATATATATATAAATATTATTTATTTATTTATTTAACTAATAATTTAAATTCAAAAGCCATAAGGCTTTGTTTGGCAAACCATTTAAAAATTAAAGAATTAATATACTTAAACCTTGTTTGGCAAAACTAAATTAAAATTACTTTAATTTATTTTAATAACTCTTTATAACATAGCTATTTGTCATACTTTATTTAATAATAATTTATTAAATAATTCACTTAATCACATAACTCAATCCACATAACACATTAATTATTTAACAAATAAATAATTAACTAAATCACATTAATTATTTAGCAAATAAATAATTAACTAAATAAACTCAATCAAATTGAACAATTACTTATTCAATAATAAACATATCCAATAAATATTTATATAAATCAATAAATATTTATAACTTACATTTAAAAAAAAATATGGAATGTTACAAAATCAATTGAAGTCATGGGCCTTGATATTGTCTACACATGTTATATATATATATATATATATATATATATATATATATATATATATATATATATATATATAATATTATTTAAAAGATTTTACTTTAAGTATAGACTGTCCGATTAAAAGTAAATCAATCTGGACCGTTCATGAATTAGTTACTATGCCATGCATTCTTCTATAAATAGAAACTCATTCCTTCATTATTTTCTTACGAATTCACTGAAACTCTAGAGAGATAAAATTATAGAGAGAAAGAAGAAAAGAAGTTTGCTACCTTTTTTTTCCTATATCCAGTTTCTTTTACGGTAAGGGATATTATTTGTTGTACTCGTAAAGGGTATTCTTTCTTTCTTATTCATGAAGAGAACTTCTGTTATTCTATTCTTTATTATTCTGTTGGAATAACCTGTATACGCGGGCTACCCTATACTTAGTGAAATTCTTCTGTTATTACATTATTTATTATTCTGTCGGAATATCCTGTCTGTGCTTTACGCCGGACCTGGTTCCATTATTTATTATTCTGTTGGAATATCCTGTCTGTGCTTTATGCCGGTCCTAGTTCCATTATTTATTATTCTGTCGGAATATTATGTCTGTGTGTTTACGCCGGACCTGGTTCCATTATTTATTATTCTGTCAGAATATCCTGTCGGTGCATTTACGCATGACCTGGTTCCACTATTTATTTTTTTGTTGGAATAACCTGTCTGTGCGGTCTATCGCATGCTTGGTGAATTCTTTTGTTATTTCATTCTTTATTATACTCAGTTGGTTAAAGTTTTAGCTTTTATACTCTATGAAATTAGTGGAATATCTTTGATATTTGCGCTTCATCCAGTATCTTTTCATGAAAATATACTTCTAAGCATTCTTGAATTTTACTCTACAAAGCAGTATCATGTTGACAATTTGGACGTTGTTGGTTCATGGATATATTAATTCTTAAACTTGTTTTATTGAATTCTTATATCATTGTCATCATCCTCATGTTTATATTCTGTTGAAAGTCGTCTGTGGCCTGTAGTGCATAGATGGACTTGTTATGATTATGACCAGGGATTATTCGATGTAATCATGACCGTAATGTTACAAATGATGTGGTAAAAGTCCTCATTGGCCCTAGTGCATTGATGGACAGTTGTTGGCATGATCATGACCATTGATGAATACACAAATATCTTTGGCCCATAGTGCATGCATAATTTGTGGTCGTGATACTAATGAATATCCTTGGCAGTAGTGCAGGGATGATGTGAATTATTTCTTAAGTTGAGTCTCAGCGATAAAAGTAATGAAAACTTTTTAAATCATAAAAGATAGTAGATTTTATTCTCTACTTGACTCTTTTAATGGATAGCTTGTTCCGCTGCAGTTAAACTTGATGTTTGTTATATTTTATCAGTTTAACACTGTTGAAGGCTAACGATAATTTATTCTGCATTATCTTAGTCATAATATTTCTTACTGGGCTAGTTGAGCTCACCCTTTCTTTCACTGTTCTTTTCAGGAAATGAGAACGTAGCCGGGACTAGTCGGGAACCTAATTGATTGTCCAGATGATAGCTTTAGTAGTCCTCACTATTTTGTTAGATAGTGTGACAACAATTGTATTGAGGACTTATTTTGAGTTTCAATACTGTCTAGAAGATAATGTTGTATTAAAACTCACAGCTTATGTTTTGTCGTATTTTACATGACAGCTGTATTATTAAGTTGTATTTGAATTTTGTACCATGTATTTGGAGACTCAAGATGGGTGATGTATACCTATTTTAGGGGCGTCACAGTTCCTTTATTGTAATGAGGTTCAGGTATCTGGGTTTTCATCTTTTTGCCAATACCTTGACTGCCCCCTGGTGTGAATGACTCTGGTTGAGTAGGCATTGTCTGGCCTTGAGTATTTTTACTTTGTTCTTTTAAAAAGACAACCAATTATGCTATCTGATTCCTTAGTCCTTCAAACTCCTCTCGAGAAACAAGAGTAGGATCAGGCTGGGCACTTGTAGCCATGTCTGACGGTGGGCTTAGTGCCTTTTTGGACTTTAAACGGGTAACGGGACCGATTGATTCCCTACAAAAAGACCTATGTAGTTTAGTCTTAGGGAAATATAAAAATGCTACATGCTTTGTAATATGTCCGTTTTAGGAGTATTATACTGCAAAACGGATGTCAGTTCATGTCAGGTTTTGAAATAAAAGGGAAGGCATGTACACATATTTCTTTATTCTTTCCATTACATTAAGATTTACATGGAAATGATATTACAAGTAATTGAATTTACAAGTAATTGAAATGTGAAAGTATGAAGAGACTTTCCTCCGCGTTTGGTTTATCAGAGACTGGCATATCTTAGGTTTGTCTCACGATTTTTCGGCATGAAGGTTCCCAAATCATCGCAATTTACTCAACAGGAAGTTAATCCGGTCTTTCAACTGGAGCGAATTTTGGTGGTGCCTTTCCTGAGCCTCGTTAGAATTAGTTTTCCTACGAGTCCAGTAATAGAACACCGACAGGATAGCCTCCTAGTGGAGGGACCACACAACATACATTCACATACATCGCGTCTCACCGTATGGAAATGATGACATGTGCAAAGCACTAACATCACAGGAAGACATGGTGCGAAGCACTAATTGCAGTAAGTAAATGCATTCGTACACATTCATTCAAATGTAAATGCAACATCCACGTACAAGTAGATTACAGTTTTGAAAAGTTTGTAATAGCGGCTTAACTCCTCTTACTGGAGTTCCCAGCAGAGTCGCCACTTGTCGACGTCGGGATTTTTATTTTTCCCTTTTCTATTCTTGTTCTTTTGTGTTCTCATGTTAGGTGAGATTTGTTTGAAAAAACAAGTGAAAAAGGTTCGACATTTATATGTCGACGATTGGACTATAAGAGTCGCCAGTTGGTTTTTGAACTGGTTGTACCAACACAACCGAGAAAAGGTTTGCACATTGACCCAGTGATGTGACATTGCTACACGGGTTGGTGAAACCGAGATTCATTAGGGTTCGGGGACTTGCTTATGCGGAGGCAAGGTGTTAGGCACCCCCCGACATCCATGTTATCACGGTGACCGCCACTTTTTAAGAAACTGTTATATGAATGTGTGTGTGGGTAGGTCAATGTGCTGTTATTTGGAAGTAGTGTGAGGCCTCATTCGCACCTATATACACAGGGTTTTAATTTGTAAAAATTCAGTTTTAAACAAGACATAGCAGTAAAGTTTAATAAAAGAGGTTTTTTCAAACTCTTATGGTCAATAGTAATTGAGACCTTTTACACTTCCATTTTATTATGCGTTCGGCTTGATTGCTTTTATTTTCGAGATGCCAAGCATCTTCGAGAAAATAATGTACAAAGCAGTGCTGAATTCCTCATGGGTATGAAAACCATCTGAGAAAATCCAAACACCGTGAATAAATTTACAAGCTGCTTACAGCTGAAAATGTCCATCACGGGAACCGAATCTAGATTCAGTAGACTGAATCTGTGATCACTTGATTCCTAGGCTCACATGATAACGTAGTTTATATGAAAGCAGTAAGCAGTTATATATATAAAAGCTGTAAATATATATATATATATATATATATATATATATATATATATATATATATACATGATCAACCACCACGAAGCACCTCCGTGGGGGATCAAAATGTAAATATGTAAAAGCGATAAATATATATATAGACATGATCAACCACCATGAAGCACCTCCATGGGGGATCAGAAATATAAATAAAGTTGTAAAAGCAATCAACTATCACGGAGGAAACTCCAGGCAGGACGAAATGTACAAAAAGCAGTAAAAATGGTCAACCGCCACGAAGTAAACTCCAAGCGGGACGAAATGTAAAGAAAGCAGTAAAAACTGTCAACCGCCACGAAGTAAACTTCAGGCGGGACGACATGTATATATATATATATATATATATATATATATATATATATATATATATATATATTAAAGCAGTAAGCACACCGGATGTAAAATCCAGGCTCATCGAACATAGTTCGACAACAGTTCATATATATAAGTGTATATATATATATATATATATATATATATATATATATATATATATATATATATATATATATATATATATACAAAAGAAATAAAAGCCAAGGACTGAAGTCCGGGCAAACATAGGCAACACGACTCTCAAAGTGAAGAACGGTGTGTGTAAAGATGAAGAGAAAGGCTTTAAAGTGTGTAAGAAGGCTTACAGTGGACTGCCAAAGAAGACTTCTATAGCTTCATGTGGATGAACACTCGGCTCCCGCCGGTAGAAAAGTAGCTATATACCAGCTTACAAGTGTTTAAAATGTGACGCCCCCAGAATAGGTATACAACACCCATTCTGAGTCGCCAAATACATGGTACAGAAAGCAAACTACAACTTCAATAATACAATTGTCGTGCAAAATACGACAACACATACTGTGAGTTTAAATACAAATATTGTCTTCTAGACAATATCCACACTCAAATAAATCCTCATTACAATTATTCAAACACTATTTTACAGAAATAGTGAGGACTGCTAATACATCTTTCTAGAACCATTACTCCATACCCCGACTAGATCCTGCTATGTTCTCACCTCCTGAGAAGAAAAATGGAACAAAAAGGAAAAGGGTGAGCTCAACTAGCCCAGTAAAGAATATTATGACTAAGATAATATACAACAAATTATCGTTAGTCTTCAACAGGGAAAAATCTGATAAAATATAATCGACAACAAGTTTTAGATCAACAACTGCAGCGGAAACAACAAACCATTAGAAGAGTCAAGTAGAGAAAGAATTCTACTATCTTCTAAGATTTAAAAGTCCATCATCAATATTTTATCCCTGTAACATCAATTAATAATCATCTTTAACCAAATATTCATCTTTGCACTACAGGCCAAAGATATTCATTTGTATCATCAGTCGGTCATGTTCATCTCAACACCTGTTCATCTTTGCACTACAGGCCAAAGATATTCATCAAGTAATTATACATCTTTGCACTACAGGCCAAAGATATTCATTTGTATCATCATTTAGGACTGAGGATGATGAAAAATATCTTAAAGAGAACGAATCCAATGAGACAGAAGGACAAATAGTAGGGATTCGTATAACAGTTTATCCAAGATCAATAATACTTCATAATAATCAATTGTGAAGCAGAATTCAAAAATAAAGATCAAAACATGGATACAATCAAAGATAGTAACCATAATAGACATCTTGGACAAAAAGGGAAAATTTTATTTTTCGGTGAATAGTGCCGTATTCGTGAATAGTGCCGTATACGTGAATAGTGCCGTATACGTGAATAGTAACCCCCGACACAAAAAGTTCCAAATTTGATAAAAACTCATATCAATATTTCAGCATAATGATATTGAAGAAAATAATATCATTAAGAAGAAAATAATATCCCTTACCTCAAAATATCAGTACTTCTGGTCGGAATACCGGTATAAGGCTGAAAGAAACTTGCTCTGATGAATAGAAACTCTCAAAGTATCTAAATACTCACAAAATACACTCAATAATCTAGAGAGAGAAAGAGAGAAAACTTGTTTCTGGTGTGATTTTCAATTCTAACTTAGCCCTCTATTTATAGGAAAATTTTGGTAGGTTTGACCTGCAACCTGATGGCTTTACCTGCTACTATTCCCACCCACCACATTTGAAATATAATTCAGCACATTTCTTCACCAACCACAAGTGGGGCCCACCAATTCTAGAATTTTCCACCAAAATAATAAACTCCGAAAATTCAACAATTTCTGAACCAGTCATCTTGTAAAATTCATAATAAATCATACGTTCATTTTTAACGGTTCAAAATTTGTGGACATATACTCAACTTATATATGTATAACATATCCAAAAATTACCACGATCCAACGGTCGGATTAAAAATTATAACACCCGCAATATTTCTCAAAAACCCTGATTTGATTTTTAATACCTCCATTCCGATAAAAATACTGATAAAACACCTCAACATTAACTCCTTCATTTTTAACCACAAAAATATATCCCTCATTTATATCCACATAAAATAAATATTTCCTTATCATATGAATCAATAATTAATTATTCACAAATAATATTACAGAATCACATTTATGACAACCAGGCCGTTCCCAGGAAAGAGGGGGCTTTCCAATAAGGATTTCTCCTTACTGGCGCGCAATTAGATGACCAAACCTCTCCTTAGACAGAACTTTCTAGACATTACCAATAATGTTATCTAATAATATTATTCAAATAATATGAATTATTGATCTGATAAATGAAAATACTGTGCAGCAACAATTATTGAAACAACAATAATATAAAATATCAACGCAGCAATTATTGAATCAATAAAATAAAATATTGAATAATAACTACTGTAACAATTATTGAGTAGTGCCTTCTTACGTAAGAATCAATAATTGGTGCAATACCGTGTGCTACTGTATTTTAACCACCGGGTATTCCAACAGTATTAACGGTAACAACTACGCCGTTATTTATAAACAACTTATACTTGTCGTTTTCTTCATCCAATCGCTTTCCGTTATGGGGCCCACACAAGGCTGCGTCGTCGTACGAATATTCCCCGACAGCAAGAATATTCCACGACCAACCGAATATTCACCGACCAAAAATAAATATTTTATAACCACTTGCTTATTTTGCAAAATTTGCACATTTCACCCATAACCAAAGTATTATATCAAATTAACCCCTTATTATTCACAATAATATTTAGAGAAAATTTGATTTTATTCATTAATAAGTTGGGGTCTTACAACCTCCCCTCCTTATGAAATTTCGTCCTCGAAATTGACGTACGTACCTGATGTTTCAAAAAGGTGAGGATACCTCGCTTTCATTTCTGATTCCAACTCCCAGGTCATTTCTTCAATAGCATGGTTTCTCCACAAAACCTTAACTTGTGGTATAACCTTCGTGCGTAGGACATGCTCTTTCCTATCCAAGATCTTAACAGGTACCTCCTCGTACGTTAAATCTTCAGCTATCTCGTCTGGTTCTAACTCAATAATGTGGTTCGGGTCTTTAACATATTTACGAAGCATAGATATGTGAAAAACATTATGAACACGAGACATGCTTGGAGGTAATGCGAGTCTATATGCCACATTTCCTATTCGCTCAAGAATCTCAAATGGACCAACAAATCTTGGATTGAGCTTTCCTCTCTTCCCAAATCTTGTAACTCCCTTCCATGGTGCAACACGTAACAATACATGATCCCCAATATTAAATTCCACGTCCTTCCGATGAAGATCCGCATAACTCTTTTGTCGATCCTGTGCCGTTTGTATACGTTGTCGAATCGTTTGGATCTTCTCTGTAGTAATGCGTACCAACTCTGGTCCCAACAATGTTGCTTCACCCACCTCGTCCCAGCATACTGGAGAACGACATTTTCTTCCATACAACGCCTCAAATGGAGCCATACCTATGCTCGCCTGATAACTGTTGTTGTAGGAGAATTCCACCAATGGTAGGTACTTATCCCAACTCCCTTTGAGATCTAAGACACAAAGTCTTAATAGATCTTCAAGAGTTTGAATAGTCCTCTCTGATTGTCCGTCCGTTTGAGGATGGTATGCTGAACTGAATCGTAAATCTGTGCCCATAGCTTTCTGCAAGCTAACCCAAAATCGTGAAGTGAATCTTGGGTCACGATCCGAAACTATGGATACTGGCATGCCATGCAATCTCACAATCTCGTTCACGTACATACTAGCAAGACGTTCAAGGGAATAAGTCTCACGTATCGGCAAGAAATGAGCGGACTTGGTTAATCTATCAACAATAACCCAAATCGCATCTATGCCTTGAGAAACCTTGGGAAGACCCGTAACAAAATCCATAGTAATGTGTTCCCACTTCCATTTCGGAATCTCAAGTGGTTGCAATGGACCCTTTGGTACTTGATGCTCCGCTTTTACACGTTGACAAGTTAAACATCTCGAGATAAACTCCGCGATCTCTCTTTTCATATTGCTCCACCAAAATGTATGTCGAAGATCGTGATACATTTTGGTACTCCCAGGATGGATTGCAAACGGTGTGTTGTGTGCCTCCATCATTATTCTATGCTTCAAGTCAAAATCGTTAGGAACACAAAGTCTGGAGTTGACTCGAAGTATTCCTTCTTCATCGATTCTTGCTTCTGGAATAGCACCTTCTTGCACTTTCTTCTTCATACGCATCAGCTCTATATCCGTAGCTTGAGCAGCTTTAACTTTATCGATTAAAGTCGGTTCTACTCGTATATTTGATATCATCATGTGGGTACTTGGAGCCTTCATCTCTATCTCCATCCTTTGCAAGTCATACAAAATGGGCCTTTGTGTTAAAAACATTGCACTCGTACCCGCATATGATCTTCTACTCAATGCGTCAGCTACTACGTTTGCTTTTCCAGGATGGTATTGGATGGTATGATCGTAATCTTTCAACAGCTCAAGCCAACGTCGTTGCCGCATGTTGAGTTCCTTTTGGGTGAAGAAATATTTGAGGCTTTTATGATCTGTATAGATCTCCACTTTCTCCCCATAAAGGTAGTGTCTCCAGATCTTCAACGCAAAAACGACTGCTGCCAACTCCAAATCATGAGTAGGATAATTCCTCTCATATTCTTTGAGTTGTCGTGAGGCATAGGCTATGACTTTCCCATGTTGCATGAGAACACATCCTAACCCTTTGCCTGAAGCATCGCTGTAGATAACAAATCCATCCGAACCAGATGGTATTGTCAAAACAGGTGCCGAAATGAGTCTCCTCTTGAGTTCTTGGAAACTCTTCTCGCATTCCTCACTCCATACGAATTTTGTATCTTTCCGAGTCAGCTGAGTTAACGGAGTAGCGATTCGAGAAAATCCTTCCACAAATCTCCGATAATAACCAGCTAAGCCCAGAAAGCTACGTACTTCGGTTACCGACTTCGGTTGCTCCCAACTTTGTATGGCTTCAATCTTCGCCGGGTCGACAGATACTCCATGTTTTGACACCACGTGCCCAAGGAATGCTACTTCCTCAAGCCAGAACTCGCATTTCTTCAGTTTGGCATATAGCTTGTTTTCACGAAGCCTTTGCAGTACCAGCTTCAAATGGCGCTCATGATCTTCACGGCTTTTGGAATAGATGAGGATGTCATCAATAAAGACAACAACGAACTGATCCAAATATTCTTTGAATACACGGTTCATCATATCCATGAAGGCAGCAGGAGCATTAGTCAATCCAAAAGACATTACTAAGAATTCATAATGCCCGTACCGAGTTCTGAAGGCAGTCTTTGGAATATCCTCAGTTTTAATCTTCAGCTGATGATATCCAGAACGAAGATCGATCTTTGAAAAGAATTGTGCTCCTTGCAACTGGTCAAACAGGTCATCAATGCGAGGTAGCGGATACCTATTCTTGATGGTGACATGGTTTAATTCTCGATAATCAATACAAAGTCGCATACTCCCGTCTTTCTTCTTTACAAATAAAACAGGAGCACCCCAAGGAGATGTACTAGGACGAATAAAACCGATGTCCAACAACTCCTGTAGTTGGACCTTTAACTCCTGAAGTTCAATAGGAGCCATTCGATATGGGGTTTTAGAAATGGGCTTTGTACCGGGTTCAAGGTCAATAAAGAATTCAATTTCTCGTTCCGGGGGTAGACCGGGAAGTTCTTCAGGAAATACATCGGAAAATTCTCTAACAATAGAAATATTATTCAAATCTGACTTGTCTTTGTTCAAATCCATAACATGGGCTAAGAAAGCTTGACATCCGTTTTTCAATAAACGAATAGCTTTGTGGCTTGATATGACAGTGACTGATTTTAGTGGTTTAGTAGTTTGAATTCGTATGACAGGTTGGTTAGGAATATGAAAACTAACAACCTTACGAAAACAATCAATTTTAGCATGATGAGTGGTTAACCAATCAATTCCTAAAATCACATCAAAAGCAAGTATCTTTAAAGAGATAAGATCAACAGGTAATGTGATAGTGCCAACTTGGATCATGCAAGATTTATAAACTGTAGATGTAACGAAGGTTTCACCCAACGGAGTTTCAACAGATAAGTTAAAGTCCAATTTCTCCGGAGTCAAGTTTAAACGTTGAGCACAAGCAGGAGAGATAAAAGAATGGGTAGAACCGGTATCTAGTAAAGTATAAACTTCGTAAGAATTCAAGATTAGCTTACCCGTGATCACCTCGTTCGGGTTTCTCGCGTTTTGGCCAGTAACGACAAACGCTCTTCCAGGAACCGCTGATTTCGCCTTATCCGGGACAGCCCTTGGAATCACCACTCCCGCTGAACTTGGTTTCGCTATAGTACAATCTCGAGCGATGTGGCCTTCCTTCCCACAGTTGTAACACACCTTGGATTGTTGTGGACAGTTTGGGCTGATATGTCCCTCTTTCCCGCATTTGTAACATCTAACTGGCGGTCGTTCTCCTCCCCTAAAATTTGTTGTTGGTGCTGGTGCTGGTGCTGATGTCTTCCCGTCATTGTTGAATCTCCTCTTTCTGAAATTTCCACTTGACTCACCTCTCCTATTATCATGGCCACGATGACCACCCGAGTGGTTACCGCCTTTGTTCGTATTTTTCCCTCCTCGTTGGTTATCATCGCTCTGATGATTGCTGTCACCGGTATGACCCTGGTTGTGGTCCCTCGGTTGAGTATACTCATTATCTCTCTCTAATAATTGGGCCCTGTTGACAACGTCTGAATACAGAGAAAATTTATGAGAGATAAGGTATTGACGAATCTCAGGTTTTAAACCTCTCAGAAACATCCGCGTCATTCGTTCCTCATTTTCGACCAAATGAGGTGCAAACCTGGATAACTCTGCAAACTTCGCCTCGTACTGGGACACCGTCATGTTGTTTTGTTCCAGTCTAATAAACTCAACCTCCTTCATATGACGAATACTTTCGGGAAAGTACTTGTCATTGAACAGTTTTTGAAATGTTTCCCAGGACATGTTGAGTGCGTCAGGCTGGGTACGCTTCACAGACTCCCACCAGTAGTCTGCCTCACCGCGGAACATAAAGGTGGCGAATGGAACCTTCTGTTCCTCCGTGCATCCCAAGACATCGAATATCTTGGTAATTTGCTTGACCCACGTTTCCGCCATGATCGGATCCGGCTTTCCCTTAAATTCTGGTGGTCCCAATTCTTTGAACTGCTTGGCTGTGACAAACCGCGTGTTGTCATTATTTCCACCCGTATTTTGCACACGAGTCTCCCTCGTCTGATTTTGCATGAACTGCAAAAAGCTCCTAAACATTCCATCATTCATCGTTTGCTCGGTAACGTTGTTTACAGGAGGAATATTGCCTTCCTGTTGCACGTTCCCCTGGTTTGTGATCAAAGGTGTTCCACAGTCTGATTTACTCCATTATTAACGTTCTCAGCTGCCATTCTTAAATACTGCCATAAAACAAGGGTTAATAGTCATGTCATATATTATCCCTATACTCTGACCGACCAAATAAACACCAAATAAACTTAGTCAGGTCATACTAGCGAAGGAATTCCCCGTCTCTCCCCTCCTAGTTCTTGTCTCACATCTCAGCCAGGGATCATATCCCTAAGCTCTGATACCAACTGTGACGCCCCCAGAATAGGTATACAACACCCATTCTGAGTCGCCAAATACATGGTACAGAAAGCAAACTACAACTTCAATAATACAATTGTCGTGCAAAATACGACAACACATACTGTGAGTTTAAATACAAATATTGTCTTCTAGACAATATCCACACTCAAATAAATCCTCATTACAATTATTCAAACACTATTTTACAGAAATAGTGAGGACTGCTAATACATCTTTCTAGAACCATTACTCCATACCCCGACTAGATCCTGCTATGTTCTCACCTCCTGAGAAGAAAAATGGAACAAAAAGGAAAAGGGTGAGCTCAACTAGCCCAGTAAAGAATATTATGACTAAGATAATATACAACAAATTATCGTTAGTCTTCAACAGGGAAAAATCTGATAAAATATAATCGACAACAAGTTTTAGATCAACAACTGCAGCGGAAACAACAAACCATTAGAAGAGTCAAGTAGAGAAAGAATTCTACTATCTTCTAAGATTTAAAAGTCCATCATCAATATTTTATCCCTGTAACATCAATTAATAATCATCTTTAACCAAATATTCATCTTTGCACTACAGGCCAAAGATATTCATTTGTATCATCAGTCGGTCATGTTCATCTCAACACCTGTTCATCTTTGCACTACAGGCCAAAGATATTCATCAAGTAATTATACATCTTTGCACTACAGGCCAAAGATATTCATTTGTATCATCATTTAGGACTGAGGATGATGAAAAATATCTTAAAGAGAACGAATCCAATGAGACAGAAGGACAAATAGTAGGGATTCGTATAACAGTTTATCCAAGATCAATAATACTTCATAATAATCAATTGTGAAGCAGAATTCAAAAATAAAGATCAAAACATGGATACAATCAAAGATAGTAACCATAATAGACATCTTGGACAAAAAGGGAAAATTTTATTTTTCGGTGAATAGTGCCGTATTCGTGAATAGTGCCGTATACGTGAATAGTGCCGTATACGTGAATAGTAACCCCCGACACAAAAAGTTCCAAATTTGATAAAAACTCATATCAATATTTCAGCATAATGATATTGAAGAAAATAATATCATTAAGAAGAAAATAATATCCCTTACCTCAAAATATCAGTACTTCTGGTCGGAATACCGGTATAAGGCTGAAAGAAACTTGCTCTGATGAATAGAAACTCTCAAAGTATCTAAATACTCACAAAATACACTCAATAATCTAGAGAGAGAAAGAGAGAAAACTTGTTTCTGGTGTGATTTTCAATTCTAACTTAGCCCTCTATTTATAGGAAAATTTTGGTAGGTTTGACCTGCAACCTGATGGCTTTACCTGCTACTATTCCCACCCACCACATTTGAAATATAATTCAGCACATTTCTTCACCAACCACAAGTGGGGCCCACCAATTCTAGAATTTTCCACCAAAATAATAAACTCCGAAAATTCAACAATTTCTGAACCAGTCATCTTGTAAAATTCATAATAAATCATACGTTCATTTTTAACGGTTCAAAATTTGTGGACATATACTCAACTTATATATGTATAACATATCCAAAAATTACCACGATCCAACGGTCGGATTAAAAATTATAACACCCGCAATATTTCTCAAAAACCCTGATTTGATTTTTAATACCTCCATTCTGATAAAAATACTGATAAAACACCTCAACATTAACTCCTTCATTTTTAACCACAAAAATATATCCCTCATTTATATCCACATAGAATAAATATTTCCTTATCATATGAATCAATAATTAATTATTCACAAATAATATTACAGAATCACATTTATGACAACCAGGCCGTTCCCAGGAAAGAGGGGGCTTTCCAATAAGGATTTCTCCTTACTGGCGCGCAATTAGATGACCAAACCTCTCCTTAGACAGAACTTTCTAGACATTACCAATAATGTTATCTAATAATATTATTCAAATAATATGAATTATTGATCTGATAAATGAAAATACTGTGCAGCAATAATTATTGAAACAACAATAATATAAAATATCAACGCAGCAATTATTGAATCAATAAAATAAAATATTGAATAATAACTACTGTAACAATTATTGAGTAGTGCCTTCTTACGTAAGAATCAATAATTGGTGCAATACCGTGTGCTACTGTATTTTAACCACCGGGTATTCCAACAGTATTAACGGTAACAACTACGCCGTTATTTATAAACAACTTATACTTGTCGTTTTCTTCATCCAATCGCTTTCCGTTATGGGGCCCACACAAGGCTGCGTCGTCGTACGAATATTCCCCGACAGCAAGAATATTCCACGACCAACCAAATATTCACCGACCAAAAATAAATATTTTATAACCACTTGCTTATTTTGCAAAATTTGCACATTTCACCCATAACCAAAGTATTATATCAAATTAACCCCTTATTATTCACAATAATATTTAGAGAAAATTTAATTTTATTCATTAATAAGTTGGGGTCTTACATAAAATAAGAAAGCTCTCAGTTTATAGGGTGTACAGAGTAAATTGGATAGGGCTTCCTAGCCTTTTTTTCTTCCCGGGGTGCACCGAGCTTTGCAGGTGTCGCCGTCTTGAAGTACGTGCACGCGTGCAACGTGATGTCCGCTCGAACTTCCAAAATTATAATCCGAGCATCCGACTGAGGTATGTAAGATTTATTTCGGACCGCCATTGTCGAGAGTTGCGCAATGACATGAGATTGGAGGTTGTAAGAAGTCAGGAAGATGGGACGATGCCCTCCGGTTTTCAAGCTTCAAATTCTATCTGTTACCCTACGTAATAGTCACTCGGGATTGGTTTTCCTTAGTTCTTGTGGGACATTGCTGTGTAGAAATGTATGTCTGAAATGTTGAGACGGCGTGATATGGCGTCAAGGTGGCAAGATGACTACTTTACCCCTCACCGGGGTTATCTCCATTTTGGGCTGATAAAGTAGATGTTGCTCAGGGTTATCTCTGAGATTGGCTTGATGTTGACTTTGATTGTCCTCAAGGTTATCTCTGAGGTTGGCTTGACCTCCTAGGGTTATCTCCAGGCTTTGAACTTGATCCCCCGAGGTTATCTCTGAGGTTGGAACTGATTTTCCCGGGGTTATCTTCGGGGTTAAAAACTGATTTCCCGGGGTTATCTCCGAGGTTGGAAACTGAATCTTTCGGGGCTATCTCCGGGGTTGAAATTGATGTTGTGATCCTCCAGGGTTATCTCTGGAGTGTGGAACAGACACTTTTGCCCTCCTACATAGTTAGTAACAGGAAAAGAAAATTTCGAGTGTCTAGATATACGATTTATATGATTCAAACCTGTTGTTTAAATGAAATTGTCATACTTGTTGAGCTAGTTATGCTCACTCTTGCTTGAACCATATGAATGCGGCTATGACCGAATAGACTGAAGGTTCCAGAAAAGATAAAGGAAAGGCCAAGGCGAACCAATAGGTTGTTTTTGTAATAGTATAGGTTGAATGTTGTTATTATTTGATATTATGACCAAGAACTATGTAATGGTTATAAAGAACCTGGGAATGAGAATATTTTTTTGGAATATATAAGACATATTCATTCGTTTGAGGCATTTCAATTGAATGTATGTGTGAATTGTAGCACCGTGTAGCACTAGATGTCGGGTTGGAAGATACCCAGATTTGGGGGCGTCACAGACATGGTTCAACTCTCGATAGTCAATGCAAAGTCGCATACTCTCATCTTTCTTCTTTATGAACAGAACAGGAGCACCCCAAGGAGATGTAATAGGACGAATGAAACCAATGTCTAACAGTTCCTGTAGTTAGATTTTTAACTCCTGAAGTTCAATAGGAGTCATTCGATATGGGGTTTTGGAAATGGGTTTTGTACCGGGTTCAAGGTCAATACAAAATTTGATTTCACGCTCTGGGGGTAGGCCAGGAAGTTCTTCGGGAAATACGTCAAGAAATTCATTAATAATAGAAATATCATTCAAATTTAATGTATTTTTATTTAAATCCATGACATGTGCTAAAAAAGCTTGACATCTGTTTTTCAATAAACGAATGGCTTTATGACTTGATATGACAGTGATTGACTTTAGTGGTTTGGTTAGTTAAATTTGCATAACAGGTTGGTTATGAATATGAAAACTAATGACCTTACGAAAATAATCAATTTTAGCATGATATGTAGTTAATGTAACAATTCAGATTTTTATTATAATATTTAAATATTTATTGAATTATATAAATTTTTAATGGATGTGTTTATCGTTGAATAAGTATTTGTTTAATTGATTTGATGTGATTTGATTATTTATTTGTTTAATAAATAATTAATGAGTTAAGGAAAATAATTATTTTGAAATAGTAATCTAATTTAATTTAATAATTAAGTTAGAGAGTTTATAATGATTAAATAAATTATTATATTATGCAACGAATTGTTATTTGAATTAATTAATTAAGTATGAAAACTTAATTAATTAGAAGTGTGACAAATAACTATATTATTAGTAGTTATTAAAATAAATTAAAGTAGTTTTAATTTATTTTGCCAAACAAGGCTTAAATATATTAATTCTTTAATTTTAAAGAGTTTTGCCAAACGGAGCCTTATGTTTTTGGATTTTAAATTTTGAATTATTAATAATATAATATAAATAATATATATTAATTTGGTAACTGCTAATTTAATAAGGTCATTAGTTTTTTAGACGTTTTAAATTAGTACGTTGATTTTATTTTCTACGTATAATCTATTTGGCTAAAGCCTAAGTAAGAAAAGGGAAGAAATTTTGTCAGAGAAAAGTGAGAGACCAAAGAGTTTTGAGAGAAATTGTCAGAGGTCTTAGAGAGAGAAACAAGAGAAAATTATGTATTCTTCGAACTATTATCAGTGATTAAGAAAAGATTGTCTGAATAAAAAGGTATGTTTATACTCTTAACAAATATGTTTTATAGTATAATTATTTAGCCTCTGTGTTTCATGAAACTCAACTTCATTGTATATAAGTTTTACAAAGGTTGTCTGTAAACTATGTTTTACTAAATGATTATGAAATCATGTGTTCTGGTAATAACTAACATGTATATATGTATATATGTGTGGTATGCTAAATTACGTTCATAGAGAAAGAGAAATTAGTTTTTACAGTAAACATTCACGTGTGAAAGTGGTTTGTACAAATATGTTAATTGTGAAGTTATGAAATTGAAGTGTGATTATGTTAATTGGATATGAACTACAGAGAATTGTAGTTTAAAAGTAATCAAATTTGTGGTTATTAGAGATTATAGTGTTCACTGTGTTTAACAAATGTCAAACATGGAGTTTTGTTTTAAAATATGATTTTCAAGGAATTTAGTTTTATGTGAATATTGTTTAGTAATTTAAACTAGTATATGCATTTTGGGTAGTGTGTATATGTGTAATTTATATAAGTTATACATGTTAATTGGGGTTAATTGCTGTTAAAAATAAAGACAGTAGGTTTGTTCTGTTCTTCGTGGTTGGATTCTGCAAGTTTCGGCGCCCCAGCGCCAAAATTTGAGCCCCAGCGCCAAAAATCGCGCCCCGACGCCAAAATTCGCGCCCCAGCACCAGAAATTGGCTCCCCAGCGCTGAAATTCGCGCCCCAACACCAATCTTGCACCCCAGCGCCACTAGTTGGCTTAGTCCTCGTGCCCCAGCGTGGGTACAGAAGTCTGACTTGGACAGTTTTGACCTCCTGTAGTAAAATGGCCATAAGTTCCTCATACGAACTCCGATTGAGGTGATTCAGGTTGATCCGGAACGAGGACAAGTAGCCCTACAACTTTCGTTCTTTAAGTTTTTCAATTTGAGGTCATTAGGATAGGTCAAAATGGTCATCTTTAGGACTGTTGTGTTTTCGGAGGCAATCGGAGGGTGTCGGGCATGCACATATGCATGTGTAGTGCTCTAGACCATAAAAGATGATGTCCTAAGTTATAAAACATGAATCTTAGTAAATATAATGATGCTTAACATTAATAAATAATGTATTAGATAAGTTATAGAAGCATAGTAAGCATACACAAGAGAGGCAAATCGGGCGTGTGACGATTGAACGTCGAAACGCCGTGCCAAGTGTTAATGAACTTAAAAAGTGTTTCAATTCAATTTGAAATGAATATTATAGGATATGAAATGGGTTTAAAATAAAACCAATAAGTAGTCCTAGCAAGACTTAAGCACTTGAACTTCGAGTTTGACTAAGAAGAAATATAGTGAGTCATAAGTCGAAAAGTTAACACAATCTAATTGACCATTGTGTAAGTTGAGCTATCCAATGTATATGGATATTTAGTTATGATGTAAGACTTTGCATAGTCATTTTGTTGTAACGATTCATGATATAAGATTGAATCAAAGAGATGTAATGTAATGGTTGCGATTCAGGGCAAGAAAGAAGAAAATGTATAAAAGTTTTAAATATTTCACAATTTTATTAAGTTTAACATTGAATAATGATGTATTATTTAGAGGTTGAATGTATGGTTAACGACCGAAGTCGGGATTTAAATTGTATAGATTTTGGGGTCGTTACAGTTGGTATCAAAGCTGTAGGCTATAAACCTTAGGTAGGAGTACCGTAGGCTATAACCTTAGAGAAGAGAGGTGAAGATAATGAACGAATAAGCTCAAATAGAGTTTAAACAATAAGGGATTAAAACTTGCGTAAAAGGATTCAAAGAAGAATCTCGCAGAGTCATAAGGAATATGAATGTGGGGTTACCCAACTCCAATAATAAGGATGTAAGGTGATAATAAATAGACAATGTCTATAAAAAGAGAATTGTAAAGAAGTTATGAATAGAGAGTTATATTCAAGTATGGTGCAATTGTACTCTTTCATAGTTGATGTATGGTATCTGGGCTAAACGATTCCTTCATGGAGCGGAGGTATATACGAACTAGCAACTCAGAACCTAGTTTGTTGGTTGTTTGTGGGAAACCACTCAGCGCACCATATTGAAACTGTTAGAGGCTCGATGTGTACCAAGTGTAGAAATGGACACGTATGATGAGAGTTTAGAACTTGAATTAAATTTTGAGCGATGTAAATAAAGTTAGAAATTCTTAAAGGAAGAATTGTTTTATAAACAAGAAGATTCAAAGAAGAATCTTGAAGAGATATAAAGGTAAGAAATGGGAGTTTCCTAACTCCAATAGCCAAGATAACGAATAATGTCGTAAATGATGAAAAAGAGAAAGAATGAGGATCGTAAAACAAAACGATCACGAGTTAACAAAAGAATTTTAAGAGAGATGATTATAGAATAAGGTCACGACGTGATCTGTTTAAGTTATAAAAGAAAGATGGTCTGTAATGTTTGAATGATTATAGCTTAATGTTATGAAGATGGTGTACTATGAAATAGTACGAGATAACTCATAAGGAGTTATAGATGATGTGATACGAGGAATTCGTATCGAGCAAAGAGCAAGTTAAAAGAAAGATAGAGTTAGGTGGGATTTCAATTGAGAACTCATGTGATGGCTGAGTTGTACAAACCTTTATATGGGCGAGGATTTTGTGCTTGCACTTAGTTTATCACAATGATAATCATTGGAATGTTTGTGTTGCGCTATTTGCTATATACATGTTGAGAAGGTGATTCTTTTCTCATGTGTATAACAGATAGGGAGAGTATAGTTAGAGAATATTATATGGTTAAGTGCGAGTTCTTAAAACTCATACTTATGGTAGGTTCGTGACTCATAATTGTATGGTATGTTTTTGAACCCCTCAGCGAATGGACGCCTATGGTCTGACTAGGATAAGTTCTTAAACTCATATGATTGTGGCAAGTTCCTGAACTCATAACGTGTGGTAAGTTTGATGAACTAGGGTATAATTAAGTGTGAATGGAGTATTGAGGATGATAGGAATAGATAGACCTATTAAGCAATGGATCATTATAGAAAGTGGAGTTGATGGTGGAAGCATAGGTATTCTAAATCTACTAGCTATGCTAGACTTTCGAAATTTATTGACTTCGTGCTGATGTTTACACTTTTATTTTCTTGAAAAATATTGGATCAAATGATGGAACCAATGAGTTTTAACAACAAATACTATTATTCGTATGTCTATGCTAATGACTTCGGCTAGACAAAAATGATTTGCAATATATCAAAATGTATTTTATATCATTAATGCATCATGTAACCTGGTGCAAAGATGATAAAAATGATGGAGTCATCAATGCAGTATTACCTAGTGTTGGATGTGATCTAAGGATCGTCAGCCCACTATGGTATGATGTAGTATGATAAAGTCACCAAATGACGGAATCCTCAACGGACTGTAAATACAGTGCGGTATCATGACGTCATAAAAAGATTTTTGAGATTTCTTTAAGATATGAGAATACATATGTATGTATGTATATGTATATTTCGGTTAATGTCCGAGTTATTGTAGAGGTCTATGCTATTTGATTCAGCTAGACAAATATTGAAAGATGTTCATGCAATTCAAGAGTTTCTTGAGAAGTTATGCCAAACCAAATTGTTTTGGTGCGGATTCAGATGTTGAAAAGCTGAGATGAACAACCCTTTTATAGGGGATTACGCGGAGGCGTTGAGATGTTTGTGCATAATACATTGTACGAAGGGCTGATCAACCTAAGTACGAGGAGTCCCTATAGTCTTATGAATGTTAAAGTTTAAGTTGAAAGATTACTTATAACTATGGACATACGCATAGCGTTTAAATGTTTGTGCACAATACATCGTACGAAGGGCTTAACACCCTAAGTACAGGGGTCCTTATAGTCTTATGACTGTTAAAGTTTAAGTTGAAAGATTACTTGCAACTGTGGACATAGTTCGTGGTCTTATGACCCTCAGCATGATTTGGAATCTTTTAAATTTCTTTTATTCATATCGCTTCCCAATTATTGAGCAATTGTGGAAGATTCTTGATATTCTAAAAGGTGAATGTGGTAAGGAAAGTATTCCTTAGAAAGAAGTAAGTCGTAGAATGCGACACTGAATGATGAATATGTTGAATAAGTGAGAAAAGAGATTTTGAAGTGAGAAGGATGTGAGTTATCAAAGAATAATGTGAAACTTTTAACAGAAAAGTTAATAATTGTAGAATGATCTTTGTGGAAAGAAGTAGTTATAGAACCTAAGGAATGAATATAGTATTAACGTAAAATCTACTTTGATAGATGGAATGAATAAAAAATTAATAAATAAAATTTCGACGACGAAATTCTTAGAAGAAAGGGTGAATGTAATATCCCGAGTGTTGATGATAACGATCCTTAGAAAAGAAAATGAATGGGTTAAAAGGTATATAATACTCAAAATATAATTGAGTTCAAATAAAAGTTATGAAATGAAACCTAGAATTTGTTAGGTAATGAATATAGTAGGAAATATAAAATCTATATTTAGATAAAATGATGAAAGATTTCTCTGAGTTATTTGTGTAATTTGTGTCTTCGATTCTGGGGACAGAATCTTTGTAAGTAGGGAAGATTGTAACGAATGAGTGGCTTGAGTTGTGATTCTGAGGACAGAATCCTTGTAAGGAGAGAATGATGTAACAATTCAGATTTTTATTATAATATTTAAATATTTATTGAATTATGTAAATATTTAATGGATGTGTTTATCGTTGAATAAGTATTTGTTTAATTGATTTGATGTGATTTGATTATTTATTTGTTTAATAAATAATTAATGAGTTAAGGAAAGTAATTATTTTGCAACGAATTGTTATTTGAATTAATTAATTAAGTATGAAAACTTCATTGTATATAAGTTTTACAAAGGTTGTCTGTAAACTATGTTTTACTAAATGATTATGAAATCATGTGTTCTGGTAATAACTAACATGTATATATGTATATATGTGTGGTATGCTAAATTACGTTCATAGAGAAAGAGAAATTAGTTTTTACAGTAAACATTCACGTGTGAAAGTGGTTTGTACAAATATGTTAATTGTGAAGTTATGAAATTGAAGTGTGATTATGTTAATTGGATATGAACTACAGAGAATTGTAGTTTAAAAGTAATCAAATTTGTGGTTATTAGAGATTATAGTGTTCACTGTGTTTAACAAATGTCAAACATGGAGTTTTGTTTTAAAATATGATTTTCAAGGAATTTAGTTTTATGTGAATATTGTTTAGTAATTTAAACTAGTATATGCATGTTGGGTAGTGTGTATATGTGTAATTTATATAAAAATAAAGACAGTAGGTTTGTTCTGTTCGTCGTGGTTGGATTCTGCAAGTTTCGGCGCCCCAGCGCCAAAATTTGAGCCCTAGCGCCAAAAATCGCGCCCCGACGCCAAAATTCGCGCCCCACCGCCAGAAGTTGGCGCCCCAGAGCTGAAATTCGCGCCCCAGCGCCAATCTCGTGCCCCAGCGCCCCTAGTTGGCTTAGTCCTCGCGCCCCAGCGCGGGTACAGAAGTCTGACTTGGACAGTTTTGACCTCTTATAGTAAAATGGCCATAAGTTCCTCATACAAACTCCGATTGAGGTGATTCATGATGATCCGGAACGAGGACGAGTAGACCTACAACTATCGTTCTTTACGTTTTTCAATTTGAGGTCGTTAGGATAGGTCAAAATGGTCATCTTTAGGACTATTGTGTTTTCGGAGGAAATCGGAGGGTGTCGGGCATGCACATATGCATGTGTAGTGCTCCAGACCATAAAAGATGATGTCCTAAGTTATAAAATATGAATCTTAGTAAATATAATGATGCTTAACATTAATAAATAATGTATTAGATAAGTTATAGAAGTATAGTAAGCATACACAAGAGAGGCAAATCGGGCGTGTGACGATTGAACGTCGAAACGCCGTGCCAAGTGTTAATGAACTTAAAAAGTGTTTCAATTCAATTGAAATGAATATTATAGGATATGAAATGGGTTTAAAATAAAACCAATAAGTAGTCCTATCAAGACTTAAGCACTTGAACTTCGAGTTTGACTAAGAAGAAATATAGTGAGTCATAAGTCGAAAAGTTAACACAATCTAATTGACCATTGTGTATTTATTAATAGGAAAGATTATGAGATGTGGAGTAGAGTTTACATTACAATTGCTATGTGTTGTTATGTGACTAATAGTTGATGTGTATGATTATATAGTTGTGTAGGGCACGTGAAGTGCAGATAACTGTAAGCTGTTAAGCTATTATTGGTAAACAACGATCAAGGCAAGTCTTTCGGTTCCTATTTTTTATGTGGACTTGATGAACTATTTTAAATTGCATGATATGTTATGCATGTTGAAATTATGAAATGTTAAAGTGAATATATGACTGCATTGTTTTGGCTAAGTAATGATGATTGAATAAGGAACTCAATCTTTATATTTGCTATGTAAATTAAAAGCATGTATGCCATGTTACTTTAATGAGATGTATATCGAGCATGTTATTATGTGCTATGTGATGCATGAAAACTGTTAGACTTTGCTGGGCTGTCGAGCTCACTCTTGCAAATAACCACTTTTGCAGGTCAAGATTTTAGGTAAAGATACGTGCTATGTGAGTTATAGAGAGATCTATATTCACGAAGATTACTTATATTTTATGAGAAATGTATTTCATATTTTGAACGTAACATGTTGTTGAAATATAAGTTGAGCTATCCAATGTATATGGATATTTAGTTATGATGTAAGACTTTGCATAGTCATTTTGTTGTAACGATTCATGATATAAGATTGAATCAAAGAGATGTAATGTAATTGTTGCGATTCAGGGCAAGAAAGAAGAAAATGTATAAAAGTTTTAAATATTTCACAATTTTATTAAGTTTAACATTGAATAATGATGTATTATTTAGAGGTTGAATGTATGGTTAACGACCGAAGTCGGGATTTAAATTGTATAGATTTTGGGGTCGTTACAGTTGGTATCAAAACTGTAGGCTATAAACCTTAGGTAGGAGTACCGTAGGCTATAACCTTAGAGAAGAGAGGTGAAGATAATGAACGAATAAGCTCAAATAGAGTTTAAACAATAAGGGATTAAAACTTGCGTAAAAGGATTCAAAGAAGAATCTCGCAGAGTCATAAGGAATATGAATGTGGGGTTACCCAACTCCAATAATAAGGATGTAAGGTGATAATAAATAGACAATGTCTATAAAAAGAGAATTGTAAAGAAGTTATGAATAGAGAGTTATATTCAAGTATGGTGCAATTGTACTCTTTCATAGTTGATGTATGGTATCTGGGCTAAACGATTCCTTCATGGAGCGGAGGTATATACGAACTAGCAACTCGGAACCTAGTTTGTTGGTTGTTTGTGGGAAACCACTCAGCGCACCATATTGAAACTGTTAGAGGCTCGATGTGTACCAAGTGTAGAAATGGACACGTATGATGAGAGTTTAGAACTTGAATGAAATTTTGAGCGATGTAAATAAAGTTAGAAATTCTTAAAGGAAGAATTGTTTTATAAACAAGAAGATTCAAAGAAGAATCTTGAAGAGATATAAAGGTAAGAAATGGGAGTTTCCTAACTCCAATAGCCAAGATAACGAATAATGTCGTAAATGATGAAAAAGAGAAAGAATGAGGATCGTAAAACAAAACGATCATGAGTTAACAAAAGAATTTTAAGAGAGATGATTATAGAATAAGGTCACGACGTGATCTGTTTAAGTTATAAAAGAAAGATGGTCTGTAATGTTTGAATGATTATAGCTTAATGTTATGAAGATGGTATACTATGAAATAGTACGAGATAACTCATAAGGAGTTATAGATGATGTGATACGAGAAATTCGTATCGAGCAAAGAGCAAGTTAAAAGAAAGATAGAGTTAGGTGGGATTTCAATTGAGAACTCATGTGATGGCTGAGTTGTACAAACCTTTATATGGGCGAGGATTTTGTGCTTGCACTTAGTTTATCACAATGATAATCATTGGAATGTTTGTGTTGCGCTATTTGCTATATACATGTTGAGAAGGTGATTCTTTTCTCATGTGTATAACAGATAGGGAGAGTATAGTTAGAGAATATTATATGGTTAAGTGCGAGTTCTTAAAACTCATACTTATAGTAGGTTCGTGACTCATAATTGTATGGTATGTTTTTGAACCCCTCAGCGAATGGACGCCTATGGTCTGACTAGGATAAGTTCTTAAACTCATATGATTGTGGCAAGTTCCTGAACTCATAACGTGTGGTAAGTTTGATGAACTAGGGTATAATTAAGTGTGAATGGAGTATTGAGGATGATAGGAATAGATAGACCTATTAAGCAATGGATCATTATAGAAAGTGGAGTTGATGGTGGAAGCATAGGTATTCTAAATCTACTAGCTATGCTAGACTTTCGAAATTTATTGACTTCGTGCTGATGTTTACACTTTTATTTTCTTGAAAAATATTGGATCAAATGATGGAACCAATGAGTTTTAACAACAAATACTATTATTCGTATGTCTATGCTAATGACTTCGGCTAGACAAAAATGATTTGCAATATATCAAAATGTATTTTATATCATTAATGCATCATGTAACCTGGTGCAAAGATGATAAAAATGATGGAGTCATCAATGCAGTATTACCTAGTGTTGGATGTGATCTAAGGATCGTCAGCCCACTATGGTATGATGTAGTATGATAAAGTCACCAAATGACGGAATCCTCAACGGACTGTAAATACAGTGCGGTATCATGACGTCATAAAAAGATTTTTGAGATTTCTTTAAGATATGAGAATACATATGTATGTATGTATATGTATATTTCGGTTAATGTCCGAGTTACTGTAGAGGTCTATGCTATTTGATTCAGCTAGACAAATATTGAAAGATGTTCATGAAATTCAAGAGTTTCTTGAGAAGTTATGCCAAACCAAATTGTTTTGGTGCGGATTCAGATGTTGAAAAGCTGAGATGAACAACCCTTTTATAGGGGATTACGCGGAGGCGTTGAGATGTTTGTGCACAATACATTGTACGAAGGGCTGATCAACCTAAGTACGAGGAGTCCCTATAGTCTTATGAATGTTAAAGTTTAAGTTGAAAGATTACTTATAACTATGGACATACGCATAGCGTTTAAATGTTTGTGCACAATACATTGTACGAAGGGCTTAACACCCTAAGTACGGGGGTCCTTATAGTCTTATGACTGTTAAAGTTTAAGTTGAAAGATTACTTGCAACTGTGGACATAGTTCGTGGTCTTATGACCCTCAGCATGATTTGGAATCTTTTAAATTTCTGTTATACATATCGCTTCCCAATTATTGAGCAATTGTGGAAGATTCTTGATATTCTAAAAGGTGAATGTGGTAAGGAAAGTATTCCTTAGAAAGAAGTAAGTCGTAGAATGTGACACTGAATGATGAATATGTTGAATAAGTGAGAAAAGAGATTTTGAAGTGAGAAGGATGTGAGTTATCAAAGAATAATGTGAAACTTTTAACAGAAAAGTTAATAATTGTAGAATGATCTTTGTGGAAAGAAGTAGTTATAGAACCTAAGGAATGAATATAGTATTAACGTAAAATCTACTTTGATAGATGGAATGAATAAAAAATTAATAAATAAAATTTCGACGACGAAATTCTTAGAAGAAAGGGTGAATGTAATATCCCGAGTGTTGATGATAACGATCCTTAGAAAAGAAAATGAATGGGTTAAAAGGTATATAATACTCAAAATATAATTGAGTTCAAATAAAAGTTATGAAATGAAACCTAGAATTTGTTAGGTAATGAATATAGTAGGAAATATAAAATCTATATTTAGATAAAATGATGAAAGATTTCTCTGAGTTATTTGTGTAATTTGTGTCTTCGATTCTGGGACAGAATCTTTGTAAGTAGGGAAGATTGTAACGAATGAGTGGCTTGAGTTGTGATTCTGAGGACAGAATCCTTGTAAGGAGAGAATGATGTAACAATTCAGATTTTTATTATAATATTTAAATATTTATTGAATTATGTAAATATTTAATGGATGTGTTTATCGTTGAATAAGTATTTGTTTAATTGATTTGATGTGATTTGATTATTTATTTGTTTAATAAATAATTAATGAGTTAAGGAAAGTAATTATTTTGCAACGAATTGTTATTTGAATTAATTAATTAAGTATGAAAACTTAATTAATTAGAAGTGTGACAAATAACTATATTATTAGTAGTTATTAAAATAAATTAAAGTAGTTTTAATTTATTTTGCCAAACAAGGCTTAAATATATTAATTCTTTAATTTTAAAGAGTTTTGCCAAACGGAGCCTTATGTTTTTGGATTTTAAATTTTGAATTATTAATAATATAATATAAATAATATATATTAATTTGGTAACTGCTAATTTAATAAGGTCATTAGTTTTTTAGACGTTTTAAATTAGTACGTTGATTTTATTTTCTACGTATAATTTATTTGGCTAAAGCCTAAGTAAGAAAAGGGAAGAAATTTTGTCAGAGAAAAGTGAGAGACCAAAGAGTTTTGAGAGAAATTGTCAGAGGTCTTAGAGAGAGAAACAAGAGAAAATTATGTATTCTTCGAACTATTATCAGTGATTAAGAAAAGATTGTCTGAATAAAAAGGTATGTTTATACTCTTAACAAATATGTTTTATAGTATAATTATTTAGCTTCTGTGTTTCATGAAACTCAACTTCATTGTATATAAGTTTTACAAAGGTTGTCTGTAAACTATGTTTTACTAAATGATTATGAAATCATGTGTTCTGGTAATAACTAACATGTATATATGTATATATGTGTGGTATGCTAAATTACGTTCATAGAGAAAGAGAAATTAGTTTTTACAGTAAACATTCACGTGTGAAAGTGGTTTGTACAAATATGTTAATTGTGAAGTTATGAAATTGAAGTGTGATTATGTTAATTGGATATGAACTACAGAGAATTGTAGTTTAAAAGTAATCAAATTTGTGGTTATTAGAGATTATAGTGTTCACTGTGTTTAACAAATGTCAAACATGGAGTTTTGTTTTAAAATATGATTTTCAAGGAATTTAGTTTTATGTGAATATTGTTTAGTAATTTAAACTAGTATATGCATGTTGGGTAGTGTGTATATGTGTAATTTATATAAGTTATACATGTTAATTGGGGTTAATTGCTATTAAAAATAAAGACAGTAGGTTTGTTCTGTTCGTCGTGGTTGGATTCTGCAAGTTTCGGCGCCCCAGCGCCAAAATTTGAGCCGTAGCGCCAAAAATCGCGCCCCGACGCCAAAATTCGCGCCCCAGCGCCAGAAGTTGGCGCCCCAGAGCTGAAATTCGCACCCCAGCGCCAATCTCGTGCCCCAGCGCCCCTAGTTGGCTTAGTCCTCGCGCCCCAGCGCGGGTACAGAAGTCTGACTTGGACAGTTTTGACCTCTTATAGTAAAATGGCCATAAGTTCCTCATACGAACTCCGATTGAGGTGATTCATGATGATCCGGAACGAGGACGAGTAGACCTACAACTATCGTTCTTTATGTTTTTCAATTTGAGGTCGTTAGGATAGGTCAAAATGGTCATCTTTAGGACTGTTGTGTTTTTCGGAGGAAATCGGAGGGTGTCGGGCATGCACATATGCATGTGTAGTGCTCCAGACCATAAAAGATGATGTCCTAAGTTATAAAATATGAATCTTAGTAAATATAATGATGCTTAACATTAATAAATAATGTATTAGATAAGTTATAGAAGTATAGTAAGCATACACAAGAGAGGCAAATCGGGCGTGTGACGATTGAACGTCGAAACGCCGTGCCAAGTGTTAATGAACTTAAAAAGTGTTTCAATTCAATTGAAATGAATATTATAGGATATGAAATGGGTTTAAAATAAAACCAATAAGTAGTCCTATCAAGACTTAAGCACTTGAACTTCGAGTTTGACTAAGAAGAAATATAGTGAGTCATAAGTCGAAAAGTTAACACAATCTAATTGACCATTGTGTATTTATTAATAGGAAAGATTATGAGATGTGAGTAGAGTTTACATTACAATTGCTATGTGTTGTTATGTGACTAATAGTTGATGTGTATGATTATATAGTTGTGTAGGGCACGTGAAGTGCAGATAACTGTAAGCTGTTAAGCTATTATTGGTAAACAACGATCAAGGCAAGTCTTTCGGTTCCTATTTTTTACGTGGACTTGATGAACTGTTTTAAATTGCATGATATGTTATGCATGTTGAAATTATGAAATGTTAAAGTGAATATATGACTGCATTGTTTTGGCTAAGTAATGATGATTGAATAAGGAACTCAATCTTTATATTTGCTATGTAAATTAAAAGCATGTATGCCATGTTACTTTAATGAGATGTATATCGAGCATGTTATTATGTGCTATGTGATGCATGAAAACTGTTAGACTTTGCTGGGCTGTCGAGCTCACTCTTGCAAATAACCACTTTTGCAGGTCCAGATTTTAAGGTAAAGATACGTGCTATGTGAGTTATAGAGAGATCTATATTCACGAAGATTACTTATGTTTTATGAGAAATGTATTTCATATTTTGAACGTAACATGTTGTTGAAATGTAAGTTGAGCTATCCAATGTATATGAATATTTAGTTATGATGTAAGACTTTGTATAGTCATTTTGTTGTAACGATTCATGATATAAGATTGAATCAAAGAGATGTAATGTAATGGTTGCGATTCAGGGCAAGAAAGAAGAAAATGTATAAAAGTTTTAAATATTCTGCAATTTTATTAAGTTTAACATCGAATAATGATGTATTATTTAGAGGTTGAATGTATGGTTAACGACCGAAGTCGGGATTTAAATTGTATAGATTTTGGGGTCGTTACAGTTAACAAATCAATCCCTAAAATAACATTAATAGCAAGTATTTTCAAAGAGATGAGATCAACAGGTAATGTGAGGGTGCCGATTTGAATCAAACAAGATTTATAAATAGTGGATGTAATGAAGGTTTCTCCTAACGGAGTTTCAACAGATAAGTCAAAGTCTAATTTCCCAGGGGTAAAGTTTAAATGTTGAGCACAAGTAGGTGAAATAAATGAATGTGTAGAACCGGTATCTAATAAGGTATAGAATTCGCGCAAGAGTTTATGATTAGTTTACCCGTAATAACTTTGTTCAGGTTCCTCACCTTTTGGGAAGTCGCGACAAACGCTCTCCCTTAAATAACCGACTTTATTTTGTCCGTAGCCGACTTTAGTGCCACCATCCCAGCTGGACTTGACTTCGCTACAAGATAAAATTGAGCTCCACAACTAAAACACACCTTGGAAGGCTGTGTACAGTTTAGACTGATGTGTCCCTCTTCTCCGCATCTGTAGCATCTAATCGGTGGTTGTTCTCCCCCGTAGAAATGGTTGCTGATGCTGGTGTTGCTGACGATGTCTTTCCGTCATTGTTGAATCTTCTCCTTTTTAAAATTTCCACTTGACTCATTTCTTCTATTATCTTGGCCAGGATTACCACCGAAGTGGTTACCATTTCTGGCATGATAATTTTCTCCATGTTGGTTATCACTGCTCCGATGACTGTTGTCACTGGTACAACTATTATCTTGTTGCCAATTGTTGTCTTTTGGTTGAGCTGAATCATAATCTCGCTCCAATAATTGAGTTCTATTCACAATATCTGAATACAAAAAAGTTTATGAGAAATGAGGTGTTGACGAATTTCAGGTTTTAAACCTCTCAAAAACATTCGTGTCATTCGCTCCTCATTATCCACCAAATGGGATGCAAATCGGGATAACTCCGCAAACTTTGCCTTGTATTGCGATACAGTCTTATTGTTCTGTTCTAATTTGATGAATTCCACCTCCTTCATATGATGAATACTTTCGGGAAAGTAATTGTCATTGATAATTCTTGGAACTTCTCCCAAGACATCTTAAGTGTGAAAAGATGAGTACGCTTTACAAATTCCCACCAATAATCTGCCTCTCCACGCAACATAAAGGTGGCAAAGGGAACCTTTTGCTCCTCTGTGCATCCCAAGACATCAAATATCTTGGTGATCTGCTTAATCCAAGCTTCTGCCTTGAGTAGCTCTGGCTTTTCCAAAAACTTTGGCGGTCCCAACTCCTTGAATTGCTTAGTAGTGACCAACCGTGAGTTGCCATTGCCACCTGCATTTTGAGCAGGAGCCTCTCTCGTTTGGTGTTTCATGAATTATAGAAAGCTCTTAAACATCCCATCATTCATCATTTGGTCGGTGTTGTTGTTTATAGGAGGATTATTGCCTTCCTGATGCACATTATCCTAGTTGTTGATTGTCGGTGACTCAATAGTCGCATGTGCTCCATTTCTTATCTCAAAATTTTCAGATGTAATTCTCAAATACTGCCACAAAACAAGGGTTAATTAAATAAATTGGCAGGCCATATATTATCCCTAAATTCTGACCGACCAATTAAATAACAAATAAGCTTAGGTAGGACACACTAGCGAAGGATTTACTCGTCTCTCCCCTCCTAGTTCTAATCCCAAATCTCCACCAGAGATCATATCCCTAAGCTCAGATACCAACTGTGATGCCCCCAAAATAGGTCCACACAACCCATTCTGAGTCACCAAATACATGGTATAGAATTCAAATACAAACTTTAATTATACAACTATTAATTGTCGTGTAAAATATGACAAAATATAAACTATGAGTTTTAATTCAAATATTATCTTGTAGACAATATCCATACTCAAATAAAGTCCTCATTACAATTATTATTGTGACGCCCCCAAATTTAGACCATTCACGTCTCGAATTCGGTGTATCATGTACAACAAATCTAATGACTATAAACATCTCATGCAACAAAAATAATAGAATAGATTATATTTATTTAATATAATCATTCATGTCCCAAGGTTTCGTAACTTAAGCATCCCTTACATACTTTAACCATAATTGAACATAGTTTAGACATAACTAATACATAACACAATATTTCTTAACATAATCATAATATTTCTAATTAAACAAATATAAAGCTACAAGCTTTGCCCTTGCCCTTATCAATGCCCGAGGGTCCACCTTGCTCTGCCTTAACTGAAATGTTCTTAGGGAAAGAAAGAATGAGCAACAAGTTTGCTCAGCAAATAATATAGCAATAAGGGTGTTCAATATAGTTTTAATTTTCTTATGGGTACAACAATAATGATAGTTCAAAGATAGCAAGAAGTATCAGTGGTTCTCAACAATAGTCGTTAAGGACAGAAAATATCAATAAGATTCAAACTTAACCATTTCAAGATTTCAAATTTATGAATACTGAGCAGTCACTAAGGACTATGAACTTCTATTAGAATTGACAGTAATATACTGGTAATCCAACAAAAATGAGTACAACAAGTGATTAGCCTAAAGTAACCTACATTATGAATATCGTTTAATCGTACTCAAGTGTGCACGTCGATCTCCCGAAAAATATAGTTTCCCCTTCAAAGAAGATTGTTCATCTCAGTCAATACAAGATTTCACACCAATCAATTGGTTTGGATCGCTTTTAAATTATGATTTAGGTCTAGCCGAATCAAATGGCTTAGACCGCTCTTTAAATATATAAGAAAAATTATAAATTCAATACTTGAAATCAAAGTTCAAGGAATATATACAACTCTATTCTAACTATCAAGCATTATGTCATAACATAAGAATCATGCTTTCAATTATTTACTTGTACAACAAATAATAGTACAAGCTCAAGTAATGCTCAATAAAGAGTAGGGTTCGAGTACTTGCCTTAAGCGTAGTTTATCAAAGTAAAGCTTATCAACACTTTTTGTAAGACCCCAACTTTTATAAATAAAGAAGAATTTTCTATAAATATCATTTTTGAATATTATGGAGTTAATTTGATATAATGTTATAGTTGTGGGTAATATTTATAAATTTTACAAAGTACGCAAGTTGTTATATAATATTCGATTGGTCAGGGAATATTCATTTTAAAAGGAAATATTCGTACAACGGTACAATCATTGGTGGACCCCACAACAGAATTATTGTCGGATTGAGAAAACGACAAAAATATTTTATTAAAAATAACGGTGGAAGTTTTACCATTGATACTGTTGAACTACTCGGTAGTAAAAGTACAGTAACACATGTGGTTGCATAGTAGCACACGGTATTGATTATTAATGCTTATGTGAGAAGTCACTCAGTTTGATTCAATTATTATCAGTTAATAATATGAATTATTTAGCGATAATAAAGTTTTTTTTATTCGTATTATTAACGTAATAAAACAGAAACATCTTTTTATATAAAACAGAATACTTTATTAAAGTTATTCTATAAATAGAATATATTATATTTTATTTAAAAGATTTTTCTTTAAATATGGACCGTCAGATTAAAGTAATCAATCTGGACCGTTCATGGATTAGTTACTATGCATTCTATTTTTCTATAAATAGCAGCTCATTCCTTCATTATTTCTTACAAATTCATTGAACTCTAGAGAGAGAAACTATAGAGAGAGCGAAGAAAAGTATTCTGCTACTTAACTACTTCCTTATTTCAGTTCTTTTTTAAAACGGTAAGGGGTGTTATTCTTTCTTATTCATGAAGAGAACTTTTGTTATTCCATTTCTTATTATTCTGTTGGAATAACCTGTATACGCGGTCTACCCTATACTTGGTGATATTCTTCTATTATTCTGTTGGAACATCCTCTCTGTGTGTTTTACACCGGACCTGGTTCCAGTTTTATTATTATTCTGTTGGAACATCATGTCTGTGTGTTTTACACCGGACCTAGTTCCGTTTTTATTATTATTCTGTTGGAACATCCTGTCTGTGTGTTTTACACCGGACCTGGTTCCGTCTTATTATTATTCTGTTGGAACATCATGTCTGTGTGTTTTACACCGGACCTAGTTCCATTATTTATTATTCTGTCGGAATATCCTGTCTGTGCGTTTACGCCGGACCTGGTTCCATTATTTATTATTTTGTTAGAATAACCTGTCTGTGCGGTCTATCGCATGCCGGGTGATTTCTTTTGTTATTCCATTCTTTATTATACTCAGTTGGTTAAGTTTTAACTTCTATACCCCATGAAATTAGTGAAATATCCTTGATAATTGTGTTTCATCCAGTATCTTTTCATGAAAATATTATGCTAAGCATTCTTGAATTTTACTCCACAAAGCATTATCATGTTGACAATTTAGACGTTGTTAATTCTTGGATACATTAATTTTTGAACTTGTTTTATTGAATTCTTATATCATTGTCATCATCCTCATGTTTATAAAATGTTGAAAGTCATCTGTGGCCTGTAGTGCATAGTTGGACTTGGTATGATTATGACCAGGGATTATTCGGTATAATCATGACCGTAATGTTACAAATGATGTGGTAAAAGTCCTCATTGGCCGTAGTACATTGATGGACAGTTGTTGGCAGGATCATGACCATTAATAAATACACAAATATTCTTGGCCCGTAGTGCATGGATAATTATGGTCGTGATAGTAAAGAATATCCTTGGCCGTAGTGCAGAGGTGATTCAATGATGTGGATTATTTTGTTAAGTTGAGTCCCAGCGATAACAGTGTTGAAAAACCTTTTAAATCATAGAAGATAGTAGATTTTATTCTCTACTTGACTCTTTTAATGGATTGCTTGTTCCGCTACAGTTAAACTTGATGTTCGTTATATTTTATCAGTTTAACACTGTTGAAGGCTAATGATAATTTATTTTGCATTATCTTAGTCATAATATTTCTTACTGGGCTAGTTGAGCTCACCCTTTCTTTCACTGTTCTCTTCAGGAAATGAGAATATAGCTGGGACGAGTCGGGGAACGGAGTGATGGACCAGATGATAGTATTAGTAGTCCTCACTATTCTATTAAATAGTGTGACAATAATTGTAATGAGGACTCCTTTTGAGTTTGTATAGTTTCTAGTAGACAATAATTGTATTCAAACTCACAGTTATGTTTTACCGTATTGTACACGACAGTTGTATTAGTAAGTTGTATTTGTATTCTGTACCATGTATCTGATGACCCAAGATGGGTGATGTATACCTAATTTTGGGGGCGTCACAATTGGTATCAAAGCTTAAGGATATGATCTATGGCTAAGATGTGAGAATAAAACTAGGAGGGGAGAGACGGGGAATTCCTTCGCTAGTATGACCTACCTAAGTTTATTTGCATGGTATTTAATTGGTCGGTCAGAATATAAGGAAAATATATGACATATCAATTAACTTTTTTTTTGTGGCAGTATCTAAAAATGGCATCCGAGAATGTTGAGAATAGCAATGGAGCACAGGCGACTGTTGATTCACCACATATCAATAATTGGGATAATGTGCATCAGGAAGGCGACAATCCTCATGCAAACAACAATACTGACCAAATGATGAATGATGAAATATTCAGAATCTTTATGCAGTTCATGCAACAGCAGGCGAGAGCGGCTCCTGTTCAAAATATAGGTGGAAACACTGAAAACTCTCGGACAGTCACCGCTAAACAGTTCAAGGAGCTGGGACCGCCGGAGTTTAAGGGAGAGCCAAAACCACTTATAGCAAAAACATGGATAAAGCAGATCACCAAGATATTTGATGTCTTGGGATGCTCTGAGGAGCAAAAGGTTCCCTTCGCCGCCTTTATGGTGCGAGGAGAGGCATATTACTAGTGGGAATCGTTTAAGCGTACTCAACCTGCCGCACTGAACATGTCTTGGGAGAAGTTCCAAGAGCTGTTCAATGACAAATACTTTCCCGAAAGTGTTCGTCACATGAAGGAGGTGGAGTTCATCAAATTAGAGCAGAATAATATGACCGTGTCGCAGTATGAGGCTAAATTTGCTGAGTTGTCCCGGTTTGCATCCCACTTGGCGGATAATGAAGAGCGAATGACGCGAATGTTTTTGTGAGGTTTGAAACCTGAGATACGTCAACATCTTATTTCTCATAAACTGTGTTTGTATTCAGATGTTGTGAATAGGGCTCAGTTAGTGGACCACGATAATGAGTCAACGCAACCAAAAGAGAGCAGTCGATAAAATGATAATACCAGTGAGAGCAGTCATCGAAGCGATGACAACAAGCGTGGAGGGAATCAACAGGCCAGAAATGATAACCACTTCAGTGGTAATCAGGGCCAAAACAATAAGAATGGTCATTTCAAGAAGAGGAGATTCAACAATGATGGAAAGACGTGAGCACCAGCACCCGTTGATAAGGAAGGAGAACGACCACTTATTATATATTTCAAATGCTGAGGGGAGGGACACATCAGTCCAAACTGCGCGATGCCGTCTAAAGCATGTTATAATTGTGGAAGAGAAGGTCATTTAGCTCGATTTTGTCGTTTACCAAAAATACGTTCAGCTAGGATGGAGGCACCAAAGGTCGTCCCAGAAAACTCAAAATTGGTAGTGCAAGGGAGAGCGTTTGTTGTGACCTCCCAGAAAGCAAGGAACCAGAATGAGGTCATCACGGGTAAGCTTATCATAAACTCTAACGAAGTCTATACTTTATTTAATACCGGTTCTACCCATTCTTTTATTTCTCCTACTTGCGCTCATCGATTAAATTTGACTCCGGAGAAATTAGACTTTGACTTATCTGTTGAATCTCCATTGGGAGGAACCTTCATCACATCCACGGTTTATAAGTCTTGTTTGTTTCAGGTTGGTACCCACACATTACCTGTCGATCCTATTTCAAATACTTGCATTTGACGTGATTCTAGGGATTGATTGGTTAACTACTCATCATGCAAAAATTGTTTGTTTTTGTAAGGTTGTTAGCTTTCATATTCCTAATCGACCTATTATGCGAATTCAAGCAACCAAACCATTAAAATCAATCGTTGTCATCTCAAACCATAAAGCTATTCGTTTATTGAAAAACGGATGTCAAGCTTTCTTAGCTCATGTCACGAATCTAAACAAAAATACGTTAGTTTTGAATGATATTTCTATTGTTAATAAATTTCCTGACGTATTCCCTGAAGAACTTCCTGGCTTACCCCCAGAGCATGAAATTGAATTTTGTATCGACCTTGAACCCGGTACAAAACCCATTTTCAAAGTCCCCTATCAAATGGCTCCTATTGAACTTCAGGAGTTAAAGATCCAACTGCAGGAATTGTTAAACATTGGCTTTATTCATCCTAGTACTTCTCCTTGGGGTGCTCCTATTCTATTCGTGAAGAAGAAAGATGGAAGTATGCGACTTTGTATTGATTATCGGGAGTTAAATCATGTCACCATCAAAAATAGGTACCCATTGCCACGTATTGATGACCTGTTTGACCAATTGCAAGGAGCACAATTCTTTTCAAAGATCGATCTTCGTTCTGGATATCATCAGCTGAAGGTTAGAACTGAGGATATTCCAAAGATGGCTTTCAGAACTCGGTACGGGCATTAAGAATTCTTAGTCATGTCCTTTGGATTGACTAATGCTCCTGCTGCCTTCATGGATATGATGAATCGGGTATTCAAGGAATATTTGGATCACTTTGTGGTCGTCTTTATTGATGACATCCTTATTTATTCCAAAACCCGTGAAGATCATGAGCAACACTTGAGGCTGGTACTCCAAAAGCTTCGTGAATACAAGCTTTATGCCAAGTTGAAGAAATGCGAGTTCTGGCTGGAGGAGGTAGCATTCCTTGGGCACGTAGTATCAAGTCGTGGAATATCTGTTGACCCGGCAAAGATTGAAGCTATTCAAAGCTGGGAGCAACCTAAATCAGTGACCAAAGTACGTAGCTTTCTTGGTTTAGCTGGTTATTATCGGAGATTTGTGGAAGGATTTTCTCGAATCGCTACTCCATTAACTCAGCTGACTCGGAAAGATACAAAGTTCAGTTAGAGCGAAGAATGTGAGAAGAGTTTTCAAGAACTCAAGAGGAGACTCATTTCAGCACCTGTTCTAACAATACCATCTGGCTCGGAGGGATTTATCATCTACAGTGATGCTTCAAGCAAAGGGTTGGGATGCGTTCTCATGCAACATAAAAAAGTCATAGCCTATGCATCAAGACAACTCAAGGAATATGAGAGGAATTATTCTACTCATGATCTAGAGTTGGCAACTGTTGTCTTTGCACTTAAAATTTGGAGGCATTACTTGTATGAGGAGAAGGTGGAAATCTTTACAAATCATAAAAGCCTCAAATATTTCTTCACTCAAAAGGAACTCAACATGCAACAACGACGTTGGCTTGAACTATTGAAAGATTATGATCATACCATTTAATACCATCCTGGAAAAGCGAACGTGGTAGCTAACGCATTGAGTAGAAGATCATATGCAAGTACGAGTGCGAAATTGTCAACACGAAGGCCCATTTTGTGTGACTTGCAAAGGATGGAGATAGAGTTAAAGACTCTAGGGACCCATGTGATGATGGCAAATATACGAGTAGAACCAACTTTAATCGATAAAGTTAAAGTTGCTCAAGCTACAGACCTGGAGCTAATGCGTATGAGGAAGAAAGTGCAAGAAGGTGCTATGCCGGAAGCAAGAATCGATGAAGAAGGAATACTTCGAGTCAACTCCAGACTTTGTGTTCCTAACAACCCTTATTTAAAGTATGAAATCATGATGGAGGCGCACAACACACCTTTTTCAATCCATCCTAGGAGTACCAAAATTTATCATGATCTTCGTCATACATTTTGGTGGAGCAATATGAAGCGAGAGATAGCGCTGTTTATCTCAAGGTGTCTAACTTGTCAACGAGTCAAAGCGGAGCAGTAATTACCAAAAGATTCGTTGCAACCACTTGAAATTCCAGAATGGAAGTGGGAGCACATTACCATAGATTTCGTTACCGGTCTTCCTAAGGTTTCTCAAGGTATAGATGCGATTTGGGTCATTGTTGATAGATTGACCAAGTCTGCTCATTTCTTACCGATACGAGAAACTTATACACTTGAACGTCTTGCTCGTATGTACATAAACGAGATTGTAATACTGCATGGTATGCCAATATCCATAGTTTCTGATCGAGACCCAAGATTCACTTCACAATTTTGGGTTAGTTTACAAAAAGCTATGGGCACGGATTTACGATTTAGTTCGGCATATCATCCTCAGACGGATGGACAATCAGAGAGGACTATTCAAACTCTAGAAGATTTATTAAGACTCTGTGTCCTTGACTTCAAGGGAAGTTGGGACAAGTTCTTACCATTGGTGGAGTTTTCCTACAACAACAGTTATCAAGCAAGTATTGGCATGGCTCCATTCGAAGCATTGTATGGAAAAAAATGTCGTTCTCCAGTATGCTGGGATGAGGTGGATGAAGCAACGTTGTTGGGACTGGAGTTGGTACGTATGACTACAGAAAAAATTTAAATGATCCAACAACGTATAAAAACCTCACAAGATCGACAAAAGAGTTATGTTGATCTTCATCGAAAGGACGTGGAATTTGATATAGAAGATCATGTGTTCTTACGTGTTGCTCCATGGAAAGGAGTTACGAGATTTGGAAAGAGAGGAAAGCTCAATCCTCACCTTATCGGTCCATTTTTAATCCTCGATCGAGTAGGAACTGTGGCTTATAGACTCGCTTTACCGCCAAGTATGTCTCGTGTTCATAACGTTTTTCATATATCCATGTTACGTAAATATGTGGAAGACCCGAACCACATTATTGAGTTAGAACCGGACGAAATAGCGGAGGATTTGACATATGAAGAAGTTCCTGTTCAAATCTTAGATAAGAAGGAACATATTCTACGCTCCAAGGTTATACCTCAAGTCAAAGTTTTGTGGAGAAATCATGATGTTGAGGAAATGACTTGGGAGTTAGAATCTGAAATGAAGTCAAGGTATCCTTACCTCTTCGACATACCAGGTACGTACCCTAATTTCGATGGCGAAATTTCATAAGAAGGGGAGGTTGTAAGAGCCGAACTTTTATAAATAAAGATGAATTTTCTATAAATATCATTTTTGAATATTATGGAGTTAATTTGATATAATGTTATAGTTGTGGGTAATATTTATAAATTTTGTAAAGTACGCAAGTTGTTATATAATATTCGATTGGCCGGGAAATATTCATTTTAAAGGGGAATATTCGTACAACGGCACAATCATTGGTGGACCCCACAACGGAATTATTGTCAGATTGAGAAAATGATAAAAATATTTTATTAAAAATAACGGCGGAAGTTTTACCATTGATACTGTTGAACTACTCAGTAGTAAAAGTACAGTAACACATGTGGTTGCATAGTAGCACACGGTATTGATTATTAATGCTTATGTGAGAAGTCACTCAGTTTGATTCAATTATTGTCTGTTAATAATATGAATTATTTAGCGATAATGAAGTTTTGTTTTATTCGTATTATTAACGTCATAAAACAGAAACATCTTTTTATATAAAATAGAATACTTTATTAAAGTTATTCTATAAATAGAATATATTATATTTTATTTAAAAGATTTTTCTTTAAATATGGATCGTCAGATTAAAGTAATCAATCTGGACCGTTCATGGATTAGTTACTATGCATTTCATTTTTCTATAAATAGTAGCTCATTCCTTCATTATTTCTTACGAATTCACTGAACTCTAGAGAGAGAAACTATAGAGAGAGTGAAGAAAAGTATTCTGCTACTTAACTACTTCCTTATGTCAGTTCTTCTTTAAAACGGTAAGGGGTGTTATTCTTTCTTATTCATGAAGAGAACTTTTGTTATTCCATTTTTTATTATTCTGTTGGAATAACCTGTATACGCGGTCTACCCTATACTTGGTGATATTCTTCTATTATTCTGTTGGAACATCATGTCTGTGTGTTTTACACCGGACCTGGTTCCGTTTTTATTATTATTTTGTTGGAACATCCTGTCTGTGTGTTTTACACCGGACCTGGTTTCGTTTTTATTGTTATTCTGTTGGAACATCATGTCTGTGTGTTTTACACCGGACCTGGTTCTGTCTTGTTATTATTCTGTTGGAACATCTTGTATGTGTGTTTTACACTGAACCTGGTTCCATTATTTATTATTCTGTCGGAATATCCTGTCTGTGCGTTTACGCCTGACCTGGTTCCATTATTTATTATTCTGTTAGAATAACATGTCTGTGCGGTCTATCGCATGCGGGGTGATTTCTTTTGTTACTCCATTCTTTATTATACTCAGTTGGTTAAGTTTTAACTTCTATACCCCATGAAATTAGTGGAATATCCTTGATAATTGCATTTCATCCCGTATCTTTTCATGAAAATATTATGCTAAGCATTCTTGAATTTTACTCCACAAAGCAGTATCATGTTGACAATTTGGACGTTGTTAATTCTTGAATACATTAATTCTTGAACTTGTTTTATTGAATTCTTATATCATTGTCATCATCCTCATGTTTATAAAATGTTAAACGTCATCTGTGGCCTGTAGTGCATAGATGGACTTGGTATGATTATGACCAGGGATTATTCGGTATAATCATGACCGTAATGTTACAAATGATGTGGTAAAAGTCCTCATCGGCCCGTAGTGCATTGATGGACAGTTGTTCGCATGATCATGACCATTAATAAATACACAAATATTCTTGGCTCACAGTGCAGGGGTGATTCAGTGATGTGGATTATTTTGTTAAGCTGAGTCCCAGCGATAAAAGTGTTAAAAAAACCTTTTAAATCATAGAAGATAGTAGATTTTATTCTCTACTTGACTCTTTTAATGGATTGTTTGTTCCACTGCAGTTAAACTTGATGTTCGTTATATTTTATCAGTTTAACACTGTTGAAGGCTAATGATTATTTATTCTGCATTATCTTAGTCATAATATTTCTTACTGGGCTAGTTGAGCTCACCCTTTCTTTCACTGTTCTCTTCAGGAAATGAGAATATAGCTGGGACGAGTCGGGGAACGGAGTGATGGACCAGATGATAGTATTAGTAGTCCTCACTATTCTGTTAAATAGTGTGGCAATAATTGTAATGAGGACTCCTTTTGAGTTTGTATAGTCTCTAGTAGACAATAATTGTATTCAAACTCACAGTTATGTTTTGTCGTATTGTACACGACAGTTGTATTAGTAAGTTGTATTTGTATTCTGTACCATGTATCTGACGACCCAAGATGGGTGATGTATACCTAATTTTGGGGGCGTCATAGTTTTTGAATCCTATGATAACATAATTACGTATATAGGATATTCATTAGTTATGTACAACTGATACACAATTTTGATATGTAAGTTTATTATACACATGATTCTAACTTAACCGTATAATCCTATACGCGAGTCATTACGTGATTTACATACACCTAACACAAAATCAGTTTGCAAGTCTATGCCATCAAATAAAATAGTTCTTTAATCATCCTTTTGACTTAGCATTCAAAAATTTATAAACACATATTCAATCTATGATTTTTATCATTAGCATGCTTATTGATACTTTGAATACTGTATTTAGATATGTATTATAGACTTAGAAAATGATACAAGCATGCACCACATCTCAGATCACAAGTAGATTAGACAGACTGCACTGTAGGGTGGCACACCTATGACCTGGTTAGGCTTAGGGACGGCATAGCTGCGTTGTCCTCTAGCCTGACCAGAGTTGAGCTTCTGCTTTCCTGGTTTCAGTTAAATCTTTTGCTTAATAAGACATTAACAATTATTATTCACACATGTTAGAGGACTTTACATACTTGTATAACCAACTCAAGATCAACTTTACATGTTAGGGTCTTAGTTTAGGATTTCCACGAAATTATGGCTAAATAGGGTCATGGAATTACAATACCTACTAGATTAGCCATATGTCCACATAAAGAGATCACATAATCTGTACTACGCATGCTTACAAGTGTTCACATCATTTATTCATAGCTGGCATCATTTGTCACTTTAAAACATGTTTGAACTCATGCTTGGTTAACTTTCATTACATCTAACACATAAGAATCATGTTTAGAGACACAATGATCATACACATGCTCCCTTCAATCTTCAGTACTTAACTACTCACACAAATGCAATTTAGTTTGAAAATATATTCGAGTTTGCTTTTGAAATCATTTTAAACTTGAACAATGCAATTTAACACATACAAAACATCTTTAAAGCTCTTTTCATGAGTAGTTAAGTCATGTTAGCATAATCACAATGTTAGAACATACTCTATGTAGTATTAATGGATATTAGCTTTAATATGTCGAGTTTTCTTTGAAAAAGTCATCTAGCTCAAGTCTAAACAAGTTGGTCATGAACAAAAGAACTATAAATCACAACTCATGCTCATTTATATTCAGAAATCAGTCATATGTGTATATTATCAAGCTCAAAATTTACAGAACATGAGTTTCATTAAAGTTCATCATTGAAACTTTGAATTTTTGTTATAAATCTCCTACTAAATCATGTTGGACAATTCATATCTCATAAGAAAGCTTTATACAACATGTTATACTTTTCTTCATGCATGTATAGGTCATAACACTAGGTTGTAAACAACACAACATAACAGAAACCAGAATCTGGTTCTGGGGACCGGCGCAGCTGCGCTGCACCCTAGTATAAACTGGGCGCAACTGCGCCCTTCTTGGATCAAAACCAGAAAGATGCTCTGTTCTGTAGAGTATCAATCCCATCTTCGATTTCTTTAGTTTAACATGCTAAAGTTCATTATTAGAGGTTCCATTCACGTATACACACTTCACAAACACTTTGGTAGCACAATTCCAAATCAATTTGCAAGAATTTGGTAGAATTTCCATAATTTGCCAACTTTGAAATTAAGTATTGAAAATAAGAATTTACCTCCTTTGAAGCTTAGTACGCTTAATTTCTTCCTTCTGTAAATGCTAGACTTCTCTTTAAACAACAAACACTCATACTCTAATTCTTGGGATTTCACAAACAAATCACAATAACGTGAAAAATGAATTTGAAGTTTCTATTTATAGAAGAATGCATGACCAGTTACTTGCTTTACACTAAGATCTGAGTCCATGAGGTAGAAGAAGAACAAAATGGTTATGGAAAGGTTGTTCAACCACCACTTCCCATCCATTTGTATAGCAATGATAACCTTCATGGTAGCTTACTGTTCACAACTTGGTGGTTACGTAAAGGAGATATAGGACACTGTTTGGGTAACTGATTTTGGGACAAGCTTCTAAATCCTCAGCATTTGGTTAAATAATGCTTAGTTTGGTTTCTTTAATTCCCAAAAATATAATTTTATTGTACAACTGTTACCACAGTATGAAAAAAAAATTAGGGATTTAATATATGCCCATATCATATAATCCATGTACATTGAGTACACATAATTTAATATTTAATGCAGATAAAATAACGCGGTTAGGTATTATTGTCCGGGTATTCCCCATAGATATTTTTATTACTCACATAACCACATTATGACACTATTCAATATTAAATGTCCATTTTAAACATTTAATCTCTTTCCAAATTTCTGGAATACACAGTTAATTAATTAATTCTGTATTAAAATGTCACACATGATTTTATAGTGTTACTGGGTACCTCATACCATTAAAATATACTCTTATCATATGATTTTAATGATGTCACATATCACAATAATGTTCCATTTAACAGTCACTGCAATAACTAACTCTTCAAGTTTTGGCCAGCTGGCGCAGTTGCGCCAGTTTGTACTACAGAGAGGGCGTAGTTGCGCCAGTCCTTGGCAGTGTCAAACCGGTTTAGCTCTAAGCCAGTTCCAACCTCTATCACCATACTAGTTTTACAAGACATGAATTAACTTCCATATTGGTAATACTACTAGTTAAAGAGTCTATTCATTTCATACGTGGAACTAAACAGTTACACATAAATAATTATTTCCCTTAATAAACTGTTTCACTTTTAATTCACTTAGTAAATTTCTTTGACCTTCATTATGCCACACTAGGCAAATTCTCATAAGCTTTATATCAAGCTCTTCACCAATCTCACCACATTACTTTTATGTCGTATCGTTCAATGACTAACTTAATTGAATATGATTTCTATAAACCACACACAACAATATTTATTTATACTCAAATAAATATTCTACTTTCATTAATTTATTCATCAATAATATTTGGAAATTCTCAGGTATTACATCCTTCCCCCTTATAAAAATTTCATCCTCGGAATTGGTACAAGATTACACAAATAGATGGGGATAATCCTTCCTCATCTTATCCTCTAATTCCCACGTGACCTCCTCGGCGTCGTGGTTTCGCCAAAGTACTTTTACAGAAGATATAATTTTATTTCTTAATGTCTGCTCTTTCCTATCTAATATCTAGACAAGAATGTCTTCATATGCCAAATTCTTCTCCACTTGAATGGGCTCGTAGGAAATCACGTATTTGTAGTCAGGCTTGTACGGACGTAACACAAAAATGTGAAACACGTTATGGATGTGCTCCAACTTAGGTGGTAATGTAACTTTGTATGCCACTTTGCCCACTCGCTTCAATATCTCGAATGGTCCGATGAACCTCGTACTGAATTTTCCCTTCTTGCCAAATCGTACTTTCCCATTCCAGGGAGATACTTTCAAGAATACGTAGCTTCCGAATTCAAAGTCGCGCTCTTGACGATGTAAATCTACGTATTTCTTCTGGCGATCTTGTGCAACTACCAATCTGGCTCTTATCGTTGTCACTATGTAAGCTATTTGTTGAACTAATTCTGGTCCCAATATCTTTCGTTCTTGGACTTCATCCAAACACAACGGTGTTCTACACTTTCTCTTGTATAAAGCTTCGTATGTTGGCATGCCGATACTCGCATGGTAACTATTATTATATACAAATTCCACTAGGGGTAGGTGATCGTCCCAACTTCCCTTGAAGTTCATCACGCAAGTTTTAAGCATGTCCTCCGGCGTTTATATCGTTCACTCACTTTGTCCGTCTGTCTGCAGATGATAAGAAATACCCAACCTTAGTTGTGTTCCCATCCTTTCTTGTAAGCTTTTCCAGAATTTTGATGTGAAGCGCGGATCTCGATTGGAGACAATCGACACCGACACTCCATGTCGTGAAATAATTTCCTTTATGTATAGGCTCGCTAACTGATTCAAATTATATCTGATTTTGATCGGGAGAAAATGAGTCGTCTTCGTTAGTCGATCTACGATAACCCAAATGACATAAAAACCCTTCTGTAAGACTAGAAGTCCCACCACGAAGTCCATCGTAATATGCTCCCATTTCCACTATGGTATTTCTAATGGTTGAAGTAGACCACTCGGCCTCTGGTGCTCTACTTTGACCCGTTGGCAAGTAAGACATCTACTAACGCACTCCGCGATTTCTCATTTTAGATTGGGCCACCAAAAATGTTGCCTCAAATCTCGGTACATCTTTGTGCCTCCTAGATGAACGGAATATGTCGTATTGTGTGCCTCGTGCAAAATTTCTTCCCTCAACTCAGTTAACGGTGACACCCACACTCTCCCTTTGAATCTCAAAATACCGTCTTTATCCACCTTGACTTTTCTTCCTCACTTTATACTATTTTCTCCCTTATCTTCTTACATTCTTCATCTTTCTCTTGTGATTCCTTTACTCTGTCCAACACGGTTGGACAAGCTTCCATTGCAAATAATTTTTCTTCAAACATCTCCGGTCCCTTTACCTCTATCTCAAATTTCTCCATTTCTCTTATTAACTCCTCCTGAGTTGTTAGTTGAAACAACTTCTCTCTTCCTTTCCTGCTTAGCGTGTCGGCTACTACGTTTGCCTTTCCCGGGTAATAAAGAATATCGCAGTCATAATCTTTGATTAATTCTAACCACCTTCTCTGACGCATGTTCAACTCCTTCTGTGTGAAGATATATTTCAGACTCTTGTGGTCTGTGTATATCTCACATTTTTCTCCGTACAAATAATGTCTCCAAATCTTTAACGCAAAAACTATTGCCGTTAACTCTAACTCATGAGTAGGGTATCGTTTTTCGTAATCCTTCAATTGTCGCGATGTGTATGCAATGACCTTGTCATGCTGCATTAGCACACATCCAAGTCCTCTATGCGACGCATCACTATACACCAAAAATCCTCCCGTATCATCTGGTAATGACAATGCGGGTACTTCACTTAGTCTCTTCTTCAGCACTTGAAAACTTTCTTCGCACTTATCCGTCCATACGAACTTCACCGTCTTCCACGTTAGATTGGTCAACGGGGTTGCTATCTTAGAAAAATCCTGGATAAATCTTCGATAGTACCCAGCTAATCCTAAGAAACATCTTACTTCAATTAGAGTCCTAGGTTATTCCCAATTACTCACTGCTTCTACCTTTGTAGGGTATATTGAAATTCCATCCTTATCCACCACGTGTCCTAAGAATTGAACCTTTTTCATCCAAAATTCACACTTGGTTAACTTTGCATACAACTTCTCCTTTCTTAGCGCCTCCAAAACCATCTTCAGATGTTCAGCGTGTTCTTCTTCCGTCTCTGAGAAGATTAAGATATCGTCGATGAAAACTATTATGAAATTATCTAAGAATGGCTTGAAGACTCGGTTCATCAAGTCCATAAATGATGTCGGAGCATTTGTCAATCCGAATGACATCACTAGAAATTCGAAATGTCCGTAACGAGTTCAGAATACCGTCTTTGATATGTCCTCCTCTCGTACCTTCAACTGGTGATAGCTCGTCCGTAGATCTATCTTCGAGAAACACTTCGCTCCCTTTAGTTGATCAAAAAGGTCATCTATCCTTGGTAACAGATATCTATTCTTAATCGGTACTCTGTTCAATTCTCGATAATCGATACCGAGCCTCATCGATTCGTCCTTCTTTTTAACAAACAACACTGGTGCTCCCCAAGGAGACACACTTGGCCGAATGTAACCCTTATCTAGTAACTCTTGCAATTGTATCATCATTTCCTTCATTTCTACTGGCGCCATACGATATGGGGCTTTCGAAATCAGTGCAATTCTCGGTGCTAAGTCTATTACGAATTCGATTTCTCTGTCTGGCAACAGACCTGGCAGATCGTCCGTAAATACATCTTGGAATTCTCTCACTACAGATATATCCTTAATTTCTACTCCCTTTTTTCAAGTATCAACAATGTAAGCTAAGTAACCTACACATCATTTCTTTAACAATTTCTTAGCATGCATCATCGTAAAGAAACACGATTGCTTAAGCGATGAGCTATCATAAAATACTACCTTAGACTTATTCGGAGTCTGAAGGTTTACATTTTTATTCTGACAATCAATTATCGCAGCATGGTTGTATAACCAAACCATTCCCAGTATTACGTCAAATTCTCCTAATCTTATCTGGATCTAGTCTACGCTTAGTTCATGATCTCTAATGTTTGTGCGACAATTTTGGTAAACATATTCTACAGGGATTACTTCTTTATTCGCAACTTCTATGTTCAAAGGATTTCCTAATCGTTCTTGGGGTAAATTAAGTCGACTAGCAAATTCCTCATATACAAAAGAACAGGTGTGTGATGCCCCCAAAATAGGTATACATAACACATTCTGAGTCGCCAAATACATGGTACATAATATAATTACAAACTTAATTATACAACATGAGCTGAGAGTTTTAACACGAATATTGTCTTCTAGACAATATCCAAACTCAAATGGAGTCCTCATTACAATTATTATCACACTATTTTATAGAATAGTGAGGACTATTATGGCAACCATCTCAGACCATCACTCCATTCCCTGACTAGTCCCTGCTATATTCTCATTTCCTGAAAAGAACAGTAAAAGAAAAGGGTGAGCTCAACAAGGCCAGTAAAGAATATTATGACTAAGATAATGTAGAATAAATTATCCTTAGCCTTCAACAGTATAACAACTGATAGAATATAATAGACAACAAGTTTTAGATCAACAACTACAGCGAAATAACCAATACCTTAGAAGAGTCAAGTAGAGCATGATATCTACTATCTTATATCTTCTGTGATTTAAAAGTTTATCATCAATTTTATGGCTGAGACTCAGCTTAATAAATAATCCACATCACTGAATTATCCATGCACTACGGGCCAAAGATATTCGTTATTATCACATCCACGAATTATCCATGCACTACGAGCCAAGGATATTCGTGTTATCACCAATGGTCATGACCATGCCAAACAACAATTCATCTTGTCAACCTTGGCCAAAGAGAACCCATGGTCATGATCATACCAACAACTGTCCATCAATGCACCACGGGCCAATGAAGATTTTTACCACATCATTTATAACAATACAGGTCATGATTATACCGAATAATCCCTAGTCATAATTATACCAATCAACAGTCCATCTATGCACTACGGGCCAAAGATGACTTTCATCACAATATAAGTATGAGGATGATGACAATGATATAAGAATTCAATTAAATGAGATCAAGGATAAATATTAAATATTTATATTTTAATTTATCCAGAATTCAATAATGTCCAAATTGTCAACATGATACTGCTTTGTGGAGTAAAATTTAATAATAATATTGTATCAAAAATAATTTGGACCAAAAAGGAATCACTTTTTGTCATGAATAGTACCCCGGGTGAATATTACCTGAGTGAATAGTACCCCGTGAATAGTACTTTTGGAATAGTATCCCGTGAATAGTACGCCGACATGAAAAGATTAAAAATTATCAATAATGTTCAGAATAATATTTTCGTGAAAAGATACTAAATGAAGTGCAAATTTTAAGG